>JAPMOR010055334.1:292551-342652 GCA_026543865.1 Argiope aurantia | reverse complement strand
TATATATATATATATATATATATATATATATATATATATATAATATTAGAGATAGTAATGTAATCGTCAAAAAATACAACTTCAAGATTTAGAGGAATTTTCCTGCATCGGATCTCCCCAAGTCCATCAATATTATTTTGTCCATGAATAGGGAAAATCAAAAACGCAGAATGACACAGCTACAGAATTGGTACTTTGTCTTTCATAAAATTTGGAGATTTCTATTCATTTTTTGAGTGATATTCGTTTATTGAAAACTCGTCTGTTCACCAAAAATCGATTTGCCTACGATAATTCAAAACAGAAATAGATAGATGAGATTTGTCATGTGGGCGTATCATTAGAAATGCAAATCTGCCCCAAATTTTGAATTCAATCTATCTAACGATTGACCGTTTGTCAGTCAGTTTATATGTGAATAGAGGAATGAAGAACACAACTGCATAAGCAAATAAAAATGGACAAAAGTTTTTGTTTGGCAAAAGTTTGGCAAAAGTATTGCAGATTTATGCCAAAGTTTGGAGCCTATAGGTGGAAAGGTAAACATTCAAACGCATTCCCGATTTATATCACGGTATGAAACACAATGGCGGGAGTGATCTCCACGAAAAATTCTCATATACTTCCAGAGGAGTTGCCCTTCCTATAAATAATTAAATAAAAAAAATGCTGTCATTGGATAGAAGAATAAACGTCACACAATGCTCGTGTTTTTTTGTTTTTTTTTCCCCAGGTTTTTTGCAAACGAGCGTTTTGCGTTTCGTAATGGAGGGAAGAAGATCGAGTATGCATTTTGGGCACCTTTTTGTCGACGTATTGAAACCAAAACTTGATACAAAATTACAGTGTCAGTAAAGCGGTCAGATATCAAATATCATTTATCTAAATCGTTTTATCTTTTTATTTATTTATTTATTTTTGAGTTTGCATGCACACGGAAATGTACAAACCATCAGAGATTCAATAGTTTGGCTAATTTAGTTTTAAGTTCAATGTGTATCTACATTTTAGATGATAAAATTTTGCGTCAAATATTATCCCTCTACCTCTCTTAATTGCATTCTGACAGCACTCTTCCTGGCAATGAATTTCATTCAAACTTTGACAGGAATATACAAATTTTGTGTAAACACCACCTACCGAATTTCATCCGTCTAGCTCATTGATAGACAGACAGTCTTTATTTTTCAATGTGCTTTCTAGACGTCGAAATCGTTCAAGGTTAAATATTTCGATGATTGCGATATTTTTTCTTCATATACTTCAAATAAGAGAAAATGAAAATCACAACATTGTGTTAACATGCGAGATAGCAGACGGGAAGACACGTCCGCGGGTTCCAAGTAGAAAGAAAATACATTTGAAAAATAATAAATAAGTTCTATTAGTTTCGCCTGAATCGTTCGGATTTTAATAGCCATTAAAATGGATTCCTTTCATCGGATACATTCGTTCGCAAAGCCTAAAAATAAACTTTATTGTTGCAGTTTTATTACCTGAAACTTACAAAGCATTAAAACAGGAGCACGGGAAGTAGTGTATGACCCAGTACATTTCTCTAAATCAAACTGTCAAAAAAGTTTATTTTTCTTGTGCACGAAGTTTAAAAAATGAGTATATGAAAATCGACAAAAATTTGGGGTAAGTTAAATGAGTATAATAACGGGATTAAGGAGGAAAAAAACATTTCTGAAATATGCCTGTCTGCGACTCAAGAGATGATTAGGATTTTGCTTTCAAATTTCTTAAAGTTAGCTTAAATTTAAAAAAAAAATTAACAATTCAACATTTTTATTTTGTACATTTTAAATTATAGTACGCAAAATGTTGAAATGTGGCCAAAAATAAAATATAAAGCAATAGTTGCACATGTTTTTTGAATATTTAAATAATCACAGACTGATTACTCCGACCCTCCCGAAGGCATACGGAGAAACTTGAATGACCGGACAGCCACAACAGCAACTCTGACAAGAACTGTGTTTGAGTCCAAAGAGCCATCATCGGCCACGATACAACCCTTCCTTAAGAAAGTACGTCCCGTCATCGATGGGAGATAGCCATCCCCACTCGTTCGTGTACCCTCAAGGGTGGTGAGAACCAACCACCATGCTCGCAGCTTCCCATCCTCACTTACAAGCCCCACCCGAGAAACTAAACATTTATATAAAATAAATTTACATTTAAAAAAATTTAAAAATGTCGTAAAACATTCATTTTTCCCCCTTCCATCCAGCAATGCAGATCAGAGCATTCCAGCACGCTTTTTACAGCTTCCATAAAACATTTTTTCAGTGTTACTTGCTTTCATCTCGTGTTCCGTAGTGAAGATCGTCATTACGTGATTGATTATTGTTAATGGCATTGGGTGCATTAGAAATATTGCTGGCCCGTCAGACTGTCACCTGCTCATTGCCTGTTATAATAACAGCTGAGATACAACATGTCTTTAAATATGTTAATGAACACCAATGCTTAAAATGCAAGTTAATAAACTAAAAAAAATTTAAATAATTGTTTTAAAAACTTAAAATTTAAATTATTAAAATTTGTTTCCCTTTATACGCAATTTTAATCTTTTGCTCATTTGAAACAACAGCATATTTTTATATTTCCTTTTCGCCTCCTTTTACTCTATTTGGTTGTGCACGTGAATATGCAGAAGACGGACAAAATTTCTTTCTTCGGATTCTTAAGCCAACTCTGTCCATTGGAACGTGGCCTAATGATGGCGTCAAGGTCAGAATACCATAGATGCAAGAACTAAAACTTTCTTTGGGGTAACGCGTTCTCCTTCTAATGTATATAGCTCAAATATCCACCTCTACATCTCATCAAGACCAAATTAGGCCCGTGGCAACTCTCTTGTAACAACTAAGCTAAATTATTTCATTAACGTAGCTTCTTCCCTCCCTGTACTTGGCTGGAATGTCGTACGCCATGCCACTCCATTTTTTGCGCTCTCCCATTTAGTTGAAAACTGACCCATGCCACCTGCTTCACTTCAGTCTCTCAATGAATTCTTTTCTACAATACATAGCAAATCCACCTTCTCTGCACCGCAAACAGGGTACAAAGAATTAATAAAAATGGTGCACGCAAATGGCAGTGAACGCATGGTGCACGGTAATGAGCGCAACTTTCATCTTAATATGCTTCTGGCTTAAAGCAGCACGAGGACGCAGATTCCATCTTCTGTGCCGATGGCAGGAAGAGATAAGCTTCATTCCAAAATAGCATTGTTCCAAGGATTCATCTAAGACCTCGTCGGAAGTGTGGTCACTTTCACATGAAAGGAAACAACGTCAAGTTCGACGCGTGACGTGGAATAAGGACTGTGTTTCAAAAGGCACTCGTGGGGACCTGACGCATCCTTTCCAAAGCAAACAAACCACACTATTGAAAAGACAAATATAGCAATTCCAGAAAATATCTCTGCTAACTGAATTAAATATGGATTTATTTCTGCTGAATCGGCAATTTGATAATTTTGATATGGATTTAAGACCAAATTTTTAGATTTCTATCCAATTTTGCATTCAAAGGAAGTCCGATTGTCTAGCTATTCAAATATAAATGAGCTCGATAACTTCAAAACATTAAGAGCCGGATAAATAAAGTTTGGTGCACAGGTTTGGCATCTAAAATGAAGAAACCTATCAAATTTTTGAACCTAATCCGTCAAGGTGTTAAGTTGCCTCTCAGTCTGTGTATTCGCATACATGCAAACGCAATAACTCAAAAGCGCAAGGACTTAAATGGATGAAATTCGATATGGAATTTAGACTGCAACTGTAGTTCCGTTTCAAATTTTGGTTATAATCAACAAGAAAAAAAGGCATTTAAAATGTATTTCGCAGAAACAGATTTAGTAAAAAATTTTAGATTCACGCCAAAGATTCATGTTTCGTTGCTGATACTTGCCAATGCTGTAGAAGGCATTCCAGACCTCATCCAAGATCCATGATTTTTACAGAAAGGGGGAATAAGACTTTTATTGGTTTTAGTTTAATTTAGTTATATTAACGTCCCGTTTTAAAGCAACTCCAGGACAATCTTGGGACGGACCTCGTCATTTTGAACCACAGTCAGATGGCGAGGACGACACCGGAGCTGTCACCCCCCCCCCCCCCCGCTTCTCCAAACTTCCACATCAAACCATCGAGAGGACGTTTGATTCCGACGGATTTCACATGCACCTGACCCGCTTACACGACTGTTCTTCTGTGGATTCGGGTCTATAAACCTGAAACTCTCCCCCCCCCCTCCGAAGCCAAGACCTTAACCACCAGGCCACCGTGGCCATAGATCTTTAATGGAGAGTATGCGAAAAAGTTTCGGAGTGGTCTCTTCTGCTGGTTTGATTATATTTTGATAATGATAAGAAATAGTTAATCAAGAAGGGTGTTTGCATGTTGATTCAATGACTAAATTAATTTTAAATTTTTTAAATTATTGGAAGCTTTTAGCAGTCATATTTATGCTATTAGTAGAGCCATATGTACCAATTTGGGTCAAACATTCTTATCAAATTTTTAAAAAAAGAACTATTTCGAATTAAGATTGCTAAATACTGATAGAACATTCTGATTAGTTTGCTATATTTGCAAAGTGGCAAAAATGATTTGAATAAAAATTGGCGAAATCGATCCTATAATCTTTCTTTCTTTTTTTTTTCTTTATCGTGTTTCTGATTTTCATATATTCTACACCTGCAGTTAGTAAAAACTTGAATGCGAGTTCTGGAATTATTCAAGCAGTCGTTTTTCATTTGGAATGTCACAATACAATTAGCATTTACCTCAATGTATTTTCTTATTTTCTTTTGATTATTGATTTGCTGGGTATTAGATGAGTGCTCATTTACCAAAAAAAATTGATGCTTATATATCACATCAATTTTCCTTTTTATCCACCATGGATTGATAAATGAATTGCCTCAGCATTTCAAATATATCTTCAGTGAAATATATTGATATCTATTCTTATAAACCTTTTGAATGAAGATTTCGAGGTCATGAAATTTCGAACATTACATAAAAGTTAGATACTGTTCGAAAGATGATGATCGATGATGTTTAGCAGAAATTTTCCCGATGTTGTTTCATGAAAAACATTTACAATATGCTGTAGTCTTAAAGAATCTGCCAACTTTTCGCAAAGTGAATTAGGCAATATAAGAAATACTGCACGAAGAAAAGGTTTCCAATTGTGGAAGACATGAATTCATAAGCGTGGCTGAACAGATTCAATTGCGCTTAGTTTAAAAATCACTACCTGAAATCGACTTCGTAGGACATCCTCCCCCCGTCACATCTTCTACCGACAAAAATTAGGTGGTTGATAGTTTCATTTTCAGTATTCATTTTTGCTTCATTTTTCACTTAAAGATGCATTCATCCAGAGCTGTGCACAGATTCCACTTGACATATACAATCGTCTAACAAAGGAGCTCTGCAGAGTAGAAATATTAACGATTTAACCGCAATCCCAGGCTTGATGGCCACGGTGGCCTGGTGGTAAGGTAACGGCTTCGGAACCGAAGGGTTTCAAGTTCGAAACCCATTACCATTGAACAATCGTCGTTTAAGAGGGCTTGTGCACATTAAATGCGACAGAGCCAAACGTCCTCCCGTTGATATGGTGCGGAAATTTGAAGAGGAGGGGAGAAAGGTCCTCGTCATCTGAACACGGCTCACAATGACGAGGTCCCTCGCAAAATAGCCCTAATGTTGCTTTAAAACGGGACATTGATGTAACTAAACTGAACCCACTTCTTTGTGGGGAAAATAATTATGAAATTGAAGCGATTTTAAGTAGGTGTTAAATATGAAAATAAAAATGCTAAATCAATGAGGATCAGCTCCCTCAGACATTATCGAACATTTCTTAGTCCCCATACATGAAAATTAAGCAAGGCAGGGGCTGATGCCGATATTCAGAATTTTATTGGCTTAGGAATATCAGGCTAGAGCTAGACAGACAAAATGAGGAGATTGCTCCCTCCCCCCTTCGAATCTGATTTATGCATATAATAGCATAAAACAGAACTTTCTATGTTTAGTATAATGAAACAAACTGAATGGTCTTTTGAGTACCTTCTTTTAGACCGACTAAAATCGAAATGAGTGACAGTCTTGGATTGCAAGACAACCAGTCAAATTTCATTTCTATAAGTTATGCATTTTTGAGTTTCCGCTTCACATTCCGCTTCTTCTTTAAAAAAATCCAAAATTTCATACAAATCTGCAGTTCTGAGTGCAAAACTGTGTATAAAATGGCATAAATTCAGTTTGTTTTTTTTTTTTTTTTTTTTTTGCTGGAATTTGTTGTATCTGAAGTATGAAGAAAAAAAAGTATTGTAAATGTCAAAAATTTCAAACTCGAGATATTGACGAATCTCTGCGTGTTTCAGATCTTGAGCCACAAAGACACATTTCTGGAATATATAGCTATAAACACGATTACTAAAATAGCTTTGGGCTAGACGGATAAGATGTGGTGTGTGATCTTTGCACAAAAATTATAGGATTTTTTTGAAATCTTTAAATGAATCAGTTCGCAGGAATCTGTCTGTCCGAGGGAGGATTATGACGGTGAATAAAATCTGGTGCCCAATTTTAGAGACTAAAGATGCGATTCAAATTTTGAACTAAATCCGACAACGTGTTGGCAGTCTTTCATGTACGCCTTTTTATTGCATGCAAATTCGATAACTCCAAAACTGTACAAATATAAATTCAACTTCGTGTGGGATCTTCTTGTTGCCAAAAATGTAGTTTTAAGTCAAATTTTGGTTTCAATTGATGGACAAAATGCACACTCGGTTTTCTACATTATACAAAGAAGTACGAGGTTCTGAAAATAAAAATATGAGCACTTGTAACATTCACGGCTTTGCTCTAGGTCTCAAATTGTTATATGAAGTGAAAGAGGAAGTATTACACTTGTAATTGGGAGTATGCGAAAATATTTCGAAGTGACCCCCTCTGCGGGTTTAATTATAGTGTTTATATGAACAGAGAGCAGACAGAAAAATCTTCTCTAAAAGAACTAAATCCAAAATATGATATGAATTTCCAGATTTAAAGGATCCCGCAGCAAATTTAATTCGTCTAATTCAGGGATGGGCATTAAGCCGATTGCTATCGACCGGTGGACCGCCAAGACATTTTGGGGTGGCCGCCTTTATTAAGACCTACAACGCGTACATTAATTAAAAAAAAGACATATTTATGGGATATCGATGCCAGCTCGACTGGAAAATTGGCTTTTCATAATCAATGTGACTGTCTTTAATTTAAGAAGTTGATTCGATGAATATGTAAACAACGCATGTACCTTCAATGGAAATATTATGATGAAATAATAAAACTTCACTCCGAATTCAAGAAACGTTTTAAAGAATTTACTAGACTAAAACAAAATGGTGCATTCATTTGACAAAGCTGATGTGGAAGAAATAATTGAAAATATAAATTATATATTCTCTTTATCTCTTGAGGGAAACGAAGTTTTTCTCTTTCAAAATGACATCATTTTAAAAGCACATTGTTCAGAACCAAAGAATAACTTTTGGAATCTAATGAACAAAGTAAAGTATCTTAAATTTAAAAAAAACGTTGCACATCATATAGCATCTTTCTTTGGCTCTACCTACCTGTGTAGAATCAACAGTTACAACAATGAATATAATGAAGACAGCATATCGTTCCCGTCTCACAGACGAACATTCAGAATCCAGGACAAGATTAGCAGTTATATACCGAGATATTCGAAACTAGCAGACAGTATGATGAAAATAGATGGCGATGATGAAAATAGATGATTTAGATGAAAATGATTTATTTTTTAACGTATTTTGAATTATTGGATATTAAATGCATCATTTGTTATTGTTATGTTGGTATCTTGCTATTATTATTATGTTGTAGTGATGTAGGAAAGTACATATTCCGTATTTTTTATTAAGTTATATTAAATACTGTAGAACCTTTTTTTTAGCTCACCACACCTACAACACTGGGTGGACCGCCACCCTTGAAAAAATTAGAAGTAGCCCGTACCCTGGAAAAGTCTACCCGCCCCTGGTCAAATTCCATGTATTTTGATTTACCATGTTCCCAGACAGACAGACATGATAGAAAATGTGCTTTTCGGATTCAAGGACGTCTAAAATATGGATTTTTGTCAACATTTCAAGGTCTCATTTTTTAACGATCATAATATTTTTTTCCCCGTGTGTTTCCTATACAAGAATGAAAAAAAAAAAAAAATTGCACTTTGCAAGAGAGTGAATACAGACAATTCAATCTGTCCGAAGGGAAAAGGAATGGCATACTCACTGTGCGAGGAAACAGCGGGCTGTCGAGCGACGGTTCTGGCGGCAGAGTGGGCAAAACACTTTTGATGAAAAGGAATTCCGAGCAGGAAATGGCAAGCGGACTCATAAATAATTCACAAAACAGGAAAATATCGCCGCATTCCTGCAAAAAAAAAGCAATGCAAGCCATTTCTTCCCGAAGATGAAGACGCCAGCCACCGAACGAAATGGAATTCTTCATTTGTCGCAGGACGGCCTTTTAAAGAAGCGTTTCTCAGTTGATTTGGTATTCGAATTTTCACAACGATTGAGTCGTCTTCTCACTAAAATGACCGAGGAGAATGTGTTTGATTCGACTTCCATCCCATGGGGCGCCATGACAACACACTATAACTGCATTTGTTTTATAGTCGCATGCCAGTTATGCAGGATTAATTCATTTTGACGCGGTGATAAACACGAAACTGGAAAGGTTAACATTCTCTTCCGACAGAAATTGAGGGAAATTTTGAAATGAAAGCTCATTCCTGTCTCCATAAAAGTTTAATCTTTCTTGCTTTCAAAATAAACGAGGAGAAAACACGACGGGCGTCAACAAAAGCTCGAAATAGATCTATTTACGAAACTCCACCTTTCAGAGCTGCCTGAGACCACAAAATGCATTTTTCATCATTCTGCTTATATGTCCGTCTGTGAACTCCATAACTCAAAAACACCTTAAGCTAGAGGAATGAAATCTGGCATGTGATCATTTCATCAAAATTCTAGATTTAATCTACAATTTGAACGAAATCCAATAACAATCTGTCTGTCTATCTGTCTGAATATAGGTGAACACTATAACTAAAAAGCGGCAACAGCTGGATGGATAAAATTGAGTGCCTCTTTCTTTGTATCGAATTTTGAACCAAATTTGACAAGGGTTTGATCTTTGTCTATCTGTCTGTTTGTATTTCCGCATTCATGTAAGAGCGATCATTTAAAAATGCATCGACTCTTAAAATAAAACATGCGGAAACTCTTAAATGTTCATAGGAGGAATTTTTTAAATTAAAATGCGAGTACTAGTAGTCTTAAGACCTTGTCAAAGATCCAAACTTTTAGGGGTATAACATCTTCATGGATGGTAGCAGGATAACATCTTCATTGGAATATTCGAGAATTATATTTGGTATGTTATCTTTAAACCAAATCTTTAGATTTCTGTTGAACTAGCTGTCTTTGGCGAACAAATAATTGACTCTAGACTCTTAAATGATTTTGGGAATGCACTTTTTTTTAAAGAAACACTTCACTTGTTTATTTGGTATGACTAAAAAGCGGCCAAGTGGATTCCATTAAATCAGCTTAATGCAAGTAAAAAAAAAAATCTTTTAGCAATAAAAACGGAAGTGAAAATCTCACTACGGCATTATTAACTGGCAAAAGAAAAGAATTGAGTGATGAGTTTGAATTCCATCATAACATTTAAAAACATTTATCAAATCAATTGTGTATAAAACTGAATTTTAAAAATATTACAAAAATGAATGGGAAAACTATACTGAAATGAAACTGATATCATAAAAGGATCATTTTTTGTGTGTCTTAAGATAAGACAATTTTTTAAGATAACTGTTTCGGAAGATATGAACATGAAATTCCATAGTTAAATCCTTGTGATTAGTCATCTAGTGTCAGTTAAGTCTATTTTTGTGCTCGATGAAGCTTTCTGAGGGAAGCCTATTTCTTGATTTCTTTTACATTTTCTTTTCACATTCATTCTTATTGTCAATGAATTTTTGAATTGATTTTTGGATGAGAGGGTGGGCACTTTCCTGAACTTTTCTAATAATATTTGGTACCTCCATCAATTACCCAAACAAAGAGCTGAATTCACTGCATCTGTAAACACTTTCAATGAAGCTATCTAAAATTTATAGGATGGTTCGTTCTACTTTAGACTGTTGCCATTCGACAATAAGTAATAAGAGCGATTTATGTGCCACGTGCGTCAACGTTTTTTGTATAGATTCTGTACGAAATCAGTCTAAAAAACGTTTGCCTGACAGGATGTTCGAATATAAGTTAACACGATAGCTGCAGAACGAGGAAATCTAGATGAGGGATTTATAAACTACTAGCCGCCTTTGGCGACCAGCCGGTTCGCCAGTATTACCGCTCGTTACAATTTTCAATTAAATATTTTAAGTAGCTGGTCTCTTAAAGGATTCTCAAACAAAACATTTTTAATCTTCAAATTTTGATAGGCATACCAAACTTATACTGTTTAGATCGTTTCGTTCAATTTATTATATATATTTTGCTAATTTCTTGCCATTTCCGGTAAAACTTCAACTTTAATTTAAAGTGGAAATGACGAAATTGCAATTAATATAAAGATATTTTTTAATAAAACCAAGCGTTTTATTTTATTTATCATCTTTATTTTTATCTATTTATTATTATTATTATTGAATATGAGTATTGCAAACAAAATCGCTCGGTATTTAAGTCTTATTTTAACTACAAAATATTTTTCATAGTTTATGTAATAGCTCAAACAATAATTCAACAAAAATTTCTGAGATTCAGTATAAAATTCAGTTTTTAGTTTTGCTTTCAAAAAGATTGAAATGAAATCAATTATAATATTTTGTTCCTGCTTATAAATATATTTAAAAAATTATGAAGTCTAAATTTAATGCAGTAAGGTATCATATTCTGATAAATATTCTGGACACACCAAATTTTAAATAAATGAATGAATGTTTCTATTTTCCACGATCAACTAAGACTTATTTATGAAGTTTTAAATGTTAAAAATTTAGAAAAACTCACCATTTTCATAATCTTAGGCCAATTAATCTTGAGAAACCTGCGCGCTGATTGGCGTATTTTCTTTGAAGTGATCGATGGAAAATCTAAAATTATCCTTTTTTTTATTGAATAGTGATATTCAAATCTTCATAAATCAGTCAGTTTAAGTGATTGGAAATTAACTCTTAAAAGTCAGTGATTTAGTTGATTGGAAATTAACTCTATGACCACCATAAAATCTGTGCTTTCTCTTGTGGTGTATGCATTCTCCTTAATATCCGCTCGAATAAAACATCACATACAAAAGTACTACATAGAACAAACACATCAAAAGTAAACATAACATTTCAATAGTTGCCAAAAAGAAAAGAGAGAAAAATGCAATAAATAAGCAGACGATATTTAGAAAAGTACAGATATTTAGACTGGAAAATGAAATTATCTGAAATTAGCCACACGCGCAGACGATATTTACAAAAGTAAAAATATTCACACCTGAAAAGGAAAATATATGAGTTATTCCATCAATAAATACCATAAGTTTGTTTACATCTTCATTATTTTATGAGTCATTAAATATCAAAATGGATCCGGGACTGAATAAACACCCTGTATAGAGAGTGTAAAATATCATAAAATAATTTTTCTTGAATTTATTTTTTAGAAAAAATAATATTTCATATTAGTTTCATTTCCTACAAACACGTGCCGAAAATTATATTTTTGCAGATTTCATTTCCAAAAAGATTTAATTTATTTTCAGTTAGAGCTTTAATCAATGTGATGGCAACACTTTGAAAAAAACTATTTTTTTCCCATGAATGCGAAACGTGCTTAATCTTAATTTTTATTTTTGACGAAAAAAATTATTGAAAAACATAGTTAAAATATTTATTTAAAAATTCATTAAAAATATAAATTTAATTTTAAGGTTAAAACAATAGTATCATTTAAAAGATAAATTTTTTATCTTTAACTTCATGTAAAAATCTTTTTTGTGCGGTAATATTTTCGGAAGTTATAGCAGAAACACGTCAACATTTTGCTTAATTTTTAAATAAATAAAATTCTAATTAAAAATTCGAAAAAATAACCCCCAAGTGCACATTCCCGGCCTCCAAGATATACACGTGCCAAATTTGGTAGCTGTAGGTTGAATGGTCTGGCCTGTAGAGCGCCAACACACACACACACACATTGAGCTTTATTATAGATATAGATATAGATATAGATAGAGCAGACATTTTTCAAAATGTGTGTCAAATCCTACAAGGGATTGAATGTCTGTCGGGTTTTACTTTCAGAAGCATGTGAAAAATTCAATGGATTAAATATATCCAATTTGGTGTGTTATTTTGTGACTGCAATTTTCCAGTTTTGGTTCCATTCGATTGAGAAATGACTTTTATTGCCAAATATGTGAGAGATTTTGGGGAGACGACTTCCGCTGATTCGAAGATGGCTAGAAGAAGCTTCTTCATGCGATGTTATTCTTTTGAAATAACTTTCTGGAATTTCGACTTGTTTTTATTTTATTACAAACAAATGTTTTGCTGAAAACACGAATGGAAGGAAAGTTAAGTATTTCTTTTAATCAAGAGATGTTTCGATTCTTAGAAAAAGTTTTCTTCTGTAATTATCGAATCATATGAAGTTTTTAAAAATCAATTTCAGTCCGGAAAGTATTCATACTATTTAATTTCATATTTAAATATAATTATTCTTTTTTTTAATTTTCTGATTATTTGAAGCATACAAAGAAAAAGTATTGAAATAATCTAAAAATTCAAGTTCGGGATTTTTACGAATCTTAACCGTTTCAGACTTCCTTGAGTCTTAAAAACACATTTTTAGAATTATGTCCATCTGTCTATTGGTTGTGTTCGCAGAGATTTAAATATATGAGCTTGATAATGCGAAAATATTTAGAGCTAGACAAATGAAAGGTGGTTTATGATATCTACTCTAAATTTGCATATTTCTGTGAAATTAAGAAAGAACACCATTGAAAGGCGGTTGGTATATCCAGCTGTATATAAGTGCAAATGTGTTACAGATTTAAAACCAAAGCCTTCAAGGGGTTGACCGTCCGTAGGTCTGTACTTTCATAATATGTAAAGGCAATAAATCAAAAATACAGGAATTAATGTATGAAATTTGGCAAGGAGTGATTTTGTGACTATAATCGCAATTCTCTATCAATCTTGGTTTCAATCAATAGGTAACAGGTGTCCAAATACATATTTGGTTTTGTGATTGCTTTGTGTTAATAGTATTTCAGAGATTAATCGCCAAAAATCGCACTCTATTACACTCGTTCGCAACTATTATTCACCAATTGCCTACGGTTAATAACATATAAGTGCATTTATTAGACAGTATGCGAGAATATTTCGAGGAGATCTATCCCTTTGGTTTATTGTTATTAATAAAAAATAGAAGACGGCAGGAAAAAAAAATAGTTCAACCTGCCTTTTTTTTCCGACGACCTTACAGACATCTATACACATGCGCTAAATAGCTTTTGAAATGTGATTTTCATTTAAAGAAAAATCTCGCACTCTTTTCAAGATATAAACAAACTCAAGGTTATTCGACGAGTCATTGTTTGCAGATTCCAGGAAACAGCATGAATGGATCCAAGAAAACGTTTATTCAAAGAGAAATGAGGAAATCATCATCCTGCAAATGCCCAAAGACGATTCTTACCGTTCTGCTTACAAACCGGCAACAATAACAAACACTAAACCTAGCATTAATGCATTTTTGCAAAATCTCCGATTTCATCTTTCTATAATTAGCTATTAATATTTAATAATGGCGTGAAGAAATCATTTTTTTCTCTGCATTTTCATTTAAAAATAGGGAAGAGTAAAGGAATTCTAATTTAATATCTGGAGATTTTGATCCATTAAAATTTCAGGCTGAAAATCAATCTTCAATTTTTGAACTTATTTTTCTTACTTGGCTTACATTCATTTCTTACACAGCTGTGGTAATTAAAAGCATGCATTATGCATATGGTTCATGATTATCTAACTACAAGTATTTCGTCTGAACAACCAGCGGGAGTAGTCTCCCCAATACTTTCTAGTATAATCGCTCATAAAGATGAATTTGTGTTTTAGATGCATTTTCCCCCCATCGATTGAACCAAAATTTGACATAAAACTACAATTGCAATGGCAACATCACATACCGAATTTGATGGGTGCCTGAACCATAAATATTGAATCGTCTGACTCCCTCCGTTTTGTAACAGCTGCACAGACAGACTCTCTCGGAATAGATTTTGCTCCAACTGAAAGCAGATTGGAGTCATCTTTGTCAGAGACAGATTGATATTTTCCAAAAATGTGTTATTTTGAACTCGAGGAGGTCTAAGACGTGGAGATTCGTCAAAATCTCGAATTTGAATTTTTTGACCATTACAATTTCTCGATACTTCGTACGGGAGAAAGTAAAAATGAAAAGAGTCAGATCTGTAAATTTCGGTCAACCTGTTGACGGATTTGATTGCAAATTTGATTTGTATTTACCCTTCAAATGTAAAATCTGTTTTTTCCTCTTCGTTTTGTAGTTCACTTCTGTTCTTAGCCATGCAGATTTGGATTTCGATCCAAATCTGATAGAATTCTATAAATTCAAAAGACCATGTACCAAATTTCATCCATCTAAAATAAATTTAAAAATGTTGGGGGTTTTTTGACGATTACGATACTTTCTCCTTTTATATGATGAATTATTAAAGTTCTCGAGGAAAAAGGTATTGTTTCATAATATCAGTGAAATCATTCGTTTCATATTCGGCAATGAGGAAGAATCGCGAGGAAAAAATGAGTCCATTATTTTGTGACGAGGATTAAATGTTCTAAATTTTAGGTATGCATGTTTTTTTTGAGGGGGGGGAGGGGAGGGACCAAATAAACAAAAAACGACATTCTACTAGCCAGTATTATTTATTATAATACTCAACAAGGACTCTGTTGGGAACGAGATTACATATGATACTTTAGTTGTTCAATTGGCAACACCTATTTAAAATTACTTTATTTTTGAAAAGAATAAATAAATGTTTTGATACTTTTCAGTCTAATTTGATACCTACAAAATCAAAAGACTCAAAGAAAATTTTAAAAATGTTTTGGTTTCATGCAAATTCCATGAATACAACTAGGATTGAATTTTTGAAAAATTCTTTATAATCTGACTCGAACTGGGATGCATTCATTATATTATATTATTAATTTTAAGTATTTTATAATTAAAATTTGCGCTGAGTCAAATAAAAATTCTAAGTGGGTCATATCTGATTCGCGGGGTGTAGATTGTTTGCCCAGTATTGTTTTATATTTTAAAGTGGTCTGGTACCACTGATATTACTGAACATAGAGTCAAATAGCGGTTCGTAAAACATTTTGCCCAGCTATTTTAATTTGTTGACTCATTCTTGAAATATATTCTGTACAGGAAATTAATTTTATTTAAGCCGTTGATAATGCGTAGAAAGCTGAGGAAGGGTCAACTCTCGGTTGCAGAAATAATTCCATGAAATTAGACAACTTTTATTTTTAGCGTGGATTTTTTTATTGAACATAATATATTGATTTTTGTTATCTAAAACTATTTACAAATTTATTAACTACATTTAAATATTTTTTGGAAATCCTACACCGAAATATTAAATTGCGCATTATGGTATCCCGAATATCATCGCCCCTATATTCAAACTGAGCAGTCTTCTGTGCTAAAATTAAAAAAGAATTTGTATATTAGAGTGTGCTCTGTAGTCTTAATTACTCAGCCGAGAGCTACCGAATATGGCAAAAATATATTTTGGAGGTGGGGGGGAGATATGTAACCTCAATATATTCTATTTTTAATTTTAATTAATTAAAGATTATGCAAAATTTTGATGTTTTTCCGCAATAACTTCCGAAGATATTATTATACAAAAATCATTATTATGGCATCTAAAAGTTCAAAAAATTGTCTTTTAATGGTACCGATTTATTTGGCATAAAATTTTTTTCCCTAAATTTTGACATTTTTTTAAAAAAAAATATTTTTATTAATATTTTTTTGCTGTTGCCATTATATGTTTTTCTATCAAGTAAAATTTCGCCTATCTTTGAAAGTCAAAGAAAAGAAGGATTCTGTTGAATATCTGCATATTTTACGTGAGAAATAATAAGTGTATCGTTAGGATTTTAATAGCATTCTAATATCATAGGATTCCTTTCCGTTAAGAAGTTTCATGTGCAGTCGAGGAAAACAAAAGGAGTTTCCCAGATTTATTTTGTAATCGATCATCTTATGGGAAAACTCTTTTTAAAGCAGTAATAAATACTAAAAGATACCGTGCCTTAAATTTTTGTAATGAAGTTGTGAGGCATAAAGATATTTAAATGACACTGAGTTAAAAGTTTATTACAGGTTGATGCTTAAAAATATTTTTTTAGAAAATTTTGATGATTTCAAGTTTTTTCCAAGATAATTTGACAATTTTTGATTTAATTAATTCAGTTTAATTTATTTAATTTTGATTCTTTTTATTAATTTCAATTTCAACAGCTATTATGATCAGCGAACTAACTGTTCTGTAATGACGGCTAGTTGGAAACAAACAAATGCAAATGGAGAAATAAAATGAACCCATTTCTTTTGTCAACTAAGGAATTTTTTCCCTCTAGTTCGTCCATGTGAGTCAAATGCTTTCTATTTTTATATTTAATACTAGGATTCATTAATTCGGAATGCGATGCTGCGGTTTATGTGATCGCTTTTTCCGATATTTGTGCACGAATACCGTGTTTCGCGTTTAGTCTACGCCCACCTGTCATCTAGCGAAGCAACAAGTGATGACCCTCGCAAATGATTTAGGAGCGGATCCGCCTTTGAAATGGGATGAGTTGAGGGCAGAAATTGTGCGTGAAGGTAATAAAATAATAATAGTGGGAGTTGTCTCTCCAAACCTTTTCCCTAATAAAGTGTGTTGGCGACCCCCCCCCCCCTCCAGCAGAAAGCAGTTAATCTTGGAAAAGACCGCGAAAGCCTCGCCTGGCTTTGGCGAATGGTAGAGACAAATACAAATATTTGGCTTGATTTTGCTTACATTGTCATGCGATCTTTTCCATGATCTCTGACGATTCATTCCTCGCCTGCTGTTAATATACCAAGGGAAGTGATATCTTTCACGCATATTCTCTAATAAATGTACGTGTGTAAATGTACTTGCAATCGCAAGTCATTGACGAGCAATAATAACTAAAGAATCTATTAGAGTGCGCTCTTCGGTGCTAAATCGTTCGAATGCAGCTCATATACAAGTACCGCGAAACCGAATATGCATTTTGGATGTCTACTTCTTTACGACCTTTTAAAATCAAAATCTATACAGAACTGCAGTTGTTGTCACAAAATTATACATTTAATTTTTTATGTTAGAGTGATTGTATTTTTCATTCATCGCGTTTATATGCATTTGAAAACAATAGGTTGACCTTTGGTCAAAAAAATACTGACGGTCAACACCTTTGGCGGATTTAACTAAAATTTGATATTTATTTATCCTTTCAATCCTGCCAGATTTTATCCATCTAACTGTGTACATTTTGTAGTTATTCTCAGAAAGTCCGACAAATTTGATCGGCATGAATTTTGTTCCAAAATTTGATAGAAATAAATAAATTTTTGAAAAATAACATATTTATTTCATTTCATAAAGACACGTGCTGAAAATTACTTTTTTTCTTGCTTTAACTGTAACAACTTTTTTTAATATGAGCTTTTGTGAATGTGATGGCAACACCTTGATAAAAACATTTCTTCTCCATGCACTGGTAAATAGTAGAACATTTTGGACTTCTCTTTCTTTTAAATATTTCTAACATTTTGATTTTTGCTTCATGTCGTTGGTTCTGAAAAAAAAGCAAGCAAATCGGTATACACAGAAAAGAATAGAAATATAATAACAAATTTAAGCAAAAAATGATAAGCAGATATAAAATAAATAAAATTAATTTGCCCAAATGATGATGTCGTGTCCTCGTTACCACGGAAAGGGGGTACAGTAGCTTCTGAGGACCCCTGAGCACACGAGGGCAGAAGTTTGACTTCTAGCTCATATGAAGAGGAGACTCACACATTCGCTTGCACAACCCCTTTTTCCAGGGGGTGGGGGTACATTCGCCCACCTCGCAGATAGAACAGAGATGAAGAACAACCATGCCCGAACCGGGACGCTCAGATCACGGGGAAGATGCGCTATCCCTATGCAAGGACGCCGGCAATTTGCCAAATAATGAACAAAATATATAATATTATATCCTACAGACACTACTACTACGTATTCTATATACAAAAAAAAAAAAAAATACCTAAATTCGCCACTGTTCATATGTAGAATAATTTTTCGAATAATATTGTATATTTTGTGCAATAAATAGAATTATTGTGTCAAAACGTGTTTTAACGAATCTTGTTTAATGCGGGTGTTCTCTGATTTGATATCTGCGAAGATACTGAAAAGTTCAAATTGAAATTGCAGTATCAATATAAACGCAAAACAGCGTCAGGAAATCGAGACAAGAGCTCTCCCATTTCATCATCATTATAATTATTTGGTATCACTATTAATTACGAATAACATCTCACTCACAATACGATGTTCCAGTTTTTGTGCGCCTGGTGCACGTTAAATCCGTCGGAGCCAAATGTCCTCCCGCTAGTGTGGTGTGGAAATCTGAAGAGTAGATTGCCAGCTCAGGTGTCTTCCTCGTCATATGACCGCGGTTCAAAATGACGAGGTTTGCCCCAAAATAGCCCTAGTGTTGCTTAAAAACGGGGCGTTAATATAACAAAACTAAATTGAGCTTCTGTGCCTCTATGCAGGGTGCAAACCTGCGCTATAACCAGCTTCGAGCAGAATTCTACAGGTGGTCACGAATGATCGTCTGTTTGGGACGGAGCGAGTGGATCATCTCCACTTAGACCTGGAAAAAAACATTTGCGAGGAAGTTTTCGCATTGTTTAAAATGCAAGAGCTTTTTATTTTATTTTGTGTTATTTTTTTTATCAAAGAAAGTGCAGCATTGTCCGCTTTTCCTTAATAGTATCGCGATGCTGACGATGTTTTTGTCTTTTTGCATAATTTCCTTTTTTTTTTCGATGATGGGTTATATTCCGTTGTCAGGGATGCTTTTTTTTTACATTCGTTATTGTACATAGAATTTTTTTTTTATTATTTTTATAAAATTTTGCATATTTTATAAAATTTTGGGCAAAGTGAGAGACTACATATCTATTAAAATTTATACCTTTAGCTTCGTTGATGAAATACGTGAGCTTAAGCATGTTTTCTATTAATATTAGGAATGATTTGAATTTATAATGCATTTTTATTTCATAGTGGTTTCTGAATCTTAAAAAAAATAATTGGAAACATAATTTTGTATTGAAAGAATTTTATAGTGAACCGCGCGTTACATAATTGAATATAATTTCGTTATGAACTCATATGTCATGCTTTTCATGTAAGTGCAGTAGGTTCCTGTAAAATGTCAATTGTGTTTGAAAGACAACAATGTATACAGTAAAAAAATCCTGCTAATCGATCATTTCCCAATTCATTTTCTAAATTCCGAACTGCATCACAGCAAACCAGTTTCGTCCGGGTTGAGACGTCGTTCGCCAGAAAGGTTGACGCAATGACCGAAATTGAAACAACCGCCGCTCTACGACTACCAGTACGAGTCACACGAGAGTGAAAACAAATGAACCGATCGTTTCACTTGGGACTCTGGAATTGACCCATATTTCTGGTTCCATTTTTTAAAGCTTTCTCAACATTTACATTACTCTTTCAGTTTCGCCATGATTCCGTTAATTGCTTTTTGCGAAAGGATTATTGCTATTTTCGTTTTCTGTTTTTCTGCTGCGGCGCGTGTTAGGAATTACGCAAAATGGTCTCCGACCGAAATGAGCAGTAGACCAGACACCAGTTTACAGCCGCCTTTCATAATTAACAGCCTAGGTTGACTAAAATGCAACACCTTGAGTCATTTGAATGGTACTGTTCTGACATTTCTTTTTATCGTTTTTACAGTGCGTTTAACAAACATATCATGACCCTCTCCTCTCCTCTCCTGACGGTACATTTGAAAGATTTTTTTTTTAAAGATAAAGCGTGCGACATGTCAGATTTGAATAAAATGCGTAGGAGGAAAAAATTATCTAGATGTAATTATTCTAAAGTTTACTCCTTGATGTGTAAGAAAACTCTCGTACATCGTCATAAATTTGCAAAGTATTGTAATCAGCAAAATAAATCTCTAGATTTGCATAGATTTTCACGTTTTAAACACATTTTTCGAATGATGTCTATCCATCTGTCAACACAATTAATCAAAAATGCATTGAACTGGTGAGATTAAGTTTGATACGAGGACTTAAGCCTAAATTTGTGGATTCCTGTCAAATTTTAGTCCAAGAAAATCAAAAGACAGAAAGAAAGAGAAATTTTACCATGGGTTTATAAATACGTTAGCTAAAAACAAAACAAAAAAAAAACGACAACTAGAAGGATAAAATTCAATGCACGATTATATCATCAGAAATATAGGCCTTTGTTCAATTTTGAATTCAATATATCAATAGGTTGACCATCTGTCAGTCTGTATATTCGCGTGTCTTGGAACAAAATAACGGTTTTGATAAACGAGCATTTCTTTTATCAGCCTGCGCATTATTTGGCATGCGGATTTGTAATTATCTGCATGAAATTTTGATCGAAAATGAAGAGTCAGATGCTTATTCAAATACTATTATCTAAAACTCAAGAGTTTGAGGAATCTCCACATTTTAGACCTCACTGATTTCCAAAAACAGATTGTCTGTTTGTTTGGGACAAAGATAAGATGCTACGAGCTAGATGGGTGAAATTCGGCATGCAGTTTTTGCACAAAATATATAGATTTTTATGAAATTTTGTGTAAACCATTCCGATGATGACTATCGGCCCATTTGTTCGAGTATAAGTTAACAAGATAGCTACAAAACAAAGAGAGCTAGATAAATGAAATTCGGTACACAGATTTAACGTCTATAATGTAGACAATTTTTAAGCCAAATTCAACAAGCGGTTGACAGTATGCCGGTCTGTAATTTCAGACTCAATATATTAATTAAGAATATGACAAAGCTGATATGCACATTTGATACGATCTTTCCATCCATCGTCGCAATTAAGCCAGAGTAGTTTAATTTAGTTATATTCATGTCCCGTTTTTAAAGCAAAACTAGGGTACCTCGTAATGGACCTCGTAATTTTCAACAGTGATCAGATAACGAGGTCGACACCTAAGCTGCCCCTCCCCCATCTAAAAAGCTTACACACTACACCGGCGGGAGGGCGTTTGGCCCCGATGGAGTTAAGTTAAGTGGTTAAGTGGTATCCACCGTATAGTTAAGTGCAAGCGTCCAAATGTGCTAATCTTGGGATCCCGAAACAAACAATGGATTTTGTTTCGATTCGCAAATCTTTCAATAATCATATGAAGTATCACAAAAGTGTCTCAGTAAAGAGTCCGTTTTTCAAGTGAGTGGGAAGTAAACCACAATATCAGAAACTACGTTCCTAAAACTTGAATGATGAGTGTCAGAAAATATACACTGGTGTGCAAAACTTAAGCAACAGGTATGTTTTTTGCCATAACTTCACGAGAAATCATCTGAGAGACATGAAATTCTGAAATGAGATACAGCATTTTGTTCTGAAAGAATGACGAAAGCATAGTTGCGCAGAAATGAATACAATGTATACAGTATGGAATCAAACAAAAAAAGGCTTTATTGAACTCATATTATCGTTACACATAATTGTCTGTCCAAGAGGAAGAACAGCAAGCAGATGCTCCTTAGTATGGGATATGCCCTCCCCTTACTGCAATGGTTGCTTCGCACCGTCTCCCCATACTCAGCACCAGATTGTCCAACAGTTCTTGAGGTAAGAGAGCCCATTCCTCAATCAGCATTTGTTTAAGTTGTCGGGTGTTCCCAGGAGGATGTAATCGTGCCGCAAGGCGTCTCCCCAAAGCATCCCACACATGTTCTATCGGATTTAAATCAGGGGAGCACGCCGGCCAATCCATTCGAGTGATATCTTCACTTTCCAGGAGCTCCTCAACAACATGAGTCCTGTGTGGCCGTGCATTGTCATCCATAAAAACGAAGTCTGATCCAATGGCACCTCGGAACAGACGCACATGGGGAAGGATCACCTCCTGACAATAGCGATATCCAGTTACAGAACCTCTGTCGAAAACGTGGAGCTCAGTCCGCCTGTTCATCATAATGCCACCCCAGACGACAACTCCAGGACCACCGAAACGGTCTCTTTCCGTGATGCTACTGGGATGAAACCGTGTCTCGACCTGTCTCCAAATCAACTGGCGTTGGGAATCGCTTCTGGCACTAAAACGACTCATCTGTAAAGAGGACACGACTCCATTGATGAGATGTCCAGTTTTTGTGCTCCTTGAACCACTCTAAACGGTGCCGCCGGTGGGAAACTGTCAAAGGGATGCAACGTTCAGGATGGCGGGCGAATAGGCCACCTTTGTGAAGGCATCTGGACACAGTAAAACGCGACATTTGTCAACCCGTTGCTGCATACAGTTGCTGAGCAATGGCGCTTGCTGACTGGTTTCGGGTTCTTTTCGCCTGCAGGATGATATGTCGGTCATCCACTGCAGTTGTTTTCCTGGGGCGGCCACCACCAACCTTTCTCACAGTGGTACCTGTGGTTTGGAAGGCTTTCCAAGAGCGCGAAACGACACTTTTATTGATTCCGAACTCTTCAGCTACACTGGTCACACTACGCCCCTCCTCCAGCTTTCCGATCTTTCTTCCACGTGTGAAATCGTCCAGGTGATTTCTGCTAGCCATATTTCACGAATTAACTCACGTGCACTTGCAGCGAATGTCTTTAATTGCGTCTCCGTCCTTCCTTTTATTGTAGTGTTGAGCTGCACGCGCCTTCCGCACGTGTTTTGCGTACGCTCATGTCGCCTGTGACGTTTTGTTCCTGATATTTGCATACGCATGACCTTTCTCTTGAATTACGTGTTCATTGTACTGATCGCAAGAACTCCTTTTCTGCAATTTCATGACTATCTGCTTAAAGTTTGCATTGTTGCTTAAGTTTTGCACACCAGTGTAGTTTTGATCAAAAGCCAAGACATAACCATGAAATAATGAATTTAAAAATATTTATCATTATTATATTAAAATATTTATTTTAATGAATTTATAATAAAACTAAATTTTCTAGTTTATTATTATTATTTTCAGTGTTGTCAGAAGACGGGGAAAAAGACCCGCGAAGCCACACTAGATGTAAATAACTCCGAATTATGTATTTTCCTTCATTAAATACCCTATTGGTCAGCGAGAAGAGTATTCTGGACGATTGGATAAATGCTTGTAAAATAAAAAAAAAGGAAATAATTCTCACTAAAAATAAAAAAGCTTATCATTCCAATTATAAACAATAAAAATCTATGTTATGATTTGAAATGGTGTTGGTAAACAGTGTAACATGATTTTGTTGAAAATTTTCAATCTGATTTTATAAAATTTGGTTTTCAAACAATTTTTTTTAAATATTCTTATGCTGTATTTTATATTTAAAGGTTGTCAATATATAATGGTTATTGTGAAATTATTTATAATCTGGGAATTATATCAATTCAAAAATGCTTTATATAGCATTATTTAGACTCAACCGCACTTCATGTCTTTGCACTCCTCTGCATAATTCATAAGAAAAAATGACGATCTCATTTCAAACAAAACAGAGAGGGGGAGGGGCACCTTAACATCTGGCCTGGGCGCTATTTTATGCTGGTATGAAACTGTTACTAATAATTTATCAACTGTCGATATATATGACGAACGTGGTTGAAGCTCCTGAAGACATCAGCGCTTCAGTATTTTATGCTCTCCTCTTGCTCACCTTCCTTAAATTTTTGTTAACAGAAATTTTAACTGCAAGTACACCAATAAAAGTGAACCTTAATAAAACGTTTTTTTAACTGATTTATTTATTTATTTATTAGCCTTGCAGTGGTAACAAACCATTCCCATAAAATGAGTGACAAAAGTGTCAGACCGATGGAAGCACGCACCACCCGAGTATCTGCTTCAAATTTCATCGATAATTCAGTGAATGCTGACGTTGCCTTCACGAAGTAAACTGCTGTCCGTCACGAAACGGCGCCACCAAATGCTTTCTTTCCTTGATTGTTGACACTTTTCAGGGAAATGACGTCATACGAGGAAAGCTGAAACAAGTGCACAGCTAGAGAAGGTTGGGACCATTCTTAAATGACATAAAAATACAGTGACCTCCACCTCCTTTCAGAATTACTCCGTGAGTGTGTCACTGGGCAAGTAAAATTTTACACAAATCTTACCAATACATATCTACATGCACAGAGAAATAAAAAAATTTGACGTAAAAGCATGTCCTGCATTTTTAATTTAAAAATTCGTATTTTAATTGCTTAAAAATTAATTTTATGTTAATTTACATTGCATTTAGATGCAATAGGAGGGTTATTTTAGAATGGCATTTGTGTTTTTGAACCATGGTCAGGTGACGTCTTATCCAAAATTCCTTGTCATACGAGCGGGAAAATATATGATCCTACAGATTTCATTTCCTCACTAATATCTATAACTTCTATACAGACTTGATGGACACCCAATGTTTAGAAAGAAATAGAAATCCTGATACATTTATTTGCATTTTTAATTTTATTTCACAGACAAGGGCACTTATTGAAGACTCATAGTTTACCAGCTCGCGAGCAAATGTTTTCTAATAAAATAATGCGTACTAATAACAATGTGATAAAATTAACTTAGTAACACATTTTCAAAATTGAAATGCAGCATGAAAAATTACTAAGCTGTCTGAAGGGAATAAAGTCAGTGCTGCTAATTTGCATTAGGCTCGCTTACTTGGTGGTTCTTCGGTGATATTCAGGAACTTCCTGGCCCTGAAACCATTAGGTTACCACGTAAACAGGAACAAAAAATGTTCAATGCTATTCGTAAACAAGTAATTATTCATTAACATACTTAACAATATATTTATATCTTTACTAAAAATCCAAACATTCTTTTAAAAAAATCCCACACAAATATGTACAGCAAAACACAGATAGTTTAAAATCTCAATAAGAATTTATATGTAGCAAAATTTTGTACAAGGTAAAATTCATTATGCAACTTAAATGTATTTCGTGGGAATCGCGACATTGAATTACTGTTATGCTGTAAAATAGGGACCCTATTCTATGAATGGATTTAATTCTTCAAAAATTAATTTTTAAAGCCCATACTATCATTCCTAAATTTTATTTCACTAAAAATGTGTTTGTATATATTTATAAGGCACTTAGAATTTTACACTTGATTAGTTATTAATACATAAATGTTCATGAAAGTATCGGTTACTTCCAAAACGCATGTTTGAGACGCTCGTTGTTTCTTGCAAATACAAGCACACGGACATCCTTTCCAATTCTAATCATAGCACTCGAATAAAAAATAATTTATTTTTTCTGTATCATAAAAGGAAATAAAAGTAAGGGACACGCTACGATTCGGATAACCGAAATTTCGTCCCAACCGATCACGTGACCAGAACACTCTTAGGAATAGAAAAATAATAACTTGCAGAGAGATCCTAGAAAGCGTTTGGCATGAATGTAACGGTTTTAGTATTTTTTTTCTGTCTCAAGAACTGCAGTGTTATTGCTTACGTAATTTTAGTGAATCACATTTTTTTAAAAACTGTAAGAAATACCGTAAACAGTTTTTATACCGTAAAAAGTTTTTATTCAATTCCACAGTACATAAATATGATGAAAAGAGGAGGAGGGCACTGCACTCCTATTGAACACTTTTCGACATACTGTATAACGTATCAGAACTAACACATTATACAGTATATCGAGAATCAAGTAAAACAGAACTTGACAGAAACTGGCACTTCTAAATATTCAGTCTATTTAAACTTTATTATATTTTTTCCATTCTAAAAACCGGATTTAAAGAAAACCAGTTGTGACAGTCCTCTCTGGTGTATTAAAGACAATAGTGCGCAATTGGGATTTATAGGACAATAAACCACTATTACTCTATAATAAAGGGGTTATCTCCAATCACCTCCTAAAAAATTATGGACCTTAGGTAAGGGAAAGAACGCCTTGCATGGCAATGGCGTACAGATGTTCCGAATTTTTTTTTTTGGTGTGAAATTAGCATTTTTACCGAATCTATGACTTTTTTGGCGATTAATACCTCGTATGCCTAATAGTATCCAAAAACCCAATTTGTGTTCCAGATGCGTTTTCCGAAACTAATTGAAACAAAAATTCCATACGGAACTACACTCCTGACACAAAATGCGACATATTTAGATCATTCAGGACTTGCACGCTTCTGATTGTCGTCTCCTTGTTTTGCTCAAAATTTGATAAGTGTCAATAATACAGATGTGAAATCTGTGCACCGAGTTTTATCCATCTAGCTCTCTCTCTCTCTCTTTTGTAGTTATCGTGATAACTTATATTTGAAAAACCGGACAGACAGACATCTTCTGAATAGATTTTTCTCAAAGCTTGATAGAATTTGGTTTTAGGACCCTATACGAAATTTCATCTATACAGATCAAAGCATTTTTTAGTTTTCTTGTTATAAGCAGACAAAAAATGTATTTTTCGAATTCAGGGAACTGGGATATTTGTCGAAGTCCGGAATTCGAATTTTTTAAAGAATTACAATAATTTCTCATTACTTAATATATTATAAAGTAAAAAAAAAAAAAAAAACTGAGTGGAAATTTTGGATGCCTGCCTTCTCACCGATTGACTCCCACAACTGAGTCGGATTTGCAATGTAACTGATAAAACCTTACATCAAACTTTGTTTTAGTCGTTGCGTTCCCAGATTATCGGATTCTTATTTTACAGACAGCCAACTTTTTAATGGATTAGATTCGAAATTGGACATAGATTATATGATAAATCTATATGCTAATTCTCATTCATCTAGATCTTTACGTTCTTGAGTTATCGTGTTCACATGAACATGCAAGGATAAACAAACTACCAGGAGGTGGATTTGATAGGAATTTGACGTCTATCTATTGTCTATGTCTATTGATTTTTTTATTATATCTTAATTGAAATCCATTATGCTTCCCAGCTGTCTGAAATGAGTTAACACGATGACTACAAAACAAAAACAAGTAGATGGATAAAATATTTTGATAGAGTAAGCGTCAAAATTGTAACTGCCTATCAGGTTAGAACCAAATCCGTCAAGAGATCTACCGTCTGTCAGTCCGTATTTTCACAAATATGTAACTAAAAAATGCAATAAATTAAGTATATGAATTTCGGTACGTGATTTTCCGACTGCAATCGTTCTTCTGAATCCAATTTTTCTTTTCATCTGTTCGAAAAATGGCATCCAAAATACACAATCGTTTTTCTGATGTAGCCCCGTGTCAGCGTGCCCCCGAGCAGAGGTCGCAGCTAACAAGCAATCTCATAACAATAACTAATACACAAACTCCTTTATTAGAGAGTAAAGGAGGACCTTTCGGAAAGATCGCTCCCTTTGCTTAACTGACGTGTTTGCAACTTTAGAGACATATTAGCAGACAATCAGGCAAAGCATAATTTCTAAAACACGTTTCTGAACGTCGAGGTTCATCGAAATCTCCAGATCAAATTTTTTTAACGATTACAATACTTTCTTTTCGTATACTTTGTATAGAGAAGAGCAAAAAAGAAAAGAGAAAAAGGACAATCGAAAAGTGAGATGGGACATTCTATATTAAATCATTTAATTCAAATCCAGGACATTTTCCCCACTGTTTTAAAAGGAATCTAAATTCGGAACTAACGTACGATCTGATTATTTGTCCTGCTTTCAATAGGACGTTATGATAAATAGAACAACCCTTTTCTTACATTGATTTTAAAGGAGAAAAAAGTAATCTGTTTGATTTAAGAGCGGATGACCAGAAGAAAACCGATATTCGACTGGACACTGACTGAAAGCTTCCTGCAGTAACCAGGAAGCCGTTGTGACGTCAGAAGTTAAATTATTCGAGGTCACGAGCTAAAAAGTCGTCTGCGCCGATGTGTTCCAAATCGTCGGGCATTAAAGGATTGCACAAAGGCTTCCGAGTTCAGTGCGAGCCGCTGGATGTGCTTCGAATTGAATGAAAAGAGTTTCTGCAACCCACCATTTTTATGGTTGTTTTGGTAGTGAGAGCGAATGTTTTTTAAATATTTTTCCTTCCTTTCCAAGTTCATGAATGTCTTTGAAATAAATATTGTCTTCGTATAACGCATTGCACTTTTAATACAATATGATACGAATACTTTTTAGGAAATAAAAGGAACTGGGACGTTCGCGACTCAGAAAAGTGAAGAAATTTCTGCTAACAAATAAAGGGGATTTTTCAGAAAGTAAAATGTAATATCTGATTTAAAGAATTTAGGCAAATGGGAACGAATCATTTACTTAATTCTAAATCAGTAGAAAAATATTTGTTCCTTAAAGTCATTTCATTCTGACAAATCGAATGTGTGTTGTGATGTGATAGTTTTCAAGTTCATAACCGCAAATCGGTCAGCTCGGAGAGAGTTCTCAGTAGAATCACTGCAAAATGAACATCATATTATGAGCATAGGGTGGATAATGACATTAGACATTTTTCCTTTAAATATGTTAATAATAAAATTTCAAAAAATAATGATAAATATCACACGATTTGAAAACATCTGATATTTTGTATGATAAATAATCACTAAAGATCAAAAAATAAAAGTATGTTTGACAGATGCATGATATTTGCAAAGGTTATTGCATGAGCATTCACGCGAATGTGCTCTACGAGTACCGAAATCTGAAGAAAACAAGTTTCGAGAAAAAGGCCAAAAAACAAAAAAAAAAAAAACTACCATAGGTGCTCTTGTTCGATGCATTGTTAACTGATCATTTATAAACTTCTGACTTTCCAAAATATAATTTCTGCAACCCATGAAATGCACTTCCTTTTATTAGATTAAAATTGAAAATTCAATTTTTTGAAGGTGCAAATGAGCTAACGATTTGGTTTGGTGCTATCAGTCGATAACGCAAATTTTCACCGAACTCACAGACAAGAAAGCGGATGAATGCATTTTCATCAAGTCCTGAACTATGTTTCAAGTCCTCAGCTCATCACGTGATTTGAAACCGATTGCCGGCAGAGAGAAATAAATGAATTTGTAAAAAATACAATTCTGTGAGTCAAAAATATCAACTCTGCAATGTATTTTTATATTGAATTTTTAAAATAATTACTGAAATTAATTAATTGTTTATTTATTACAATATATCTGAACACTAGTAATTCAAACATCTAGTTGGGATGTATTCCATTTGATAAGTCCTGTTAAATAATAATCTTAATATTGTATTTGCTTCAGTTTTCTTTTTAACTATCATAATGATTAAATTATTTTATTTGAAAGTAAATAAATCCTTAAACAATAATTATAGATAATTTTTTAAAATTTTATTTCTTAAAGCATTCATTTCCACTGCATGCATATTAAAAATAAATCAATATACATAATTATTTTCAAAACTTGCTATATAATAGAATAAATAGTTAACATATTGATCTAGTTAAAAATGTGAAAGTAAATTGGTCTGATATTTATACAGGACCTTAATAATGTGCACTGCCGAAAAATCCTAAATCAGTCCTTGATTCTTATCAGTGGTGTGGCAATAACAAGGGGTATAAACGGCAAGAGCGTTCTTTGTATTTTCTGAAGCAATACACGGCAAGAGGTAAGGAGAAAAAAAAATTATTCTGGGCACCATTTTATTCTTCGAAACCCCCAAAAGAGGGGTAAAGACGACTGAGGGGTACTTCACCTTCAGGTCGCCAAAGTAGTGAGACATTTCGACGGCTTTACGTCCGATACATAGTTAGGAAAACCCGAAATAGAACAGAAGATACGAATAAAAATGCATCACCGCCCAGGACGAATGCACCTCCTCTGAATCCCTCTTTGTTATACTATATGTTTGCTATAATTAATACTACAAAAACTCTGTAAAATTTTTTAAATCAGCGGTTCTTACGCTCCGAGTGAAGGGATAAAAATGTGCCGATCTAAACAAGTTCTAACAGTGGAGGGACCAGCAATTTTTGGGTGAGAGTTTTGGGGGTATTTTCAGGGTAATCTAATTTCGAGCCCTCATTTAATACATAGGGGGCCATATACTCGAAATTATTCAAATTAAAATCAAATAAAGTTTAAATTACTGAACAACATTCTTCAAATTTTATCTTGTTTTCAATTTTGCCTACAGTCTACTTTTTCGCACTTGGCTTATTAACTTACTATTAACTTTGGTTTATAACTTTTATCATGAATTAAAAACTTCATAAAATTTTAACCGTTTAAAATCAATTTTAAATTTAAATGTCATATTTTTTTTATCCACGTAATCAACTGCCTTGAAATCAAACCACTATTAAATCTTTTACTATTTCAATTCATCATAACGTTTGTTTCTTAGAAACTATTTCTACCATAAAATTACGATTTAAATCAGTCAAAAATTTCTGGTATTGGAAAAATAGTGTGGCTGAATGGGCAACACTTATATTTTCTAAAGAGCCACAAAGGATTTAATCCAGCTCTGCTTGGAACCAAACTTTGATTCAAAACTAGGAAAGTTTGCAAAGAGGGTTGGTTGGTGGTTTGGTAGTGTTTATTGGCGCAAAGGCCATATACGGCCATACTGCGCCATAGATATGGTTAAAATAGAGAACATGGATGAACCACTAGTCTATGGGAATGTAAAAAATAGAACTAGAAAATAATAGTAATGCGAAAAATTAAATTAAATGGGAAAAACCAGTAGCTTTTAAAAATCTAAAAAGATTTGGATGGGGTTGCTTCCCCACGAGGTTCTGTATATTTAAAATTGATAAATTAAAGAAGTGTATGCGATGGTAAATAAAAACTGGAAATTCAATTAAAATATGTGAAACACTGAAATTAACATACATGTCAAACAGGTAGGACAATGTTCTCCAAATAAAAGGTGCTTATGTGTAAAACGTGTATGGACAATGCGGAGTCTGACCAATTTGACGTCGAGACTACGCACTGGAATACCAGGCAAAACAGAAATGGATGGCTTAATCGAATGTAATTTATTAAGTGTTTGCTGATTCCAAGATTCCTGCCATATTGAACGTATATATTGTGCCAAATATATTTTTGCATCCCAATATGGAAGATCCCTTTGCAGGACAATAGATGCTGTTTTAGCAGCAATATCCGTCTGCTCGTTTCCCGTAATTCCAACATGACTTGGAACCCCACAGAATAAAATTTTAAAATCTTTCTTTTGGAGTTCCCGTAGAAGACCTAGAAATTCCATAGAAACAGGATGTATAAGATTATGAAAATTAGAAAGTGTGTCCAAGGAGCCATGCTGTCTGTATAGATGCAAAATAGGCGCTGAGTAGAAGGCGATATTGTTTGAAGTTCAAAGTGGGAGAAGGCGTTTAAAATCGGAACTATTATCGCACATCCGCACCGTCTATTTATTTTAGTTTTAATTACACTCATAAAACTGTTCGTCACGATAAGCGAATGATGTGCTCAAGTGTCCTGAGAAGCGATATCGATAAGTTGTTTAGAATCTCATAATTGAGATAAGCAGAGACGTCGATGTAATGCGGTAAAAAGGAAAGTTCGAGCGACCAGCGGACCTTGATGCCCCAAAATAGAATACCGTTTACAGATGCAGCTGATTATTTCTGAGCGGTCATTAAGAAGCAAATATATTGGATGGGAATTACTAGTCAAAGGTCAGCAGATTCCGTTCGACAGAAAAGAATCGTTCCGAGGCGCAGTGATGTAACAGCTGAGTATCTCGTCGATCCCTTCCAGAATGCCGCGATTGTTGATTCTGATCAAAGTTAATTTGAAACTTTCATGCTGAAATATGAATTTCTTTTGGTATGCATTTGAATTCAAATAAAAAGAACAAATTTAAAAGTTAAATATTCTACATATAAAATATGAATGAAAAAAAGTGCTAAATAATAAAAGCAACCTGTGTACCGCAGGTGTACGGATATATAGTAAGTGCAAGGTAAAAAAAATCCATTATAAATACATTTGGAGGATTGGGGATTGAAAAAATTGAGTTCCATCAATACTACTGTTTTGAGAAATTTAAATGCAAGGTAAATTGTAAACAATTATTAACACAGCTTGATGGTGATACTAAGAATGTTCTTAAGTTAAATATACTATGTATATACTTTGTACTCTATTTCTAAAATTTTCCCTTACCTCTTGATTTAAAAGTCACTCTCTCTATATATTTATTTCTAACAATCGCTCTAAAAAATTGCTGATTTTGTAATTCTTATTCTGTAAGCGAAGGGATAAAAAATCCCTAACATCCACTGCATTCCTTTCAAAGATAACTACGACTCCTTTTCCTAAATCGACATGTTTCAAGGAAATCCCTATAAAAATCTCTTGGTCAGGAGCACTAAAGGAACATTTCTCACGCTTTTATTCTCGCGTTCTGGTGTGAACTGCCATGTTCCACCTTTGATTTCATCTATAAATCATACCCAACCGTAAAAAGAAATTGAATTTAATTCCCAGTTTGTCTTCTCGTCAATAATTAAGCTGAAAAGTTATGCCACACGCACACATGTATGAAACGTTTATACATAATGTAAAAGAGATGTATGTATTCCTCCTATATTAAATCTAAACAAATGAAGAATAATCTTTTTGGAAGTTCAACATAGCTGTTCAGATCATGTCCTATGGAATAGCTTCATTGCATCTTTTAGATCTTATAAAGTTGCTGGGTTGACAGACTCGTGAATTGAAATGTCTCTATAAAACGGGGGGGGGGACACCGGGTCAAATCCGGTGAACATAGGGACCATCTAATATCACATCGCAGTAAAACAGTCCTGAAAGATTTCCCACGTGAGATATATGTACGATTTTCATCGCTGTGTTGTAATCACAGATCTGCGAGATTTTGATTTTCTGATCGTTGAGTGACCCAAGGACTCAACGATCAGAAACGTTTTGATTCAGATGGAAAAGGTCTTCAAACATTTTATGATAATGATCTAATGTAAGAGACACTTTAACACCGTTCTTTTTGAAAAATTTAGATCTTCGTACACAGATATCAGCTATAGTATACAAAACGGTAACTTTTCACCTATTGAGCTTCTTGTAGGTTATTATCAGACCTAAACTTAAAGTTTTGTTTACGTGCATTCTCTACTTAAAGCTTTGTGTGTACTTTAAATACCTGTGTTCTGCATTCTCTGCCTGAAATTTTGTATTAACTAAAGTTCTAAATACCTGTTGCTTCGATGCATACGCTTTCATGAGAGATATACCTCTTCACAATTTTCTGCAATGACTTTAATAACGAATTTTGAACTCTTCGCCATCATTTTTTTGTCTTTCATAAGTTTGCCTAATTTAAGTTTTTGTATTCCTTCTGAATTCCGGAATCCTCTAGATATGTCCAGAATATGAATGAATCCTCCTTGATTATCATTTTATTTGCTTATTTGTTGCCTTTGGTGACTAGCTGGTTCACTGATATTAATGATCATTAAAATCTTCAATTTAATATTTTATGTAATATGCTTTTAATAGCTTCCTCTGCAAAATACTTTTAAGTTTCAAATTTGGATAATCATATAAGTTGCATTGTTTTAAAAATTTAATAATGTACTTTCATGTACTATGCACTTCTCTAATTTTCCATCATATCTCCTAAAATGTGAACTTTAGTTAGGAACGGAAGCATTTAAATTTCAACGAATGCAGAAATTCGCCTTTTTAAAAACCATATGTCTATTTTTAAAAAAAATAAACATGAGTACAAAAAATAGAATCCTTTAGCACTGAAGTCTTATGTGAACTACAGAATATTTTTTACAATTTATGCAATATCTCAGATGTTTTTTTTCTCAATAAATATTTAAAAATTAAATACCTAAATATACATAAAAATAAACAATAAATACCTAAAAAATCCACATAAAAAGCAAACCATTTTTCTTATTACATGTATATGTCAATGATTATTGGTTTAAAAGTGAGCCTTTGGGCACCCGTGACAGTATATATCTTTTATATATAAACCAGATATAGATTTTATTTTGTCTCACTATTGATGCAAAAGGTCTTAAGGGTATTTTAATAAATCAAAATTGTTTTGCCATTCCGTTGATAATCTATTTATTATAGAACAAACGACAGATTAGAATAGTTTTTTTTATATAATTTCAGAATTTTTAATTATGATCTTAAATCTTTTGTTTGTTACTGCAACGGGCTTATTTGGCCAGATGAAAGAGTCGAAAATATAATTAGCTATGTACTTAAGTCGGATGTAGTTCGCCTCCACATCTTTCTGCCTCTTGTGCTTCATTGTTGATTCATTTATTGATTATTGCTTGAACTTAAAGTTTATGATATTTGTCCCAACATATACTCGTAAACAGATACAAAATGAATAATAAACTTATTCGAGAGGTTTACTAGAACTGGGCCGCGTCTGTAGGCAACATTATTATTGAGAAAGATAACAATATACTCCTCCTCCAGGTTTTGATTCCAGTCATTTGTATATTCTAACTTTTAAACAAATTTTTATTTAGAAATATGCATGGCTTGCCTGTAACTTTAACTTAATATAATGCTGAGAATTTTTAACTTCAGATGTATATAAGTTTATGCAAGTGTATTATTGAAATCAATATTGTGCATTCAAGAAGCCTATTTTTGACAAAGCATTAATGACTTTCACAAGCCATTAAAGAATCGATAGTCTTATGGCCTGTAGAGATGCGGACATTACAGCTACAAACGCAATATCCGAGATGAATGAAATTTGGTATATTGTCTTCATTCCCTAACGACGAATCTGTATTAAAATTTGGACCAACTCGGTCAATGGCAAATGTTATACAACTGTTTAACCTTTAATGCAGTAATAAGTTTACACTCTGATATTAGCTAAACGCAAAACGCATCGTATTATGTTACTCTATTAACGCACGGATATTTTTTTTACGATGTTGTTTCGATATTTTGAACGCTGTACGATACTATGCAAATTTCAAATCGATTGTGTAGAATATCTCACGAAATTTAAATACACGAAAAATTCGAGGGGCGAACGCATCTGATGGTTTATGGTTTTGTGAGCCTTTTCCAGATCTTAAGAAATACTCTTTCAACACGAATGGCTTCCGAGCCTGAACTGCACGAAAATTAACAAATAATAACATTTAATGCTGGCGTCAAATAGGTGTGTTGTTTTGAATATTTATGAAAATAGATGTAGAACGTACGTAATAAAAATTAATGACGCCAAACATGACATCACCTAGGCAAAGATGGAAGATAATGATCCCTGTTTTGATCCGGTATTGGCCTATTTCCTTTCTTTGTTTTTCCAAAAGGTAAAGCTGGTTAAAGCCAGATGAAATGCTAATTAGAAAAAAAAAGAAACCACACCATTCTAAAATGAACACAAATACCCTTCTTCTAAAAAACATTAATACCTTTAGTTAAAAAAATTGAGAAAAATATGGCGTCAAAGTAATACGCTGAATACGCATACGAATTACTTATATAAAACAGAGATCTAAACTTTCTTCAAATATTAGATTGAAATAGTAAATAGAAACTTTATTCATAGATCCTACCAAATTTGAACCAGATATTCTTAGGAGGCTGGAAATGTGCACAACAAAGTAATTTTAAAAAAAGTTTAGTTGGTTAAAAATTAAGAAAACTTCTGACGTCTTTTTACAATTATTTCTGAAAATATATTCACACGAGTGTTTTGGGTGTCCTTAAAATTTACAAGATCCTCATTTTAATAATATAGTAATTTTGTTTTTTGTTTTTCTTTAATCTAGATATTTAAAAAAATGAAGAAAAATCGAAGCACCCATTATCCTATCCTAACCCACTGGGTTGATTTTGCTATGTTTTATTTCATATGAAAGGTCTTGACTCTATATATCTTATAAATTACCAACTGCTCCCAACAATGTCTCATTTTCGAGAGATATCCCAAAATACTTCACCTTATATTCTGAGTTAAATGAATTTCCAACCATTGCATTGATTTGGTTAATTGTATTCTAAAGGAAATCTCATAATGATAAACATTAACAATCACATAATAGTTCATACTTTCAACAAATAGAACAAATGTGGGGCTATTAAAATAGCTTGGTTTTAATTATCTGTCGCCGTTTGCTTGAAAATGTTTCATTGTGTAAATCTTGAAAATCAAATTATATATAAAAAATTTAATAATAACCAATATTTTTGACGAACTAGCTGGTTTTCAAAGGGGCTAATTCTGTGAATAGGTTAGTTTAATTTAGTTATATAATGTGCCATTTTAAAGCAACAATATTTTTGGGACTGATATCGTAATTTTGAACAGTGGTCAGATGACGTTGACGATACCTGAGCTGGCATCCCCCTCTCCAATCTTCCAAACCAAACAACGGGAGGACGTTTGTTTCCGACGGATTTGGCGTGTAACACACCCGCTTACACGACGGTTCTTCTGTGGAATCGAGTCCCGAACCTCAACCCTTCGGTTCCGAAGCCGTTATCGTATCATGAGTCAACCGCGACCCTGTGAATCGGTTAGAAAGTCGATGATTTCGTGAATATTAATTTAAACGTCAAGAATTCAGTGATTAGATGACACGCATGAGTGAGGATGAAGATACCTCGCCCGTCCTCAATTTTAGTTTTCCCAAAATGGTGCTTCCGGGACCGATTTTGAAGAAATGAGTAGCTGAACACTGGAAGATCAATGCTTATTTAGCTTATTTCCTCCCATAACTTTTCGTCTAGAATACATTCTTTTCTTCTTTGCATGGGAAAACAATGCGGGATTAATTATTTGAAAATTTATCCGCTCGAGGATGAAGGTTTCGCCGAACAATGGGCCAAGGGCATTTCCTTCTATTGAAACTCTCCTAATGAACATCTCTCCCATAAAAAGAACTCAAAGAATGAATGTTTCCTAAATTGAAGTCCATTAGAATCTTACCATACCCACTGCCAGAAATACAGCCACAGAGAAAAAAAAATTGCTAGAATGATTGCTTATTTTTGAAACAAATAATTCGAAGGCCGTTAAATGTCGAGAAATTTCATTTTATTTCACTTAAGAATCAATAGCTTAATTCATTAATGTGAAATTATGTAATATGGAGCCTCCACAAAAAGGAAAAATAAGTCTCTAGATGATGAGTTGCTTTTTTTTCTCCCTTTTTTTTCCCTCCCCCTCCCCTTTTGTGTGTGTGTGTTTTCTTGGAAAAATCACCTGTTTTTTTTTAAGACTAATATTCGTTAATCATTTGCTAAAGCAGCAAAGAATTTGGGTATTAATTTCAGAGTTCTTAAGTCCTAATCGGAAGATGGTGGCTGCGTCTACTTGAACTAAGCAGTTAATTAAAGGAAAAGATTCTTATAAAATGTTAAGATTAAAATATTACTACCCGCCTTTGGCGACCAGCTTTTCATCGACCATGATAATAGTAATAATTTATCAGTGTCAATCAATTTTAATAAACCACATTTTATCACACCAAATAAGATATTGTTTTAATTTCATATTTTCAAATTAAGCATAAAAACCTTATGAATAGTGACGAAATTAGTCCAATAGTTTAGGTTGGGGGTTAATCTCACATTTTACTTTGCGATATCACTAAAAAAATGGAGAGTGCAAGGGCGCAGACAACTAATGTTGGCGTATCTAAACATCATGAGCATCCAAATAATAAATAACAAAGTCAGTAGAGAATTAGAGTCTGTCGTGATTGTTTTTCACCATAGAGAAAGCACAGTGAAGTATTGTCTTTGAGATTTCTTTTAAAAATGGAAGGAGGTAGTTGACGATACCTCAAATCTTGATCCAGCAGAAAATTAAATAATAGCTGAAATTTAGACGGACGTCTTGGCTGGCTTGAAAAAGGATTGCAAATTTTGAAGGAAATAGAATCTAATGAAGAATGCGTACCGAAACGAAGCAAAAATTAAATTATTATTAGCCTGCTGTTGAGAAATTTTACAGAATCTAAAACTGTCGTCGATACTATAAATATCCAAATAATTCAATTATATTTATATTTTTTATATCTTTGTATTACTTTTCTATCGATATTACATGGGTGTATGAATAAGTAAAGCACATCTTTTTGAATACAGTAATAAAAAATGCAATGCACAACAATATGAAACGGATATAGTATTACCAGTTTATTACTTTTTAACTTTCATGTTGAGACATTTGTTCCAACGCTTGATCAGTTTGAAAACCAATTCTCATTGAATGCCCACATGAGGTCGCCGTTAAACTTCTGATAACTTCTTTATGGATCGAAATAGATGAATATGTGTTGGACTGTGTGGTGTCTGCTCGAAAACTTTCCAATCAAATCCTGGCAGTTTCACACGAACTGGTGAAATGCGAAATTGATTGGCATAAGTTGTTGCTAATATCAAATTCAGTGTAGAATGGGAGATCTAAATCGTTTATAAAACATAAATTGTAGGAATCCTAGCAGTTTTTGGAGCTACTGACTCTTTGTTTGTCTAATTATTTTATATAGAGAGAGTTGGTTATACGTTTACGAACACATTGCACCTTATTTAATGATTTTATAATTTTTATTTGATCTTTGTAAATATATTCCTTTTAATTTTGATGGAAATTAAACAATAATTTTGATTTGATCTACATTTTTTAATTTGTTGCGTTCTGTGCAAGAAATGCCTAATTCACTTCATTTAGGTTGGTTGCTCTAACGTCGATTGACTTTCCCTAACGAAGATGGAATTTTTTGTTTCGAAACCGAAGTAATCGCTCTGTTACTGCCCAGTTATCCCATTGGTCGGGGATAAGCCAGTCTGTCTTCCGTCTCCCCACTATCTGAAGCGCCCCGAGTAGAAATTCGGAAAATCCCGTCTAATCAGACCCTGAAGAAGCGAAGAAAAGTTGAGAGAAGGTTTAAAAGCGCGCCGTGAATGGAATCCCGATAAATGTTGAAAGCGCAATCGTCATCGTCATTTCATTCAGTGCTCGAATAATCTCTCGTGAAAACAAATCGTTCCCTTTCGAATGTCGTCACTCTGGGAATGCGAAGAATTTCTTTATCTCCCCCGTCGCAGCTTCGGTTTGTTTAAAAATCGGGCCTCTGATTGAGAGAGACTGTCTGTCACCTTCTCAATCGGAGCACAGCATCTGAGATAAACCCCGACTCTGGGAGCGTGTGACGTAGAGGCTGGTTGATGATTGTCAAAGAACGGCTCAGCAACGATAGGGAATTCTAACTGAAAATACATTAAAATAAAACATTTCTCAAAAAAGAAATATTTAGAATGCATATAATATTTTCCTTTATTTTAAATAACAAAAAAAGAGAGCAAAAAAAAAAAAATAGCGGGAGAGGTTTTGCTCAAAACTTTCGCCAAAGCTCTCTGATAAAAGCTTATTTTCTCTTTCCGCACAAAAATATAGAACTTGAACAAAGCCTTAATGCCGCGAGTACTCAGATTTTTATTTTTACAGTTCAGCATGAGGGTTATATGCTTCGTGGTACGGTAAAAAAAAATGTGCACATTGATTGCATAACATTGACAAACAATAATTACGAAACATCGAACTTTAGAGTGAGTCTAGCGCTTTTATTGAATCTAGCTTGTAATCTTTCGCGTTTTGTTTAATGGAATGTTGGGGTATTATTTATAGACGAGTACCAGAAAATTGAATATGTCATTTGAACGCCTTTTTTCGGACCGACTAAAGCCAAAATTCGAAATAGAACAAAAATTGTAATCATCCCATTTTTCGTTTATTTGAGTCATTGCGTCTGCATTCATGTGAAAATACAGACCGATAGACGGTCAACGCTTCGACTGAATCGGTTTAGAATTAGACAAGAATAGACACTTTAGATGCTACAATTCTGAAGTAAATTTCATTTAATCAAGGTTTTTACTCCCATGCTTACATGCGTACAAATACAAACAGGCATAAAATAAACCTTTTGACGGATTTGGTTCTATATTTGATACGAATCTATATTTTAGATGTTAAATTTTTTCACCAGATTTTATTCGTCTAGCTCTTTACCTTTGATAGATATCGTATTCATCATAATCGGCCAGAGAACAGATAGACTTCCTCTGAATAAATTTTATTTTTAAAATTTGAAAGAAATCTTTAAATTCGGTGTAATGACCATACACCAAATTTTACTAATTTATTTCAGTTAGTGTGTTCGCAGGCAGACGAACTGTTCGGATTCTAGGAAACCTGAAACGTGAAGATGTGTCAAAATCCGGAGTATGAATTTTTCGATGATTACAATACTTTGAATATTTCGTATACGAGAAAAAAAAATCATTAAATATGACTTGTTTTATCTTTTGTTTTTTGAAATCTTCACTGTGGAACACTTAAAAAACATCAAATAGACCCCAAGAACAATTTACACATACTGTACGTACTGTGCAGTTATAATTAGAAGCAGAGATAACAACTGAGGTCTGTAACACAATGACGAACAACGAGCAGAACACTGCTCTTTTGCTGTCACAACTTGTATTTTGCACGCGACGCGTAGGAGGATCGCAGCAGGATGTCTTCTTCCAGTGCCTCGTCAATGTTGCCAGTGCAACGTCTTGACTTCCTCATTTAATGACGACGAAAGAAAACCAGGCCGGATTGTACGAAAGCCGGATTATTGAGAGCCAAATACTCGAGAGTGTACTGCATTCGTATTTTATATACACAGATGGATGATGAATATCATTAAAAAAAGTCTTGGTCTCGCGGACTTGAGGTAGTCGAGTACGTCAACATTTTTTTTAAAAAATATCAAAATTAAATGTCTTATGATTACAATTTATTGCTTATTCACATATAAAAAGAGAGTTTTGCATGACATTTTTCTGTGATTTTGTTCTGTTATGTTCATCTTTCTCATTATTTTAATGGAGTATTATTTTTAACTTATAAATGCTTAGAATATCATTTGCGAATTCATTGAGACGATCATTTGAAGTATGTTTCCTGCATAGAATGGTGCAAGAATAATCGTTCCAAGCTCGCATAACCGAATGAAGTGGGTGATGCCAGTCTAATTTTTTACTAAGCTCCAAATACAAATATTTTATTTTCAGTTATTGAATTATTGTAAATTTGGAACGTTCTAGAAATAAATGTTATAAACTATTTTTTTTCTGTGCATGGACATTTCCATCGGAGCATTTTTTCCTTCCTCTTTAGGAATAAAATCACCTAAAAGCGATAAGCGTGGCATTACATTAAAGCATAGATTTATATTAAATCTCGTAGTTAGACATTCGAAAACAAGCTGTGCGACAACAGACGAATTAATTACCTTCAGATTTTGCAAAAAACACAAGTGGCTTAGTTATATCAATAATTTCTCAATATGATTATTCGTACGCATCAGTAAAATTCGTTTCTCATGTAATCGTTCATGCCATTGGTCTTGGAGTTGTGAAAAGGGGAAGAGTAACAGTTTCTGTTGGTCATAACGCCCAGGCATCACCGGAAGTAGTAGCCTGAGCTTTTAGTCCCTGTATATTTTTCACCTATTAGAGAGTGGCACGTTCTTGTGGGAAAGTGAGCGACTCTGAGGACATTTGACTCTTTCTTGACACCCAAGAAGGGCCGCGGTGGCCAGGTGGTAAGACCTCGGTTTCGAGACCCCAACCATTGTAGAAGCGGGTCTGGTATACGCTAAATCCGTCGAGGCCAAACGTCCTCCCGTTGACTTGGCGTGGAAGATTGGAGAGGTAGAGTATTAGTCCAGGTGTCGTCCTCATCATCTGACCGCAGTTCAAAATTATGGGGTATGTCCCGAAATAGCCGAAATGTTGCTTTAAAATGGAACATTAATATAACTGAACTAAACTAAACCTGACACCTAAGAAAAAATGTTCATCTTCTCTAGAAAGGTTAGGTATGAAAGAGTTCTTAGCAATCAAGAAGCAGCAGAATTTGCTTCCAGAAACTTTCTCGCGTGCTCTCTAATAAAGCTGAATTTGTGTTTTAGAGCATATTTCCCCCCAACCGATTGAAACCATAATCTGACACAGAAATGCAGTCGCAAAACTACATAACAAATTTGATATATTTCTGTCATTACATTTTTGAGTTATTGCATTTACATGTTTCTGAAAGTACAGACTGACAAACATTCAACCCCTTGTTGCAGTTGGCTAAAATTTGATTGGTGTCTGTACTATAGATGTTAAATCTCTGTACCAAATTTAATCTATCCAGCTTCCTCCGTTTTGTAATTATCGTGTTGATTTATATTCAAACTGCGCAAAAGAATTTATTCTCCGAATAATTTTGGCTCATAAATCGATAGAAATCTACAAATTCGGTGTAAAGACTGCATACCCAACTTCATCCCCCTCTCTCTAAGTGCATCTGACTTATCTTTGCCACAGACAAATATCATTCCGAAATTGGGTTTCTGAAATTCAGATGGATCTAAAACGTGGAGATTCGTCAAAATCTCGAGTTCGGAGTTTCTCTATACATCATCATAACAAAAAATTAATCCGATTAGAATAATCGTACCTGCTTTTTCGAGTCACAGTTTAAATATTTTTCTCATTTTATAGACAGTACATCCTTAATCATTCCTTATTATCTCAGTTTTATAAAATTGTTTTCTCCCTGACCTTTGAGTTCGACACTCGATTTTTCTCATTTTTATTTTGTGAAAGAAATGATGCATTGTTTCACATTTTTATTCACGTCACCATGTTCATTTTCCCAGTCATTTTATGCTTAAGATAACGACCCTTTTTTTTCTCTGTTTGTCATTGTTGTCAATCTTATGAATATTCATTTTCTTCGTCATTTACCTGTTTCTATGCAAGTGACTTCTTCTTCTTTAAATAAAGTCCACTTATATCTATCCAAGCCGGAAAGAGCTCTCGAGACGGTGTTAAGCTGCAGCATATGAATGGCAGTTGATACGGACGTCTGGAATCTGAGAGGCCGGTGAATCCGAAGGACAAAACAGAGGCGCGTCTTCAGTTACAAAATAGGCTCAGGCACCAATCAAAGGAAGTATGATACTGACACAGCTATCTTTGTGATTTCCTTATGCGACAAAATTTCATCCTCTTCAGTACGGATTTCCAACCAGGTATAGCTGATTGGAATTAACGGAGAAAAAATAGAAGTTTGTTTTTCTAGTTATCAAATAAAAAAAAAATTATTAAAAAAAATTCATTGTATAATACAATATTATGATAATACTAACTATTTATGAAGTATATTTGGTCGTGCTCCTTGGCCATTGATCACGTTCTTTAATCAGATCGATTATATATTTCATTATGCTCATTTAGTTTTTAGAATAGTTATAAAATTGAATATCTTCTTGCATATAAACGTGGATAGCGAACAGGGCAGATAAATCAAAAGAAATAGATATTAACAGTAAAATAAAAAAATACTAATATAACATAAATCATAACATGATTAAAATGCACCGAAATGGGAAACAAAATTGCTCATATTACAAAGATAGTCCTCGTAACTTGCCACAAAACACTTAAATCTAATACTAATCTGCATGTGGGAGATGCCATTGGTGATTAAAATATTATAAAGGAGACAAATATAAAAAGGAGACAATAATAAAAAAGGGCAATTGAATATTAAATTTGAACAAGGGGGAGAGATCCTCCCAAAACATTAAAGGCTGTTGTGGGTTTTTGGTAAAGTCTCGGCTTCGGAACGGAGGGTTCCAGGTCCGAGACCAGATTCCACCGAAGAACTGCCAAATATGCGGGTCTGGTGCACGCTAAATTCGTCGGGGCCAAACATCCTCCGCTGGTGTGAGAGGGAGGTGCCAACTGAGGTGTCGTCCTCGTCATCTGACCGAGGCTCAAAATGACGAGATCCGTCCCAAAATAGTCCTTGTGTTTCTTTAAAACGAGACGTTAATATAATTAAAACTAAAATTCCCAAAACTTTATCGCATACTCTTTAATAAAGATGAATTTGTGTTTTAGACGCATCCCCCCCCCCAACCGTTTGAAACCGACATTTGACACAAAACTACAATTGCACTCATAAAATGCCAAATTTGTTATATTTAAATAGTGTTATAGGGCTTCCATGCTTCTAAAGGTACCCACCGACAAACGTTCCTCTTCTTGGTTTGATATATATCTAAAATATGAATATTAAATCTGTTCACCGAATTTTATTTATTTAGTTCTCTTCGTTTTATAGTTATTATACAAACTTGTGTTAGAACAGCCGAATTGACAGATTTCCTCTTAATAGATTTTGTTCAAAATTTGACAGAAATCTACTAATTTGGTGCAAAAAATCATATACCAGATTTCATCCGTCAGGTTCAAAGCAGTTTGAGTTATTTTTGCCGAAAACAATCTGCAGACATTTTCTAAAAAGGTGTTTTCCGAACTCAGTGTGAACTAAAGCGTGGAGATTAATCAATATCTCGAGTTCGAATTTTTTTGACGATTGCAATATTTTCTCTATACTTCGAATATGAGAATGTAAGAAAAAAGAAAAAGAAAAGAAAGGAAAAAAAACCCGATTTAATGCTAAATAAGAACAGTAGAACAAAATTTTCTTAACTTGTTGTTACATTTTTTTCTCTGACTTAATTTTTTAAAATTATTTTGAGATGCATTTTATTTTCTTATATAAAACAGAAGCAATTTTGTACTAAAAGAATCGCAGATTGCTGATACTTAGAGCAATCGATGGGCAAATGCTGGGTATTTCCGAGAAATGCTGGGTATTTCCGTATGAGATCAATAATCCACGCTCGCCGCTGAGCACCCAAACTGAACGAGTAATGATAAGAATTGGTAAGATCAATTGTTATTAAACTAGACGTACGAATATTCTGTCTAAATGCAACATATCACCAAATAGGAGTTTTCACTAACGGAAGGTGTAGGTTTGCCATTTCTATATCTTCATACTTCCTTCAATTTACGGATGTAAATTAATCCAATAATTAAAGTAGGCAATTACCTAGAGATTTCAAAGCTTTAGGGAATCCGAACGTTTCAAAAATCTTGTGACATTTTCAAAAAATTTAATTTTTGTGCTTTCATCTGATTCACAAAAAGCTATTCAAACTAAAATCAAATATCGTTTGAATTTAACGACAATACTCATAGGAATTTTCAGGCCACGGTGGCCTATAGGTAAGGTATCGACTGCGAAATCGGAGGGTTTTAGGCTCGAGGTCTGATTCCGCAAAAGAATCGTCGTGTAAGCAGGTCTGGTGCATGTTAAATACGTCGGGGCTAAACGTCTTCCCGTTGGTGTGGTGTCAAATTTTGGAGAGGGTGTGCCAGCTCATCTGTCGTCCTCATCATCAGACCTCGGTTCAAAATCACGAGGACCGTCCCAAGATATTTTTAGTGCTGCTTTAAAACGAGATGTTAATATAACTAAACTTAGGAATTTTTCCCGTGTATTCAGACAGCCTTATGAATTAGAACAATTTATTTCGCTGTTGGTTGACTGACTCACAAGTAAAAAAAAATTGTCAAATTACACATTACAGTATTTAGAAAATGTAAAAAAAAGTTTTGTGATTTTTAATTTTTTTAGAAAAATTTTTACTATTTTTTTAAAATTCTTTTTATGTGAGATTCTGAAACTAATTCTCTTAGACGCAACTTGCAATTAAATGTTTTGTTGTTTTAGTCAGTCAAAATTAGTGTTATTTAAAAATTGTTTATTTAGAAATTAAACTGGAATAAATTTAAAAATATTTCTTTGTAAATTGGGGAGAGGAAAGAATATCCGTTATTTGTATTGTCTGAAGGTTTAAATTGATTATAGATATTGTTTCCCAGCATACCCTGCTATGTTCTCCTGGACAGTGTTGTTTCCCAACATACCCTGCTATGTTCTCCTGGACAGTGTTGTTTCCCAACATACCCTGCTATGTTCTCCTGGACAGTATTGTTTCCCAATATACCCTGCTATGTTCTTCTGGACAGTGTTTTTTACTTTCTGGAAGAATTTGTCCACTGAAATTTGAATGACCGCCTATATATAATTTACAATTACAATGAAAGGACTAACTAGCAATATAATTGTACACTGAATTTAAAGTGCTAATTCAAATTCTTTTCCACTCCAAATTATAGTAATTCAAATTAAGATAAATATTAATTTGAATTAAAATTGTATTTTACAGTGTTGCTATAAATATTGTTACAAAATGCTAGCTAAGAAATTAAGTAATACATAGATATAGCTGGTTTTCAAAAAGTGTGTGTGTGGGAGGGGGGGAAGAAGCAGTGCAATATATGAATTTTAAATTAAATATTCCATTAATTTTAAAATACACACAAACAAAAATGGTGATATCCAAACAGGAAAAATAAAAAAAGAAGCAATTGAACATAAATTATTAATAAAGCTTAAATATTAATCAGAAAATTTTTATTTCACAGTTTTAATTTGTTTTTCGATGCAGTCTATTCAATATGTTGTTAGAAAACTGAAATATGATAAAGCATTTAAAATCAAATAAAGCATAAAAGGCACCAAAATTTTGAACTTAAAATTAGAGAGTTTATTAATTTAAAAATATTTTTACTATATTCAAAAACTCTATTCGTAAAAATATATTTTAAAAAAAAATAGCAATTTAAGATTAATCAAATCAAATTTATTTAAAAAAAATTCTTTTCATAGAATGACTCTGAATAAACTTTTAAGTCTCATAACAGTTTGTCCTTCGCCATTTGTCTTATTTCTTACATAACAGTTGCATGACTACCAATGAAATTGTTCCTTTGCATGCTTTTGAAAATCTCCTTTAAAAATTATATGCATAAAAAAAGGTTCCATCCGTGACCATATTATTTTAAATAATAGAATTGAGTGATATCTTTAAAAAATGCATTCTAATTATTGGACCCATTAACTAAAGAGATTTCTTCAAGCATCCATACGAAATAAATGAGATTGCTGTAGATTGAAATAAAACATTGCATAAAATTCGCTGCTTTCACGTTTCAACTTTTTGCCGCCACAAATGAAAACGCTGCCTGAATTTCCAATAAATCCGGACATAGGAGCAAAAATTTCAAAAAGGCGAGGCAAAATGCCACCGGGTAGCGAAGTTAGCAACTGTACCGCTTAGGAGGCAACAACCGACGACACCGATCCTGTCTCGTGGCGATCAGGAGGTTATCACGTGTTTCGTGAAAACGTCACGAGTCGCGTCACACTGCTTGCAAACTGCTTCCGGAGATAATTCTTCCTTCTAATGATCGTTTGATATTTCCTCGCAATGTCTCCTCGAACTTCAAATGAGGACGCTTCTTTCTTTTTCTTTTCTCTTTTTACTTATTTATAGCGGTGGAAAAGGGACTTTCTGCCATTCACGAGAAGGAATGGCACCCCCCCCCTTTCCCCCCAACCTCCACCATTTCGTTCTGTACGAATACCGGATGCGAAATAAAAGAGAATATGACGTGCATCATTCTGAAAAAAATTATTTGTTATGGAACTATTTCATTGTTAATTAAGAAAGACGATTTCGGAAGGAATTTTACGAGCACAGCCCGGCCTTCGGCATGAACTGCAATTTACTTCAATGAGTCTGTTGGAAAAGTGAAAACTTATAAGACACGTCAAAAATACAAAAAGTGATCAAGATAGTGATTTTTTCATTAATTTTTTAATCTTTTTTTAAGCTTTTTTTAATTTTTTTTTGAAAAATAGTTGGTAATCATACTAATTCTCCTTTCAATAATTATCTGGATTTTTTTTCTTTTTAATGTATTTTTTTTCTTCAGATTTTTTAAAAATTTGTATCTATTTTTATTTATTACTTTTATAGTACAAAGATATGTTCTTTGGAGAAGAGTACAAATCCAGTATTGCCAAATAATAAATTGAAAATAAAAACATGTATGGATGGCATTTTCATTTCTCCAGTCCAAATATCGTAGTGAAAGAATCTTTTAATTAGATGGAAAGCGTGGACGTGATATGTGGCAATAAAGAATAATTCGATAAGAACAATCGTGGATCGCCCTAAGTCTGCATTCATTTCTTTGTAGTGATATTCCACAAACTAAATGAATCCATGTATTGGCATTTTATTAGATTTATTTTCTAAACAATTTATATAAAATATGCCATTGTAATTTCATCTTAAGCATTTTTACTTTCTCTCTTACATTCTTATGCTAAACTACTTTCATTAGTTTTGCCTTTTTTAAGAAAAGCATTTAGTTTCATTTGTATTCTAAATCGCTTTTATTTATAAGTCAAATCACTTGATTCTTCTATCTGTACTCCTTTTATAAATTTAAGTATGCACCCTATCAGTTGGTCAAGGTGAAATGGGACTAAACAGTTGTTTACTTTTTAAAGAATAGCTCACTTTCAAAATATCGAAAGATCTATATATTTAAAACGCTTAAGTACATGACACAGAAATAGAGCTTATTACTAATTGTCGAATGGCAACAGTCAAATATATAAAAAATATCAAAGGAATTTCATACTGTTTCATTCATTGGACATTTTTACAACTGAACTAAATCAAACGCTTCGCACAGCTAATGAATGCAGCTGCAAAATATTATACGAAGTGTTCTGAAGATAGTTCGCCATGCCACCAAACAGTGCATTTATTCAGAGGAAAGAAGATACAAAAGTTATCAACAAAGAGGCTTCGAACAAAAATTTCAATCTGACTTAATCTTAATAAGTAGTTGTGGTAAGATGAAAGATGAATGCACGATTTCTCGCCAAGCACATCAAAATCGGGCCGATTATCCAAACCTCTCTAAAAGTTTGCAATAATCCTGGTAGTAGCAATCCTTGGGTGTGTACCAGAAATGCTAACAAGCGACTTTTAAAATTGCCATCAAAAACTGTCCCGATTATATTTGTCAAAAAATCGCTCAGAATTTTTTTCAGTTTTGGCGCCCGTATATTAATTTTCACTCTAGCCATAGTCGTTGTGACTTGCTTCTGGAAAATATCTTCCAAAATAATCCTTATAAAAAAGGCTTTTTGTTTTATTTTAAGAGTAAAAAAAAAAATGACATTTTTAATGGCATAAATTTCTCTTTCGTACAGTTTTCATTTAACTGTAGTAAAATTTGTTATTCAATTTTATACACTATTTGTTTAATGTTTTTATGTGATTCAGACTCTCCGTCAAAACATGTCAAGCATGCGCTTTTGCCAGTCATTCAATCCATTTTCATTTCCACTTTTATTTCGTAAATTATGCGCTTTTTAAATTGCAGTATACTGTGTTAATTGAATTCATGTGTTTTAGTCCTATCAAAGTACAAGGTGAAATGATTTTTAAAGAAATATATCCCGTGTTAAGAATTTAGGTCCAAAACATCAATGATCTTGGAAACCGAACTGGTCGCCATATATATATATATATATATATATATATATATATATATATATATACAAAAGAACAAAATACCAAAAACAGACAAATTTGGTATTTTGGTGTTTTTTGTTATTGTATTTTTACTTATTAGTAGTTTTTCTTCTAATTGGTTGTTTTGTATTTTCCTTTCTGTTAAAATGGTATATCTCTTAGGCCTAATTTCAGGGGATTTTCGGGTCACGAAGGAATCATTATTAGACGTTTGTCTGAATTTCCTTTACAGAAAAAATCCCTTTTTTGAATCCCTGCCTGAGGGTGACCCTTGA
>JAPMOR010055334.1:0-292151 GCA_026543865.1 Argiope aurantia | reverse complement strand
TATATATATATATATATATATATATATATATATATATATATATATTGCAATTAAGTCTGCATGAAGGCGATTCAAAGCAATTTTCTATTTTGGAAAAGAAGAATGTATTCCTCAAATCAAGTACGAACCGCACCAAATGAAAGTTTTAAATATATTAATATATTGACATGTTGTAAAGTAAAAAGTACGTCAAAATAATCTTTATATTCTCTTTAAATTCAAAAATTCTTTTCATTTTCCAGGGCAGCAGCGTGTATATATAATAAAATGGCTATGCTAAATTTATTGAGACAGGTTTCCACGCGCCTAGCGAAGGGAAAAGGAAGTTACAAAAATAATTAATAAAATAAAGAAGATCGGCCGAAAAGTCTAATTAGCAAAATATACAATATACCATAATAAAAAAAACGGGAAAAAATTTCATGATGTTATTCGTAAAACTGGAGGAGATATTATTAATTAATTATAATTAAAATTACGAACTTTACGATTAAAAGTATGAACTTTCAATGACTTGTAAAAGGGCTCGTACTAAGATTGAAAAATGTATTCTCTGGTATTGTCATATAGTTTTTTCAGAGTTAAATAATAGCGAAGTGAAATTTAATCGTGAAGGAAAATTAACAAAAAAAAAAAAAAAAAAATCCGGAGAATGGAACCGGGAGATTGGGTGGAGGGGGATTGAGGATCCTACTCAAAAATTTCGAGCAGGCATCAAATTATTTGATCAATACTTTCCGGCCATACAGCCACGAATGGAGATTCATAATTAAAGTATTTTTATCCTGATAAAACTAATCAGACGGGGAAAATGACAAAAGCAAATGAGTGTTATTCCGAGGGGAATATAGCAAAAAGAAAAGGCACATATTAGCAAAAAAGACGAAGAGAGAACGGTAAAGAAATCTATTTCTAAATAAAAACAAAGTGAGTGTATTACTATTGATCGCAATACACTTTAGTATGTAATCAAATATTCCGACATGTACTTCCATAACATCTGTGGTGTGACAGTAGCGCAGCTATCAATGGCATTACTTTCTAAATTGCTTAAAGTTTCACTTCACCGTTACTTATTTCACTTTTTTTTAATATACATTTATAGTATAGAAAGAAGTTCATTAAATGACATCGTTTATTCGTTTCATAATTATTAAAGAAAGAATTTAATAGTTAGCAGTTAATAAAATTTATATGTTAAAACCATAACCAGGCAGCGATGCATATCTAAAGTGGAGAAAAGAGGCGTGTGGCAACATATTCAGAAGGGAATTTTCTATGAATTGAATTAACATGACATTTATTTTATGCACATGCAAACTCTGAAGATTAAAAACCCAATTCAGAATACACTAATTGATGGATACGCACGAAGATTACAGGATAATACGAAGATTATTATTGCATGATTATTTATAGATTACGACCAGGAAACATCAATTCTTTTTTTCATTTATTTATCTATCAAATTTGAAAATTTTTTGTAAGTGAATATTATTCTGTAAGTTAATTTAAATCTCATCTGGTTTAGACGCTTTTTTCCAAATCGTAATAATAATGAAGAGTCAATTATGAAATTCTCCACTTGGGAGAATGGCAGCAAATGTTGTCGCAGCAGATATTTAAATGTTGCCAGTAAAATAAATGCTCACAACTGAATATATTTTTTAATTATGATTTATTAATGTGCCAAAAAATTTATTTCTTGAAAAAAAAAGACTGAAAAATACTTAATGATGGAATGTCTATATACACAAACATTACTACTTAATGAACCAGCGCATATCTAAAATGGACATTTTCGCTTTAAAAAAAAATTAAACGCTCATACGAGCCAATTTTTCCTAAATTTTTTTCCAAAATGTCTTATTAAATGTCAAAATTTTTAATTCGATGCAAGATGACACAGGATTGTTTTTTGTCTTAGTTATCATCGATTACATAATCTTCATCGGAAGCTGTTGCAAAACATTTATTATTCTTTCAGAGTGAGACATGGAAGAAGAGTTGAGGGATGTTTCTTTACCCTTTACCGGCCACATGGAATTACGTGGTAAGGATTTTAAGAGTTCTGACACTTTTACAGAGACATTAGGCACCCGCCAGTTTGGAAGTTTAAGAGCTTTTACTGGTCGATGAATTGTTGCGGCAAAAAAAAGCGGGTAAGCTCTGCGATTACTTATTAATGTGAACGCAATCTTCTGAGATTTTTTTAAATTCGGGGATATTCGGTTTTTTATTACTTGGTTTGGCATCTTGCTTTCGAAACTTCGACTTGATACAGATATTGTTGAAATAATTCATTCATTAAAGATACGTCAGCACAACCTTAACGAAAACTGACAGACACTATGACGTCGAAAAGAGAATTATTTCATCTTTCGGACATTTGAAAACTATGCTTTGCTATGCCCATGTTAAAAGTTTTTTTGAAATACAAAAGATGTGTTCTAAAAGCAAATTTTATAGTTTTTGAGTGATTAATTAAATAATTAAATATGTTCCGGACAAATACTAGATACATATGGTTTTTTGTTTATTGCGTATACCACTAATTAAAGGCAATGAATATAATACAGATATTTCTATTTGAGCTGATCTATCCACATTGACATACTATTTTTTTTACAGTGGGAAGACATTAATGAAAAATTTTGACAAGGCTTCGGATACGAAATACGAAATACGGAAAATACGAAAAAATCTGAGACATTTATCAGTCACATTTGTTACATGGAATCATTATAATCAGTTTAAAGAGATTCTGCAATCTTGCATCATCAGCATGCCTCAAAAGAACATAATCGTGGCTGTATTATATATTGCTGAATAAAAATAATAAAAAAAAGCCCTTTATCCGGTCAATAGATTTAAAAAGTGAGGTGCCAGCTTAGGTAATAATTCAGCTGAAAGCTGCCGCTTGTTTGAAAAAGTTAAACGACTAAATGGCAAGTTAACATCATTTGATTTTTAGGATTTCGACCGAATAATCTTTATTACAAAGTGTCAAGGAGGGGGGTGGGGTACATGGAGAAAAAAAAATCTCCCAAGGATCCGTGCTACTCAGTTGAATTAAACCAATGGTAACCGGAATCAATACAAAGCATTCTATATCCTTCTTACAATGACTAACTACTGTTTTGGCACCCATAAAACCTTAGCCATTACACTTCTAACAATGCTTTCCTACTATGATTGGGATCACAAACTCCTAGATTACCACGTCCGATTCTGGACATTAGGAACAAAGCAGTGGTCAAAACTTATACAATAAAAACGTTATCCCAGGCAATACCTCGCACGGCATTGACATATGCAATAATTACGAAATGTTAATCCATGGAGGGAATGCAGCATTTTTTCTGAATCTATCGTATGATCCTTGGCGAGGTTTTCGGCGATTCATTTCTTTTTAGGCTCGTTTTCCCCCAACCGATTGAAACAAAAATTCGACACAGAACTACAAATGCAGTCACAAAATCACGTGACAACGTTGTTGTATTTAAGTTATTGCGTTTAAATATTTCGAAAAGTATGGACTGGCGGATGGTCAAACTTTAACTAGATTTGGTTAAAATTTTGATCGGTCTCAACACTATAAATACTAAATCTGGGTGCACCCAGTTTTATCCATCTAGCTCTCTTTGTTTTGTAGTTATCTTGTCGACTTTCATTCGAATGGCCGGACAGACACACTTCCTCTGAATCGATTTCACTCCAAACTGGAACAGAAATGTACAAATTTGTTGTAAAACCCATATATCAAATTTCATCGGAAGCAAGCTCAAACATTTTTGAGTTATACATGCCACAAATGGAGATGGCGAGCTCTCTTGGCCTTCTTCCGAAATGTTAAGTCGTTGGCGATGTTGTCGCTTTTATCTATTTTCTCGAAGAATTTGGGTGAAAGTTTCTTGCGGAATTCTTGAAATGTTGCAAGGTTGAAGTCTTTAAGGATGCCATTGTCTCTAACAAACCAGTAATTTATTTGTCGAGCCGTCACATTTCGCAGTACTGTGGTTTTTGAAGTAGTCTCACAACTAGGGGAGGTCAGGAGTTGGATCATAGTCTTGTCCAATAGGGTGGAACGAAAACGGCCTTAATTTTTTTTATTTGGGAATAGTGGGGAAAAGTTGCCTTTGAGGTCCATAAAGAATAAGTGAAAATGTGGTTGCAATATTGCAACATCTTGAGGTGCCACAAAGAGCTTGAAACTTGAAAAAAATTGAAAAAACTGACACATTTTAAAATGCACCTTTAAATTTATCTTTTCGATTTCAGTTTGGTAATAGAGAGGAAAAGGTGCTTTTTAGGTTCAATTTTTTTTTTAAAAATTTGGTTGCAATCCTATAATATCTTGAGGTGTCGCAAACAACTTAAAGTTTGTAAAAAATTGAAAAATTATACACTTTGATAAAAAGAATTTTTATGGATATGATGTTACAATAGATGGTTTTAAATACATATATAAGTATTACAACTCGAAAAATTATTAATTGTAAAATATAATAATAAAAAAATATATTGAATCTTAAATTTTGTTTCTTACTTTTGTATCCTTAATGATTACAAATGCTACAGTTCAAAATCTTTTCTTCTACTTCATTGCCACATTAAACTGCTTTTTTGTATTCAATTTTGGCATATTTACACTGAGTCAATTTTTGCTCTTATGTATCCTTCTCTTGCGACTGAACCACAGACATTTTGGGCTGATTCGGTCACCAGTTTTACAGCTTTTACCACAGCTTGCGTGTGACAAGGAAGCTGGAGAAAGTCGATAACCGAGTCCTCTATATTATTTGATTCAACTTCAGATGCCTTCAGTATAAAGTCTTTGAGAGAGTCACTGGAAACATGTTTTAATAAAGGGAGGGGGGCTCAGTTGCGTCATTTTCAGACCATGAGATCATGTCCAGATAATCCTTTGCATTGAAGTTTATCTTTGGAACTTTGAACTTCCTAACTATATCTCTACTTTCTGTTCTTGCTTTTAAAACACGTCTTAAACCAAGTTCTCTTTGAATTTTAAGTTCATCACTTAGCATATATAAAAGGATATTTTCTGGAGAGAAAATGAAATGGGAGCGAAGTACCCATTTCTTTGAATAATCGGGTCTATAATGTTCTTGAGATCGTCAGAGAGATAGCATGAATATGAGATAAGATTAACCAGATGTTTGGAACCATACGTACATGCTGGTTAATATTACACCACACGGGCACATGTACTTTCACAATGTACTCAGCCAGAGTCTTAAGATTTCAGTTGCCACATACAATCGACGCAAGCGGTTGGCTAATGTCAACCACCTGGAGTGAGCAAATTTTCCAGGGTTTCTTAAAGACAAATCTAGTGAGAAATTTCCATTTGATACAGCGATACACATATCCAATAAATATTTTTGATCTGTACTTAAATCATTTTTGCCTTCCAGAAGAGTAAGGTTATTTTCAATTGGCAAGAAGGTAACCACAGGAAGACTAGCACAGTTTTCTAGCTGCTGACTTATTTCGTCTTTAAACTCATTGGGTCCTTTCGTTTTACCGTCTAAATGACAAAAAGATATCGCAATGGTAGCTCATTACAATGGAACAAATAGAATAACCACTGTAAAGGTCTTCCTATTTCCTTTTCCATCAAAGAAGTCACACCATTATTATACACAGTGTTTACAACTGTTCCACTACATCCAACAGCAGTAAAGTTCAAAAGTTGTTTGTTGTGTTCTCTATCTTTAAGAAATTCCAGCATACTGTCTGCTATGTCTTTTCCGGTGCCATATTAAGGTGTCACATGGACTAAAATGTTTGAGTTTGGTTCCTCTGTTAGTGAAACGTGCACTTCTGAAATAACCTTTTTATACAACTTACTACCTCTCTTTTCTTGAACAATTGTTATGTTTTTCTCCCATCAAAAAACAATCATCTATTCTCGGTTATCTGACTATAAAGATTGTATTTAATGAGAACTCTTCGATTTGTTGATCTTGCTCTTCTAATTTTCATTCTATTACATAGGTTTTGTCTTCTAATTACACCCAAGTCCTGTAAAGCAGCACTAGTTATAGCTGTAGCAGCTCTATCAGATATTCCGATACAGTCAGTAATGGAAGCTACAGAAGGCAACTTAATACGCATTTGAGTGCTTTTCTCTTCGTTCAGTTTCGAAGGGTTTGGTAGTTTTCTCTCTTCTTGTCTATTTGATGGATCTGATTGCTCTGTCTCTTCTTGTGTGTGCTCTCTTAAAGAACATTTCTGTTCTTCAGCTCTGTGAATAACCATTTCTGGTACACTAGTATTTTTTGCCGTTCTTGATTAAATTTAACTATTCTCTGTAGTTGTTTACTTTTTCTTCCTTCTGTCTTCCGCAAAACGCTTGTGGAAGCTACATCAATGTTACCTATTACCATTTTCCTGTTAGAGCGTTGATCGTTTAGAAACTCTTGTTCCATAACTGGTACTTTGTTTTCCTTTATGCAAGTGCAAGTATTAAAATTTACACATTTGCAGGCAGCAATATCAAATAAACGTTTAACTTCTCTAAATTTTCTGAGGTTGAAATCAAACAATTGAACTTTTTCTACTTTTAGACTTTAATAAATTCCTGTATTTAGCATAATAAGCTTTTATCATTTGTAAAATTCTTTTGCTGAAAATAAAGGGAATAGAAGCTCTTGTCCATATTTGTTCTATTTTGCGAACTAAAGTGTCACATATTTCACTTATAGAAGGATCCTTCTCTGAAGCAATTTTGAGGTTATGTCTAATATAACAGTAGCACTACATAACAGATTCGTAAGTATGCAGTTCAACTTCAAGTAAATCACTAAATTTCCCAAAAATAGGGCATTCTGACTTTTTTCTTTTCACTAACTTAACTTGAGCCATTTTTACTAACTGCAAAGTACACAAGCGCACAAATTCACATATCAGTTACGTTAATCATTACACAACAGATGGAGCGGGGATTTAAACTCAACTGACCTCGGCACCAGCTCAGATCTCATCACCAAACGCAGACATAACTCCGCCTCCCTTCAATAACATCTACTTCAGTGATGACTTAGCTTCCAGGATGCCATAACAATGCAAGAGTAAAATTGTTTTTATATTTCTATTCATATTATAAGGCCTATTTAAAGTTTTTTTATTTCCTAATCGAGGCTCGCAAAAATCTTTAAAAAGTTGCAAAAAGTGTGTTTTTATGAAAATTTAACGTCCTTGTAGCACCACAAGATGTATTCTAATATTTTTTTATAATTTTTATTTATCTTATCTATTCCAAAAGACATCTTTTCCACGCTATTACAAATTTAAAATCAAATGTTGATTATTTCGTAAAAAAACTTTAAAATGTAGCAAAAATTTCAATTTTATGAAACTTTAACGCTCTTGCGGCACCTCAAGACGTACTCTAATATTGCTCATATTTATAATTTGTTTTATCTACAACAAAAGGCAACTCATCCGCGCTATTCCAAATTAAAAATCAAAACCTCGTTTTTTCGTTCCACCCTATTGTCCAATCCACTAATTGCTTGAATTCCACTCACATAGTTGAACTGATCCACTCACTATTCGAAACTCTATACGACTGACTTCGGCTTCGATAGCCGGCTTCTTTTATAGCTTCTGGGGCGGGACGCAGATGGTTGTCGAACAATCAACCCTAACTCGCATCCTGTCGCTAAAATTCCCAAATATTCTAGTATCATGTGTTTTGTCTCTAAATTCGTCGCCATGTCCGGGGCTCATTGATTCGGCATTTCGATTAGCATCCAATAGAGCTGACTGTAAAACTGTCTTTCTTACGATAGAACTAACTGTGCTGGAAAGCAGCATTACAAATTCGTAACGATATATTTCAGTGTACATTCTCTATTGGGAAAACCTGTGACAGATTTCCCCAGCAACTAGTGAATGGATTTCAATTTTTTTTTTTTTATTTCATGTAAAAATTCATGACCCCCAGATACATCATGAATGGCCGTCTGCCCTTCGTTTTCGGGTCGAGAGATATTACAGAATCTAGTTTTGATATTGCTTCACAAATAATTGGACTAATTGCGCCAAATTTAGCCGTTGATTAATTTTTACACTTTGGTGCATTTTCTATTTCGTAACGCAGCGAAGAGAACTGGATATGGATCTTCAGAGCATTTTCTTCCCATTAATTGGGTCCACTCTTCCATTCAAATCTACGAGTCTACTATGAACCTGTATACTTCATTTCATCAGGCTAACTACGTGCATTTTTGAGTCACTTTAAGCAATTTAATAATTCAACACAGTGAAGGGATATTCAAACCAATGTCAAGATGAGATGATTATTTCAAAGTGCGCTGAGTACGCCGCCAAGAGTATGCAGTTTTTGTGAAATGTATTAAATATCTCGAATAAAACCCGTTACTGTAATTTTGTTTTATATCTTTATTATTGAGCTATTTCTGGAAATAATGGTAGCGTTTGATGATATTTCTATGCTAAAGCAATATTTTGTTCAAAAATATAAGCATTGCTTATAGAAGATTGACGAGTTTTCTTTTCAGAGATTGAAGAAGAAAAAAGCACCCGATGGTCAAGAGAAAGAGCGAGAGCCAAAGAAGGTGAAACTAGCGATATGGAATCAAATGTATTTCATTGCGTCCATGTCCTTGTACTGCGAGCAGCAAAAACTTCATTCGCTGGAAGAGTCTTCAGATTTCTTTGTAGCTAAGAACGTTTATTTGTATGACGTGACAGAGTCCGGCATGAGAGACATGGAACTGGATGCATTCTACAGCTTTTACCTCTCACAAGCGCAATTCGAAAAGACCCCGAAATCCGTGATCCTTCACAGAATCCATTATTTCGATTTCAGAGAAATCATGAGGGTTTACAAAATGTTCGAAATCGCGAATTATTCTGAAATCGAGAGCGACATAATTTTCATGAGATTACAAGAATTCTTCAATTCTCTCCAATTTTTGCCGAGATACGATAGTCTGACTTCCTCTGGTTACTTCAACAAGCCCTTGACGTTGTACGAATGTCTTAATATCGAGAGGTTCGCTGGACAGTCCTCTGCTCAGGACTGTCGTGGTTTTGTGTCAAACTGGCTACAGCTCATGTCTTGGTGGAGATTGGCCAATGTGCGGCTGCAAGAAACTTACAAACAAATTTACCATTTGATGAGATTAAGAAAATCTCGAATGAGTTCACGCCTGTGTAGTAAAATTGCAGAAAGCTTCATCAATTTAGACGCTCTCATGGCAAATCTCGACTTACACCATGGGTCTGCTGAGCTGGCAGCCTTGAGGCAGTGCTTTTCGCTCTCCAGAAACATTCCCAACGGCAGAGTATTTGTCCCAAACTACGAATGTAACTTCGGAGCACCGAAAGACATCCTGTTTTGCAATATTTCCGAAGATTCCAAATTGATTGCCTTTGTGGTAGGCTGTAGTTTCCATAATATAAATATTTGTTTTATGATTCAGCGGGTCATTGTGTGTAAACTAGAAGACGCTGATCTCTTAGAAAATATTGCTAGGGCATTAAAACCTCTCACAGTGGAGTTCTTTTTTGAAGTCATCTGCCCTCTAAGAATAGGAGTGAAGTTCGACACCTACATCGTTTCAGTATTCGAAAGCTGCATGGGAAATTTCGAACAATATGCACTCGCTCTCAAAAAAAGTCGAGATGAAAACGAGATCGTTGAAAATACTCTTGAGCATACAATTCATGTATGGATTCGTACTTTGAAACATTGTATAGATATATCGTTGCATGACAGGCAGATATTAACATTCTTTCAAGATGAGGCGAAAGCTGTGATTACGAACTCCATAGAACAGCTGGTATCGGACGTATTACGAAACGGAGTATTTTTAGCGTACAAGGTGTTCCAAAGCGACTTCGTAACAGAAAATATTTTGTTGGAACTCGCTATACATCAACTGAAGGCTCACAACGCCGGTCTTTTCGAGATCAGCTGTGCGAAAGTGGCTTACAGCCTAGTGTCTGCATATAAAATTATGCATAATAAGAGTCCATACCCAGAGGGTTGCTTTTGGCAGCCAGAGAGTTTTCCCCGGAGGGAATTTGTCGCCTTCATTGATGAGCTCAGGGGGACTTGCGGGTTACAACGGCTGGGCACAGAGAATGCATCGACGCGACTCGGCCACTGGCTGCAGGAAATGCAGCACTCTCTGAGCAGCGGACTGAGAAAGGAACTGCACGAACTGACAGTTCTGGCACAGCAAGGAAATGAACTGCTGGATAAAGCAAAATATTTCCAGGATTTAGGGAACTCTTGAAAATTATTTGTTATACATTTTAATTTTTTAAATTGTTTTTTAAATATTTGACATTTTTAAAAGAATAAAAAAATGTTATGATTTTATTTTAAATGAAATTTACTACCGAATTAAGCTCAAGAAAATTAAATTGTTAAATTTCAATCAACAAAATTTAACAAAATGAATTTTTTAAAGTTTTTTTGTGCGTATAAGAATCGACATTGTGCTAGAAGCTTTAAAGAATGACAATTTTTTGAATTATATAAAAAAAACTCCATGAAATTTTACAAACTTTTGTATAACTGATATTCTAAGCAAATTCATTACATAGAGAATCAATTATCACCATTTGAAAGTACTTTCTTCTCAAATATATAAACTAATATTAAATATATTAGAATCACATCAGCTGTGATTCTAATAATAATTCATCATTATTTATCTGGATCTTGTAATACATATTTTACCACATTGAGATGTTACTATCCATTCTGAAGTTCAACAGCCACTTTGAATTTTAAAGAATTAGCAACCAAAGAATAGTTTTAACACTATGTCAATTGAAATGATAAGATTCAAAGATAGTGGAAAAGGCCAAAAGAAGGGAAGTATGAGTAGTACAAATGTAGCAATGCATTTTAATGGCACAATAGTGTGATGAATTACTGATCATTACATGCTATTCATACATAAAAAGTGGTAGGTAACAGCTTTTAAACACGTTTCATATATTTCTTAAATAATCCAGCTCACTCATTGGAGTGATGAAGTTAAAATTATTCCTAAAATTGATTCTTTTTAACCATTTTTTTTTCTTCTGAGATTTCAAGTAACAGTTAAATACAAGAACCATTTATTAATTGCATCACAAAATCGTAATTTGGTTATGAAACCTGCCCTGCTCCTCTAAAATATGAACTGCCAAGGAAAGAATATTATGGGATATTTTCATCTGTAGATTAAATTCAAACATTATGTTACATCTACAAACGTTAAACGCATGATTGAGGTCATATTAAATATTTTTTTTAAAAAAAAAGAGTGTTAGGGCTGTATACTTCAATAGACCATTCCAAACATAGCAACAATCTGAAATTCACGCCTTTGTCTCCTTTTTTTAAGTTTCGTCTTTCTAATTTATTAGGATGAAATGTCGCAATCGACTCTTCTCTCTTTCCTGATAGTTCTTAAAGAATGCATTATTTTCAGAATTCGTTCAATGGATTAATTAAATAAAAATTTGATTTCATACAAGTATCATCTCCTGAAAGCAAATTTTAAAAAAATCGATTTCAAGATTCTATAATAATGATAATGATTTATAATAAAATTCTATAATAATGATAATGTTTATAATAATGATTTATAAATAAAGACTAAAGAGGAGAATATAATTTAAATAAAAATTTACTATTTAGTATACTGATAAACATGTTTGAAAAAATTAATTTTATTAAATTATTTTTACTTTTAATTCATTCTGATTTAAGTTAGTTAAATCAATGCTTATAATTTATTATTTTGGTATTGATATTTAATACATACTTAGAAATAATTAATTCTACTCATCTAAAACTGTTCCAACACATAGTTTTGCATCTAATATTGAACATCAGAATTTTAATTTATTTCAAATTAAGACTTTTTTGACAGACACTCATCATCAGTCATCTTTGATGTCACATATAAGACACAGATAGGCAACTAATGTCTCTCTTAATGCATTATTACTGCTTTAAATTGGCAAATAATAAAGAATAAAAATCAAACACTGAATGAAAATAACAAATATTCCTAACAATGGTCCGATTATATATATATATATACACATACACATAGGGAACCCGAAATTTGTTGGAAACTGTAAAAAATTAATAAAAAAAAAATAACAAATGACGTTTGAACTATGAATTTTCTTTTAAGTGAAAGCACATTCTTAAAGGTTATTTTTCATGTAGGTAATATGAAGATTTGATGATTAAGGAGGTAGTAAATTACTGAAAACAAAATAGTAGTTTATAACCCTTATCTGTAAAGATATTAAAATTTGAAGAAAAATAAAGCTTGAAAATGTAAGAAATTTCATGCTCTTTAATTTGATATAAACATGTAATATTAAAACTAAGAAGGTTTTAAGATATTTAAGAAAAACTAAAATGTGTACCAGGAAACATCGCTGAGACATCGGTACCGATATTTGACAGAGGGTGTTGTCAAATTCAAAAGATAAGTTCAGAGAGGTGATAGTAGGCATTAAGGAGATGAAAAATTACTGTAAAGACAACTTCACGAAGGCAACTAAAATGTGCTGGTACTCCATCATGCATTAACTAAATGTTTTGGCATACAATTTTTGGTGTTCCCTTCAGTAAATCAGTAGGGAAGTGCTGTAAGAAAACAGAGTACTTTGTGCTGCTGAGGCGTTCGGACAGAAGATATTCAGGCATTCGTGAAATCTGACTTGTTTGCGAATGAAGTTTAACGACCATCCATTCTGCAATGTACCTTAATGAATACTTGCTCGGTGCTTTTATTTTTCACGAACGCAGGAAAAATGTACATACGAAAAAGCTCCTTCTCGATTACCTTGCAACTAATCCTCGCATTCACAGGGCCGTTCTCTTCATCAGGCTCATTGTCTTTTCGACGTCTGTTTTTGCGATTTTCATCGAATAAACATTACCTACGACCTATGTTTTATAGCAATTTTTAATCTCCTTAATGCCTACTATCACCTCTCTGAACTTATCTTTAGAATTGGACAACACCCTCTGTCAAATATCGGTACCGATGTCTCAGCGATGTTTCCTGGTACACATTTTAGTTTTTCTTAAATATCTTAAAACCTTCTTAGTTTTAATATTACATGTTTATATCAAATTAAAGAGCATGAAATTTCTTACATTTTCAAGCTTTATTTTTCTTTAAGTTTGAATATTTCTGCAGATAAGGGTTATAAACTACTATTTTGTTTTCAGTAATTCACGACCCCCTTAATCATCAAATCTTCATTTTACCAACATAAAAAATAATCTTTAAGAATGTGCTTAGGAGAAAATTCATAATTCAAACATCATTTGTTATTTTTTTATAAATTTTTTTACAATTTCCAACAATTTTCGAGCTCTCTATATTCTTGCGATTTTCTCCTACTAAATGTCGTTTGGGACCCTATGTTGTATAGATTCTTAATCCTCTCGATGCCTACTATCACCTCTCTGAATTTGTCAGTCGAACTCGGCAACACCCTGTGTATATATATAAAATATGATCAAGTTTGGGAGTTGGGACTAATTTATTTCAATAACAACTTATGCAACTGGATTACTGTCGTTTTTCATTATTAACATAAATGAATAAATTTTTTTAACTTTGAATTTTATAAATCTTAAATTATGAAATATACTGAATAATGCGAGTATGCCATCTTTTTTGAAAATGAGGCATAGTTTATGATTATTTATACTTCATAATAATTGAATTGTGGTACATCTTATTATATTATCTTTAAGTAAATAAAAAATAAATTTCTGAAAGAAATAATATATTTTAGGTTCAATTTTCAAAACTGTATGAGTATTTTCAAGCTGCTGATTTGACTTCTTAAGTATAATTTGTGCAAATATAATTTTAAAAATGGCTTTTTTATAGGGGGGGGGGAAGAGGCTGTCATACACCAACAAAAAAAAAAAAAAATTAAGTGTTGCTGGTAAGATGTTGGACAACTTAAGGATGTTAAAATAATCACAATTTCTTTTATACTATACTTTTTAAACAAAAAAGTAATTTGAATAAGTAAACCGATATTAAATTTAAAAAAAAACATTTCACAGTAGACTCTCCACAACAGTTATATACTAATATGTCAATTCATGGTGTGTTGGCTATTGAGCTAGTTTATGTTCAATGGACTATCTTCATTCTTTAATAAATCTTACTAAATACTATTTTCAGCTCTTGAATATATATAAAATAATTCAGAGCACAAGGATGCTTTAAATAAACTTTATTATGTTTCATCAAACATCAAGAAATATATGAACATGTGAAAAATATTATTATATTTATTACACACAAAATTTAAACAGTGGTAACAGCAATCATTTATAAAGCATCTCTTCCAAATAAACAATATATATTTTTTGTCTCTAAAAGATGAGTATGAATCATTATTAAAATAACACAATTTCTTAACAAAGAAATAGTCTTTTAATTATTAAAACCTATGGCTAAAAATTTATTTTAGTATTCTTCATCAAAATGCCAATTCATATTTAATATTCCATAGAAACAAATTTTATGCAACAAACTTCATATTAATAAATTTATGAGTTGAAGAAAAATAATTTAATATAAAATAAATTTAGTCATTTTCAAGAAAAAAAAGCATTTAATGCATCTCTGAAGGAGCAATTACTTTTCAAATATAATGATAGACACAGACTTTGGCCCCAAAAGGAAACTTTTTTCTTGCAAAAATAATTTATCCGGCATATTATTTTCAACAAGGAATCATCTTCAGCAGTAGGGTTCGCACACTATTTACAAAACCAGCAAGACTTTGATTTCATTCTAGGGAAAAATTTTGTGTGTAGTCGTATTCAATAGTGGGGATAACAGCCTGCATGAACTTCAAAAATATGATCAGATACATGTGAACACCAAGTTCACCACCCCCTTCAGTGACAGTGTGGATGATTTTTTTCATCACTTCTGCATGCCTAAAAAAGAAATCCAAATTAAGATTTAAAAAAATGTCCATAAACAAAAATACAACTCTCAATTTTGAATGAATTCACAGTCATTTTGAATTTTCTTTCAATGCAAACTAAGATTCTGTCATTTCAAGGAAAGGAAATTGTTGTTCTGCTATTCAACATATCAATCTTGCAGACCAAAAATGGCTCATTACTCTGTTACCTGAAATGCAGCAGGTAATTTTCAAAATAATTGCAGTAGTCAAATTGATTTCTTTCTTTTAACAGACAACATAGGCTGTAGTAAATCTGACTGTCTGTGCCTATCCAGTGTTATGTAAGAGAAGTATGAATAAGCATTTCTATTCTGTTTGATATTAACAAATTTTTATAATAAAATGCTGTAATGGAAGGTTATTGGAAAAAAAAAAGCTTCAATTGTTCCTAAGAGGAGAAAATGAAGACTTGACAAGTAATCCTCTGGGCAAACAGGGAAATAATTGACAAATCAACAAATAAATCCTGATCATTATTTCATCTTTCTGTAATTGATTTTCACTAAGAATTTTTTTATAAATAACCTTTTGTTATAGATATTTATATATTTTATACTTTCTCTTAAATCATTACTTTTATTAAGCATCTTTTTTTTAATGCAAATGCTTATTAGAATTTTGGAAACAGTTCCTTTATTTAATCATTACTATCTTGGCTATTTTAACTTTGTTAATTCATTTATGTGACAGTACCCGAGTATTTATTTTTTAAATATCTGCTATTGCATTATATTATGTTTTACTGCTTTACAAAATATAATATTTATGTTTTTTTTTTTTTTTTTTTTTTTTTTTTCCAACATGCAAAAACTGAAAACTGATTTTTGAATTCAAAACATACGAATAATAACAATTTAGAATTTAGTAACATTTATAATAAACTTGTTTTCATTCTAATAATTCTTTGCTTTTGTTTTAAAACTGCCCATTCATCTTTACTGTCATTTTAAAGGCAAAAATGTTATTCTTCAAAATACTTGCATTATAAAAATCCACAATATATAATGATTCTTGTGAGAAAATGATTTATTGAACACTAATTTTAATAGATCAAATTTCTTCTTTGTTTATTAATCACACAAACACCTCAAAATGGAATAATCTTTGAATAGGAATCAAATTGATTCTATAATTTCAATGAAAGATACAAGGTGATATTTTCCTTCTAGGATTAAAATAATCCACTTTTCAAAGTTTTTTTTCCATGTTTTTGCAGTTGATTCAATAACTATCACAGTCTTCTGCACATGTCTCTGTGGGGCCATTCCTGATTATTTCTACACACATGTATCATACCATTTTCCCACCCTTTTCTCAAAGAAGGATTAAGGATGGAAGATAGAGAATACTCTAAAATTCTAACAAAAGAATTCTCTGCTTATCTACAATAAATGGACTATCAAAAATCCTTCCACATGTCATATAACCCATGATATGCAATAAATGCAAATAAATCAAATACCAATTATTGACAAGAAATGGTTCCAATAAACTGAGTCTTGGGTACTATTGGCTATAATATCATGCAGAGTAGAAGTGTTTCTAGTGAAACTCAATAGAGTGAAGGAGAAAGTGTGAGGGTAGAAAGTGTGACATATATTAATTCTTTTTTCTTTTTTAATTATTTTTTTCTCTCACTACTAGCATTTCAAAATGTATTCATCCTGAAGTAGAAAACAAAATATAAATAAATATCAAAAATCAAAATTTAACCTTAGAGCAACCATCTAGGTTTTCTCATTTTTCATGCTTAGTAGTTCTAAAGTGCACTATTCTTAATTTGTATATTTTTCGAATTATATTGGCAAAAAATTTGCACTGTTGCTTGAATTCTATATTCTTGAGACTTCCAAATTTCCACTGTATATAGTTTAATAGATTTTAATATTGATTTCTAAGTGCTGAAATCTATTCAATAACAATAAGTTATCTAGAGAGTTCACCATGTTTTAAAAAAAGAAGATTTTTCATATTTTCAACTAATAAGTGAAGTGAAATTATACCTGCATGGGTGCACAGATGCCCTGGGAGGTCCAGGCAGATGGGGATGATTTTCCATGGTCACGGTTTTTTTAGCATGATCTTGACTGATATCATCATACATTTCTTCAATAGTTAAAGGCTTGCGATTCTGCAAAAGAAATATAATTGTATTTAGGCAACAATTTTCAATGAACAGACATTTAAAATGGCAATTATAAAAATATCCCCTATATTTTAATAATAAGCGGGACATAGTAAAAACCATAATAATATAACTAGATATGCAATAATCAGTTTGTGTATTCAATTTTTAAAAAATTGAAATTAATCAAGAAATGTTTTAACTTTGAATGTTGATCCAATCTTAATACAATTATATATTTAATCAATTGCTTTTCGCTTTCGAGTTCATTAAAATAGGCCAAATTCATATCGTTTATTTTGATAGCAATTACTTTTTATCTGAATGTTCATATCTATTCATTAATTGTTTATGCAATAATGATTAAAGCTATAATAAAAGTGATTAACAATATAATTAAAGAGATAAATAAAATGCAGTTTGCAAGGAAAATACAATGTAGGATTGCAATTTTTTGGAATGCAATGTCAACAAGGACGATTTTCAAAAGAATTTTACTGTCACAAAATCTAATGAATCATAATACAGACTCAAAATGAATGAATCAAGAAAAAATAATTTTTATCTCAAATTTTATAACATATATATTTTTTTACATATGGAAAGACAAAAAAATGTAAAAATGTCTCTAAAAAATGAAAAATGTCTCACAAAAAAAAAAAAAAATGTAACCTTAAACGGACACTCAAACATATAAAGTTTCTATTATATAACATTCAATTCTATTACCAATGAATTCTACTTAATTCAGTAAAATTATATTCGACTGAATCAGAGATGATTCAGTACATGAAGATAGCAAAAATTGAGTGCACAAACATTGATGTTATGAAAAACAAGGAGCAATAAATATGATTAGAAAACTAATAATGATAGTTAAAATTTGTTTCAGTTACCAATAAGTAATCACAGTTACTAGTAAGATAATTTTTACATAATATTTCACTATTCACAAGAATTGTATTGAAGTCATTTGTAACTTTTGTTCAAAATTTTCAACTAAATTTGGTTTGTCAAATTCAGAATGCATAAATTAATAACTAGAATTTTTTATTGTTGAAGCCCATAAAGAATAATTTTAGTGCCTTATATTTTGTTTTTATAAATCGCAAGGTAATCAGAGAAAAAGGAAGTATTATTTCTACTGACATAATAATAATATATTTTGATATGTTATTGTAATGTTGAATTACTTTTTAATAATTACAGTAGAATTCTAACTATCAAATTCTTGTTATTCAAATTGCTTTGCTTCCGAAGTGAAAATGAGTAAAGACAATGACTCAAATTACTCTGACTCTGTATTCAAACAATAATAATTTGATATAAAATGCAATTATATAAAACAGAAAGAATTTAATTTTAAAAGTCATTATATTAATACAATATAAGCAAGTTTTGTTTTTCTTCAAAAGCAATAATCCTTTTTCAACAATTATACAAATGAGTTCTGGTCCTGATTAATCTATATGATTGCAGTTTTACTGTAAACTGAATAATAAGCATTACTTATTAGAAATAAAAACAAGGTTATGCTCATTATGTGTAATAAGACCACAAGACTGCTGGATTTGCCTTTTATGGAAAGCCTAATTACTCATAAATGGCATGAAATAGGTTTTCTTCTACAGGTTTTTAACATTTTTAACATCATTTGATCTATTTTGTACAATTTTTTTATATCCAAACATTAGAATTTTAAATTCCAGCTGAAATAAGTGACATATCTGATTGGCTCAGTTAGAAACACCTATTCTTCACAATTAATTCAAAAATTTATAATATTTATTTAACAGCCAATGGAAAAGAAAACATTTTGATCACAAGTAAACAACTGGAAAATAAAATCGATAAAAGTGAACAAACTATCAATTTAAAACTTTTTACTGTTCACAAAATGAATCAAATTAAAACAATTGGTTACTCAAGGACTTAAAACTCACAACACTGACACACTGAAATTATGTAAAAACAGAATGACACAACATGAAAAAAAATGATTGGAAATTCATTTTTAACTAATTTTTCAAATAAAATATTTTTGCCTTTAACAAATAGAATTATCATATTAAAAGAAAATGTGTTGGTTTTAAATTTAATAAGATGCTTCAGTTTATAAAATGAGGAAAAAGACTAAAAAGCAAATATGCCCCAGAACTTCCAAATCAATAAATAAAGCAATTTTCTTCTTACCTCATCATAGCCAAACAGCCACAGCCTTGGTGTCTGATAATATTTGTCATATGTAATGTTCAAATCATATGTTCGTGTTGCAACAATGCCTCCTTCAGCCCCACTTGGGATATCTGTATCCTGCTTGTCAGTTGGATTTGAAACATCGAAGGTGGCCTAGAAGGATTCAAATGTTATATACAAGCATACCAAAGGCATCTTGAGAATACAAATTAAAAGTCGCAACTCTATTTGTCAAACAATTATTCTGAATGAAATTTTCTACTCACCCTAAAATCAAAGATCAATGAAATTTAAGCAAATGGATATAATTAAGGAATCTAAATTTAATGAATTTGCCTGTAAAATTCATATAAATATTTGAAATAACTGTTCATTTTTACAATACCCACCACCATATGTATAATTCTATTCCCTACAGTAATAATTATTACTTTTTGAATAATCAAGTAAAATATGATCAGATCAAAATTAAATTAATTTCAAGAATGGATATAGGAGAAAACTATTACTTTATTCAAGTCCCAAGACAATAAACAATAATACTATTTAATACTATAAAATGACTGATCAGATGCAGATTAGTGGTTGGTTTACAAATTAGCTCAACATTTATACTTGGTTTCTTTTTTGCTTGGTATTTAATCAAATTTGTTTTTAAATTTTTAAAATTCTGTCAAAACAGGCATGTTTATACCAGTAAAACCAATAAAAGTCAATCACTTTCCAATTTCTATTTAATTTATAAAAGATATTACTTTTAAGATTGGCTTCAAAATACAGTGAGAATCAACTATTTATTTCGAAATTGTATCTTTTGAGCAATTAAGTCAAAAATTTAATACAAATCTAGAACTCTTGTATAAAAAATTACACAAATTTCATTTATCTATCATGAATACTACATTCTCATAGACAACAACACTAACAGACTTTTCACAAAATTTGATACAAATGTAAAAATTTAGTATAACCAAAATACAAAATATTTCATTTATCAAGGAAAAGATTTCTATGATCTTTTACAATATCTATATTATTAATTAAATAAAACAGTTAAATTTAAGGTAAACATGGTTTAATATATATATATATATATATAGGATAATCACTCTAATCAGCACCCATCAATTAATTTTAATCAGGGGAATGCATCTGCTAACAAAATGGTCTAAATGAACTAAATTATTATATTTAATGTAACTTGAGTCTAAATGCTACAATGAATTAAGAATTCAAAATTTTTACATAGGTTCTCTGCCTTTTGAATCATATTTAACAAAATTTTCTTGAGACTCCAATATTTTAACTAAAAATTGTTGAACTCCAATCAACTAAATCATTCAAAAACGCTGAATAATTTATGAAATCTGAATATCAATCTTCTATAAAAACAGGCAATTTTATACCACCTCATAGACCATCTCAAAGAAGTTACGTCAGTCTTTTACCAGGGTTTCTCAACAGTGATTGGTCTATGATTATGAAAATGTTGATTGTTCTAATATTGATATATAAAAACTGACAGATTTGATTGCAGAAGAAAGAAACATTTATTTCAAAAGTTCAACTGCCAAGAGTATTTCGCAGAATATGATTCCTTAAGACAAAAAAAACTGTGTAAAATTTAAATTTCATAATTTTTTCGAAAGTACATTTATTATCGGAAATAAAATAAAATATTTTTATTTGCATCATTTAAATATTTTGAAAGTAAAACTAAAAACTGAATTTTACAATGAATCGGACAAATTTTTGTTGAATAATTCTTTAAGATATTATATAAATTAAGAAAATTATTCTGCAGTGCACATACAACATCAATGCTAAATGAATTCTGCTTTCAATTTTCATATTTAAAAAAAGATGTGCTTAGTTTCTGTAAAAAATTTTTGTATATTAATTGCAGTTTAACATTTCTACTCTAACTTAAAGTGTAAATTTTATGGGCTCTGACAGAAAATTAGTGAAAGATAAAAAAATTAGTAAGAGATATGTAATACAATGAACAGAACTGTTTAAGGCCTACATAATAGTAAAACTGAAATATATAACTATCAAAATCTGAAGCTTTGATAATTAAATATTTTACAGAAAAAGCTATTAAGAGACCAGGTTACATAAAAAATATAATTGAAAATTTTAGAGATCATTTATACTGGCGAACCAGCTGGTTGCTAAAGGCAGCTAGTTTTTTAATAGAGATATTGCTTAGTGAACTATTGTAATATACATATTCACACATACATTTTTCTCTATTGTGTGTATAGAAAATAGCAATTTTGAAGAAAACTCATTCAGAAACATGAGAACATTCAAATATTAGTAAATAAAAGAGGATAAAGATTTTCTTATATATTACTTCTCTTTAAATGAATTTAATTCAGCTAATTATTTTTTCTGATAAAAACAATCTTACTTTTCTATTAATAAAAGAATTAACTATCATTTATTGCGAGATATATGAATAAGATAAATGTATGTACAAGATCTCATAAATTCAAGATCAAATAAAAGTTTCTAAAAAATGCAGACAAACAGCATCAATTTCTGAATTTTATATATAAAAAAAAGTACATTTATAAAAATATCGAGAGGGGAAAAAAAAGCTACGGAAATATTGTGTTTTCTCCCCCTCCCCTTTGGGCCTCTATAATCGCAGAAGGATCCTGAATTTTTCTTGATCAAGGACATCTGGGATCAACAAGTTCTGTCAATAAACAATCAAAATAAAATTTAAAAAAATCGCAATTTTTTTCTCCATTTTTTGTTGCTAAAATATTGAATAACAAATTATTTTTTTCTATTTTCTGCTTCTTCTCCATCCACTTTGAAAATCAATAAAATCTTTTTTTGTGTTATATGCAGCGGGCCTTGCACTTGAAAATAATATTAGTGATTTTTTATTTACAGTTGTTTTTCCATCATTATTTAATTTCCAAAAATGGAAATTCTTTTACTTTGATTGCCTTATCTGGAGTAATATTTTTACAAGATACTGTGCACTAAATAATTTAATATTATAGAAGATATTGTGCTACAATTCCATCATCACCAATTAGCCCGTCCGGAGATGCAGCTAAATATGCAAAATTTGAGCTTTCGAATAAACGGCAACATTGGGCTTTCAAATTTTTTTACAAAAGTTTACTAAATTTGTTTTCAGAGGTACGATAGTATTCGCTGAAACAAGTGTGGATTGTGAAGGTGCAGATGACCACAGCTGTAATGGTAAACAAAATAAATAAATAAAAATAATATTAAAAAACAAAAAGCAGAGAGAAAATAATGCTGAGAGGGAGATTTTAAGACATAGTGAAAAGATAAGATAAAGATAAGACATAGTGAAAAGATAAAAAAAAGTCAAGGGGGGGGGGAGTGCAAACTATTTTTCTAATTATAGGTCTAAAATACTGCTTTTACACATTTTAACAAAATAATTAAATATGCATAGGAAAGAAGTACCAAAATGGATGTTTTACAGTTGTTACTTGTATTTTATTTATGATAAAATTTCTTCTAAAATTGTTTAAATGGTGCAGTTGAAATTTTGTGAACTTTTAATAAATATTTAAAAATACTTTGTGAAGTCCGATAAAAAATTCCTTTGGTAGAAACCTATTTTTATTCCTTCTACCAATTGCAATTGATTTCATAAAAAAGAAACTGCAATAGTAAACGAAAAAAAGACCATAATATTTCTCCATAGGATTACATTATGTTTGAAAATTGTAGGTGGCGTGTATACAGCACCCTTAATCTTTTAAAAAATAAAAAGAATTATAGTTTAAAAGTGAAATCTGATTTAACACATATATTTCAGATTTAAATAAGAAAACGCTGTTGAAAATGTAAGATTTTCATCCTTGTATACAGGTTTTTTTTATCAAGTGAAAGATGATTTTACAAATCGAGAAAAACTTGGCATTTCCATTCAGTTCAGCATTTATCAAGATTATCACTTTGCCCCAGTAAAGGTATCCTAACATGAATGACACAGTACATACCTGAAATAATATGACTGATTCAAAAATAAATTAAAAAATTCACATGATAAACTTTTCAGAAATGTCTTCCCACAAAGATCTTTTTATTCTACATAAATATTACAATTGTCTTAAATGTACAAAATAATCAAGCAATGCATGTAATTGATACTAATTTCATGTCTTGCTTAAAATCATCATCAATTCTATCGCATTCAACATTCACTCTATTGAGAGTAACAAACATATGGGCTATCTATTTTCACTTCATTTGGAGAAGTAGAATTATAGATTTCATAACTTTTGTTACAAAATATATCTTTACAGCATTACACAATCCTCCCTTATAAATAGCTTTTGTTCTACTGATAATGGGTTCATTCCTTAAATTTATTTCATGAAAAAAATACATACTTTATCATTTGATTCCAACATTCCACTTTGCATGAAATCATCCATGTCTAAAGCTTCTTCATCATCATCGTCATCATCATCATCCTCTTCAGTTGGCTTCATAACAGGTTTTGAAGAATCCTACAACAAATAGTAAAATCTATAAATCACATTCAGATGGGGTCAATTTGACATACTACAATATATTTTGCACATAAAAAAATGTCAATTTCTTCTGAAAAATTTTAAATTAGATTGCCTACAACTCCCAGTTTAATACAAGGAGAATTTTTGATGATCCAATAGAATTGCTCAACAAATTCAAATAATGATAACCATATTATATTGTTTAAACAGAATAGATTTAAAAGAATAACTGCCACAATTTTTAAAATTGTAACTGAGTTCAACACATAACAAAATATATCAAAAACAGCAATTTAACCAAAACAGCAAAAAAGGCGATTAAACAGCCAAAATTAACATTCTAAAATTTCATACATCAACACATTCAAAATTTATATAATATCTATTTGTACAAATTATAAATAACAAAACATTAAATTAGATTTATTAGATATGATAATTTCATAAGAATTGTTTCTCAGTTGACATATTTTTAATCAGGAATGAAGTATATCTTAACCAGATAAGCAAATTTGCAATTTAATTTCTGAGAAGCTGTTATCAGAGAAAACAGTTGAAATGTTAAACAATTAGAACAAACACAAAGAGTGAATGTATATTAGAGTCAATCAAACTGAAATTTATTTTTTATCTTTTTGAAATAAGGAAAGGAAAATTAACCATTCTTTGTTAATAGTAATAAACTAACCAATGCGCTAATATTCTATCTTAACAATATTAAGGGGAAATATGTTTTTATATGTTCACAATGAAGCATTCAGTCTCCTAGCAAGAAATGAGGAAAGGCATTAAGGTATTTTGCAAGATTTGCAAATGGCACTAGATGAGAAAGGCCATCACTACAAAGCAATCCAATAAGAACCAACTGTCTCTTCACAAAGGAATTGAAGTCCAGCTAATGACCCTTGTGGATATAGAGTAATTGGTAAGAAATGAAATAATGTCAGTAAGTTTTTGAAAGATAAGAGATGGAAAATATTTGGGAAGTAATCAAGTAGGATTGCTTGGACAAACACAAATGAAAATGATAACAGTATAAAGAAATACATCACTTAAAAAAACTGGGAAAATAATATATAAAAAATAGATACAATAGCAGCTAAAACAATTTAGAAATTTCATCCACAAGAAAGTTGCAAAAAGAATAACAAACATTTTATTTTCTATCGCAATAATAACCAATAGCTAAAAATAAATAAATAAATAAAAGAGACAAAATTAGAGCACATTGTAATACATATATACAAATAAAAGGATAAAGAATTAAAAGGCAAATTACAAAAAAAAAAAAAAAAAAGAAGAAATATATAAGAAAAGCATATTTAATGGGGGGGGGACACAGAAAATTGCAATTATTGCAATAGGGCATTTTTGCAACTTTCATAGCAAAGAATTTTCTGTTTTGTTTTAGTAGCTAATTTAAATATTATTTTTCTATTCTAAATAATAGACTCAATGAACTGTTGCATTAATACATGTCTGATGGTACTGTGTTTGCTCTCCTGTATTCTTGTGTTTCTTTTCCTTTCAGATTTCTCTTCTGGAAAGATTTTATTTGATTTATATACATTTGAATTTTGCTTTGTATAAATCATATATAAACAAACATGAAACATCTAACAGTGCTAAATTAATTCTTTCATAAAGTTAACTTATTTGAAGTGCAATCTTTATTAATTACAATTATGCAGAGAATATATAAGTTAAAATCTCCAATAAACATATAATTTCAGTGATGAAGTTATTCAACTATAACCATAAAGTAAAACATATTATATAATTATTTATTTAGATGAAATCATTACAATAATCACTTACATTTGTCTGAAGTGTCATTTCGTGAACTTGATCAGCAACTGCAGCAACATCACTATCTGAAAGAATGATTTAGCATTAGAAAAATAATAACAAATCAAGGAAAAATAGTTATGTAAAGTAATATAGACAAAAGATACTATGATTTATAATTATGAATGTGATAATATGTGTAAATTCTATGCTAATAATAAGAGCAGATTAAACACATTTTTTTTCACGAAAAATTGAAGATTCAAAATTTTTTCCCTGCATTCCAGAAGAATGTAATGAAGTTGCTTCACAACATTTCAATTATTTTCAGACTAATTTTTTTCAAGCCTTAAAAATTAGTAAGTTTTTCAAATCTGCTTTTTTACAAGTATTTGCACAAAATATGTTAAAGATCAATATGAGAATTCTGTTTTTTCAAGCACAGAAAGTTTAACATTAAATATTACTATTTCAAACTGAAACATAAATATTAAAAAAAAATTCAAAATTTCACATGTATTATGTATAATCATCTTTTCATTAGAATGCTAAAAATATTTTTAGGAGAGCATTACTAAACTACATAAACTGTAGAAAAAATACATGACACCAGAATTTTTCTTAAAGTAGAAAAATATCTATTCAGTGGTATCTATGGCTGAAGATTTTAAAAAGAAATACAGATACCTGTATAATGGTGAGTATCTACCCAACCACCGTCACCATCATCAACTTCCAGGAGCTCTTCATGATGTTCGGCTTTTTCAATTTCTTTACATCTTTTATAGCAGGGGACTATAAATATAGAAGAAAACAAGTCCTTTAGTTAAAATAATAACTGAACATAAACTAAGTTTATCATCTGAGATAAAAAAAATTAAATATTAAATTTATATACACATAAAATATTTATGTTTGTAAGGTGATTTAATTTTAAAAAATAAAAATTACTATGAGTAAAAATATTACTAATTTAATGAAAAAATACATAAAAAACTTTTTAAAAAATTATATTTTTTAGAAAACTGCACGTAAAATTTAAAAAACCAATTTGTATAAAAAATTTCAAGGAATAATTATTCTATAACTTATTCTGTGTGTTATGAATTTTAGAATGTATAAATAGAATTGAACAGTTACCATTTCTTGTCACAAGGAATTGCTTATCTGGAGGTAAATACGGCTTCAAGCAAGATTCGTCTCCTTTGGCCCATTGCCACGTTGGGTAATGATGTACAAGATGATCCCCAGCATATACAAACTGGAAGCATTTACTGAATCAATTACTAGCTTACAAGGTAATTGAATAAATAATGTTTAAGATAAATGGAGAAAATACTATAAATGATTATGAATCAAATTGCATATGTAACTGCACTGAGTGAAGCTCAAGTTTCAAATGGGACGTTAAATACTTTTTATAGACAGTGTGGTGAAAGCTTATAAGCCAGTTAACTATACTACCCGAGCAATTGCTTTCTTATTGTGGTCATGTTACTGGGCTGCAAACCACAAGGTCCCAGGTTCTATTTCCGTGCATCCCAATCCGCTACATTGGGACCTCGGACGATGAACCTTCAACCTTCCCACAACTGTTGTGGCGCCATCTACCCGCAACCAAAAGTTGTCGGACACACTTGACGCAGCAATACAAAGTCGTCAGACTCACTTGATGCAGCAATACAAAGTCGTCAGACTCACTTGACGCAGCTACAGCATCAGCAACCAATCACCCACACACGCTTGCCATAATGCTTGGCATTACTCAAATGGGAAGAGGCACATTAGAATCAACAGCTATTAAATAATACATCACGATTCAACAGCCATATCATTTCACTAACTAGAGGGCGAGTCTGTGGTGAAAACTTATAAGCCGTTTAACAACTACGCTACCCAAGCAATAGCTTTTGTATCATGGTCATGTTACTGGACTGCGAACCACAAGGTCTCAGGTTCTATCCTTGCTCATCACAAATCGCCACAACAATATGTAAATAATACAAAAAGTAAACAGTGATAGATTGTTGCATAAAAAGAAAAGCCCAGTTCTTTATGATTTATTACTAGTTCTGGAACAACTTCTTAAATCTCAAGTAACTATCAATTCAGAAATAAACAATATGAAAATTAACTATATAAAATTTCCTGAATCTATATAATAAAATATACATTGTATTTAGAGAACACTAATGCTGCTACAACTAAAACACAAATGAGCTTAACCAAAATAGAATTAAAATAATTTTACATTCAAAATTCAAAAAGAAAGATAAAATGAATCCGGCCTGAAGACTTTTTCAAGGGTCACCCTCAGACAAGGATTCAAACCAGGGATTTTTTCTGTGAAGGGTCCGACTCTCGTCCAATCAACTTACCAAAAATTATGCACAACAATAAAGAATTTTTTCCCTTAAAGGATAATGCAATAGCTTCAATAGCATTTAGTTATTCAGCAACTTTAAGAAAAAGAATCTGTAACTATAATTACTATAGTAAAAATTTAAATAAAATAGACAAGACGGATTGTAATTACAGCAAAGACATTTATAAAGATTATATAGATGCTGACAAAGGACATATTATAACAGGGAATTTAAAAATTATAGAGTCTTAGCTCTTTAAGAAATTTAATGGAAAGGGGAACAAAATTTAGATTGAGAGAAAGAGTAAACATTAAAAAATCTTAATTTCTATCGGACAAGATTTGGATATTTTTATTTCCAAATTATCTAGGAAATACCATTGGCCTCCAGAGGATTTCAGAGAATGGAAAGTAAGAATTTTAGAAGAAATTAAAACAAAATTTAATGCAGATAACATTAGAACTAAAGAACGAGGAATTTATTTCAACAAAACATTGAAAAAAGAAATAAAAAATTTAAAAGACAGATTTGTTGTTACAGTAATAGATAAATCGGCAAATAATTTAGGTTTAATTTGTAAATATTATTATAAAGAACTTCTTATTAATGAATATAACTCCAATTCAACTTACAAACACCGGGAAAAAAGAATTGGATAAAAGGATGCTGGCTTTCACTAAAAGAACTAAAATTAAGACTTGCTCTTTAAACTACCCTTATCAATTCCCAACTATAAAATTTCTTAAAAAACCAATAAAATTTAGATTTGTAACTTGTAGCACCGGTAGTTACAAGTAGTTACAATTATTATACTGGAAAACATTTCTTTAAATACTTGAAAATTGTCTTAGACAAAATTAAAGATGAAGATAGTTTTATTATCAATAGTAATAAAGATATCTTGGAATTTCTAAAAAATAACAATATTTATAAGCTTAATACTTATGATTTTGAAAATTTGTACACTAATCTACCTCATGAAAAGTTAATAGAGGTCTGTACTATTATATATGACGAATATTTAAATAGAGATATTATTACAAAATGTAATTGGCTAGAGTTGTGTAAATTTAATATTAAAGAAAACTATGTTTTTAATGGAGTTAATTTCTATAAACAAATAAAGGGGATTGCAATGGGCTAATGCCTTTTCAAGTGCATTAGCCAATATTTTCCTACATTATTATGAAAAAGAAATAATTAAACACAACTTAGTAATAGGCTGGAGATACATTGATGACTTAATTTTGTTAAATTTGGATAATCCTAGTGATTTTATTAATTGTTACCCAAAGGATTTAGTTTTGACTCAAACAAACGAAAATCAACTTAGAGCTAATTATTTAGATTTAAATATTGAAATTAATAATGGAAAAACTTTAACAGGTATTTTTGATAAAAGGGATGATTTTAACTTTAAAATAATAAAACTTAGTAACTACCATTCTAATTTACACTCTAAAATTTTCAAAAATTTGATTTTTTCACAATTTAACAGGATTAAAAAAATATGCAATAATAAAAGTTCGTATATTTTAGCAACAAACAATCTCATTGAGAATTTAACTATTAACGAATTCCCAAAAAACTTTTGCAATATAGAGGTTTTGATAAGAGAAGGACTGTCTGATTTCTGACTTTCTCCGATTTGCTGGCTTCGAGTTATGACACAACAGAGGGCGCTTCAACTTTGTTGACGTTACATTACGACAAAAGTTAGTAAGCATATATAGCTGTAAACGTGGAAAATTTAATTTTGGTTCAATTTAACGAAGTGCATTTGCTCTAACAAGTTTATACCTCACATTATCTTTTGGAATTATACTTTCAATTAGTAAGTACTTAGCTTTCTGGTTTAAATGATTTTGGATCTTTTTTCTTGGTATTTTGTGGTGTGATTTGCTGTGTTTTTTTCTGGATTGTTTTTTGAAAATGTTTTTATTCTTGTGATACTAATTTTTGTCTCCAAAACCTCAATTTTCTGGATTTTCGGGTCACGAAGGGTCAGTTGGTTGGACGAGAGTCAGACCCTTCACAGAAAAAATCCCTGGTTTGAATCCTTGCCTGAGGGTGACCCTTGAAAAAGTCTTCGGGTCGGATTCATTTTATCTTTCTTTTTGAATTTTGAATGCAAAATTATTTTAATTCTATTCTTAATCTTTTTTCTTTAATCTTAATTCTTTTTATTCTTAAATCTCAATTAACTCTTTGGACCAAACACTTGATTTTGTAAGTACACCACATATAAGTACATGTATATTTTGTAAGCACACCCCATAAAGAAAGTGATTTAATATACTTCATGCCATTAACCAATATCAAAGAACATTTTGCATCTGCATTTTTCAGCATTTAGATCAAGGCATGTTTCATATAGGTCTTAATATACAATATACCTTGATGTAGATTGGACAAAGCAAATATTTTTCTAATTTTGACATTTCACATAAACGTTGGATGGAAGATAAACATTTTAATGCAGTTTGGTTATTTTCTTTCCTTCTTTAACAAAAAGCGAAAGCAAATATGAATAAAATAAATAATCAATTTATTCTAACTTTAATAAACTAATTTCTATGACATGAAAGAATGACTTTTGGTTTCATTAGTAATAAAATATAACTAAGAATCAAAGTACTTCATTACTCAAGATTATTATTTTATTTTATATAATAATACACTTCTAATTATATGAAAAATATTCTTAAAAATACTCTATTTTTACAAACATGAATACTTTATATAAAAAAGATATTATTGAGGCCATGCGACTACCCATGGAAGCAAATATATATATATAAACAAAATAATCATCAAAATGAAGCTTAATGTGTTAAAAAGAAAATAAATAAACTGAGTATTTCAAACATCACAGAAGTACTTTGAAAAATACTTGAATTTCACATAACAAAGGAATATAAATAGAAAGTGCCTCATCAGAAGCAAATATTCATCTTTTACTAACTATTATAAGATCTAATAACATATATCTAAGTCCCATAGCTGAAACTAATTCAAGCAAACATAGAATTGCCAGTAATTGTAATATTGAGCTTAACTGTTCAGACACTCATTGATAAGATGTTGTAAAATATATAATTCAATATTAGGACATACTATCTTTCAATGTCTGCAATCGATTTGTTGATTAATTGATTTTGAACTTCAAAACTATTTTTAAGTTATGGTAATTCCATATATTTAAGTAATTTCTCTCATAATTATTAAGAGTTATACATATTTTTTGGAACACCCGTAGATGGGTGATCAAACCAAATTAGCTATTATTATTCAAAAATTAATGACTACAAGTTTAAAAAGTTAATGACACAATTTTCATTAAGGTGAATGTACACATAAAAAATTCCGAAAATCATTCAAAATATCGAATATTTTTTTTATTGCTTCAAAATGTTCTCCGATTCTTTATCTTTCAAACGATACCAAGGTGTTGTCAATATTCGCAATATTTCTAGAGTTATAATTATTTTTCTTGAGGTACGTTCACTAAAAACTCAAGTTTCGGTTTTTTTAAAACTCATTTTATGAAGAATGATATTTTTTCCACTATGTTGCTTCATTCACACAATCATAACTCAACAAGAAATTAACCAAATACAATTATTTACATATCAAAATAATTTGTGTGAAACAATGGATGTTTTGTGCCTCAATCAAAGTTATATTCATAGAAATAAATTTTTAATAGATATTTAAAAGTTAAAATTACAGAAAAAATCTCGCTATTTCTATTTGTCGTTGATAAAAAAATTGTTAAAAAGCTATATATTTTTACAACTTGATTGAGGCAGGCAACATAAAGACTAATATTAGGCATAATTTTCAAATAAAATTGTGTGCCTGTACAAATTAGAATTTAAGATATCATGTTTCAAAAAATATGCTAATTAGCTCATTAAATATTAATTAATTAATAATTAGTGTAATATGGCTTTTTTCTCACTGAAATGAGTTTAAACATAAATTAATGACCTACTGTAAAAAAACTGGATCTTTAAAGTTAAAATTTAAAAAAAAAATCTTCTAGTGTGCATATACATCTTAATATAGCTTTTATATAATAAGGAATAATTCAAGATTAGACAGAAATAAAATGCTGATCTTTAAAAATGTACTTGCAATTATTATATATAAAAAAATCTACTAATAATTATTCGTGTTATTCAAAACCATAAATTAAAGTTTTGAGATAAATGTTCCCAAATATCTGTATGTATTTCCTCTTCACTTCTTATATGTTTTCTTCAAATATCATTTTCCTTACAAAATTTCTATCTATTCAGAAGAAACAACAGCTACATTCAAAAGAGTCATTTCCATGAAGAGAAGGATCCATCTTCACAGATTCAAATTATGCCACACATAACAATCTTTCCTTGTTTAATCATTTCACAGTTTCGTGACTTGACGGAAAACATATTTACTGTGAAAAAAGAGATTTAGAAAAATTTTTACCACTGCCCACATATTTTACCAGGTAAAAGAATTGAATTTTTCAAAAATTTTCAATTAAAGTAAGAGGGGTTAAAAGGACCAACAGCTGATATATGCAAAATAAAGTTAAACAAATATTCAGAGAGTAAATGGTTTTCATTCAATCTATACAAATATTATAAACTTTACAAAAATAGCTATTATGTTTCAAAAATACTGTTTTGTCCGTATAAAAAGTATGTATATTAGGATTTAACTATAATTTACAATATTAAAGCATAAAAAAAACAGAACAGTGCAAAGTGAATTTTATAATGTATCGTTACATTTACTAACAAAGAAAACCAATTTAATTAAGCATACATAGATACATTTCACTGCACATCCGAATGAACTCTACAGCAGACTATTTGATCAAGAATTACTAAATTTGATTTAATATATTTGAAGCATGAGGATATTTTCCTGGAAGCATATTTTTTGAAATTTCAAATTAAAAAAATAATTGTGATAACTTTTGAAAATACTATTGCATTAAAACGAATTTTATATCACCTTAATATTTAAAAAGACCAATTTAATATTGGAAAATTTCCTCCCCAATTTTAAGAATCTTTTCATGCATAATTTGCAAAGATAATTTTCATTGTTGCAATGAAATACAAACTAATATCATGATTTTATTTATTGAACTTGTTAAATAATCTGGCTTATAAATACATACACTACTTGTCAAAAGTATTGCAAGTTTGAGAAATGTCATGTTTTTTCAAGAATAAGCCCCACAAACGCAATATTTTTTCATTTAAAGTGATATTTTTTATGTCAATATGTTAAATCTAAAGGCAAGACATAATTAAATTATTGAACAAAAAAATTTTTTTAATTTCAAAAAGAATAAAATACAAACAAAATAGACAGGAATAAATTTTGGTTCCCCAGAATAAAATGAACTAAAGAAAAAAAAAATTCAAGTTCTTTTGCTCAAAAAAGATAATAAAAGAGCTCAAGTTAACTGAAAAGCATTCAATATTTAGTTGGGCCACCTATGGCTTTGATCACAGCAATCATTCTGTTAAACATGGAATTCACAAGGTTTTGCAACACCATCTTTGGTATTTCATGGTGCCAAACTTTAGTTATTGTTTCCTGAAGTTCTCGCTTTGTTCTGGGATGATTTTCAGTTATTTTCTTTCTCATTATAATCCTTAAATTCTCAATAGGGTTTTAATCTGGCGAGTTTCCTGGCCATTCAAGAACATTAATACCATGTTTTGCAACCTTAACCTAAAATAATGTATGTTTCGATATAGAGGTTAGAACTGAACAGAAATTTAAAATTAATTGCAAAGTTAGTCATATCTTTTTTTATATATGGCAGGGTGCCAGATCCTGCTGAAATATCCATTTCCGCCTTAGAAACATGTCACAAGCACTCTGAAGCATTTGATCCTTCAGTATATCTACATATTTGTCACAATTCATGGTTCCCTGTACAAAATGAGGTCGTCCAGTTGACTGATATGATATGCACCCTCACACCATTAAGCTTTCTGGGTATTTTGATGTACGAACTAGGCATTCTGGCCTCATGCTCTCTTTTGCTTTACATCAAACGTGACCAGACTTGTTAGACATTAAAGAAAAGCGACTTTCATCGCTGAATATAACTTATCTCTATTCCGAAATATTCCATTTTTTGTGCACCTTGGCGCACTCCAATCATTTTTTCTGCATTGCTTTCATCAGTACTGGTTTTTTTTTTCGAGGTACTTGTGCCTTGTAATCAGCTTCACAGAGCCTCCTGCAAACTGTTCCGGGATTGACAATGACAGACGTGGACTCATTCCATTCTCTTGCAAGTATAGCAGAACTTACAAATCTATTTTTATGGCATAATAGTGTCAAAGTGACATCAGCACACGACTACTTCTAGGTTTTTTATCTACAGTTTCTTCGGTTTTGAATCTTTTTATGAGGCGTGAATAAGAGCCTGATCCTTCTCACGAGTTAATTCACACATTTTAAAAAGAAAGTAACAGTTTAAGTTGAAAATCAATGCACAGCGAGCGCACTTCGACAACGCAACAAACGAAATGAAATCCTTCGCAGTCTGAGCACTTTTATTATAAACTAAAGGGACTACGTTTGCACACTATTCGTTGCAGACTATTGCTTTACAATGGATGACACAATAGCTTGAAACTTCTCCACCACATTTATGCTACAAAATATCATCTCAAATGAAAAAAATATTACTTTTGGAGAACTTATTCTTGAAAAAACGAGAAATTTCTCAAACTTCCAATACTTTTGACCAGTAGTGTATACAGGTCAGAATTTTGATATATAGAAATCTGCAAACTGATTAACAAATCTGAGTAATTTTACTGCTAACTTATAAAGAAAAATTCAATGAATTTTTAAATAAAAAGAATGAAGAGATTGACAATTAAAAAAAATCCAAATATTTTTACAGCCAATAAAAACAATGGTGGTATTTAGTATTGAATAAAAAAAATGACTTTTGGTCATCGTTTGATTGATCTAACAATACTGTTGTATGCACACACTAGTCACATAAAATGATGTTTCTACTCCCTCCCCCTCTCACAGGTTCTAGTATTTAATGCTAGTATCAGTTGCACTAATTTTTGACAAACATTTATCACTTCCAGAAAAATTGCATTCCCAAGTTTTTATAAATTTCATATTAAACAATTTTAACATTATATAATCAAAACAAGATAAGTAAAAGTAAAATTAAAAAATTATGATTTTTTGTGGAATAATTTTGCATTTGGATTTTTAGGTGCTTGGAGGTGAGCAATAAAGATAAAAAAATTATGAAGCCAGCAATTCTCAAAGCTCCATGAGGATAGTAAAAGAACTTTCAAATCAATCGACAATTGATTTAAAAAAACAAACTATGCCTGGGGGCGGAGGGCTACTTTATACTATACTGGGCATATTTTGAGTACAAAATATGCCCAGTAATCAGAGATCAATAGTATCTAATGAAGGGTAAGTCTCAGTTTCAATACTAAAATGCATATTACTGAAACTTATTCATGCAAACCTGTTAATAGAAAGGGATTTTAGGCAAGCTTGTAATGTAAAGACAGTTTGTGCTTTATAATTATTTTAATGAAGAGGAACATATTTTTAGGTCAGTGTAATTTAATTCATAAGTAATAGTTATAAGAGAGAATTGGAATTAAAAGAAAAAATATAATAAGATGATCTGATATAGAAAAGGCCTTCACATGAATATAGAGATATCAAGGGGATGAAATGATCAATCAGGTGAGTAAAGAATATCTAGTCATGCTGCATGAAAGCTTTTCAGAATATAAAATCACATGATTATTCAAGCTTTCATTATTTATTTCCTTAACCTGATTTTAAACTACTTCATGACTGCATGTAAGGAATATTAAAAGAAGTAAAATAGAATATTAATCAACAACCAGTTCATATCATAAACAAATCAAGCAGGGAATAGATATTATGTATTACATCAAGATAGCATAGGATGTTCAAGATAAATATTTTATATTTGATTCAGTGAAATGATGAGGATTAATACAGTGGGTTTTAAGAAATTGTACATTAACATGTTACTTCATTTTTTGAGGCTTATAACTATTCAAAACATTTTAGATATTAATGCTGCCCAAGTTCTCAGATTCATTCAAAAAGCACTTGCTAAGTGCCAATAAATAGCTAAATTCTGTATGTCAAAAACTGCATCCACTTTGCATTTATCATTCCTTTATAGGCAGTACTGATGCCACATCAGTAAATGATCAATCTCTCTTCCAGTTTAATTCATCTACTGTTTTAAATTATTTATACTATGTATTTTATTAAAGGTTTTTCAACCATCCCAAATGAAATTTGAGGTAGTCTGATTAATATTTGAGCAAACAAAAAGAATATTTTTACAGCCCAAGATTGAACCTGGGACCTTTTGGTTAGCAGTCCAGTAACTTAACAATTATACCAAAACGATTGTTCGGGTAGAAGAGTTGTTAACTGGCTTATATGCTATTCACCACATATCCGAAGAAGGCAACAAATCTTATCTTCATTTTACTTAAAAAGAAGGAAAAGACCACTCTTGTTTTTTTTTAATTATTAAAATTCACTTTTTTTAATTTATAGATTTTCTTAATGTATTTCTTAGTGAATTTCCAATTTATAATTCAATGCAACAGAATTTTGTTATTCTAAATCAATAAATTAAAAAAGAAACATTAATTTATTAACAAATTAAATAAATTCTATTTCCAAGATTGTTATTTTTGATCACATACTTATGTAGACATTACACAGATGATAACGATGCTATAACAACTTTGAAGTGCATATATTGGAATTCGATAAATTTTACGTAAAGCTTTCTCTCTTAAAAAAAAAGAAAAAAGAGAGAAACCTTAACAGAAATTTTAAAATGACTGCACTCATGAATGATGTCAAAGAACGAAGAAAATAAAAAACAAACTATTAGGAATAAAGTAAAAAAATGATAATAGATTTTTGACGTTCTCTACAGTACTAAATATTTATTTATGACATTTTTAAAATAAATTCTATCTTTTAAAAAAAGAGATAAATATATTTTGCCAAAATTTTTTGATTGGGCGACTAAAAAATGCAATGAATGCCAATGATGTTAAGCCTGCAGATTTTCAGACATCTTATCTAAATGTCATTCATTCAGCTAATAATTTGCACTTTACTTAGCAGAATGATTAATACAATGGCAAGTGAATAAGACATCGTGTTTTTGTTGACTAATCTTTGTCTTTCAGCTAAGAAGTTATTATAGGTTATAACAAAAAAAATTTCATCAAGTATTTCAATTAGCTTCAAGTGAAGTTATAAGGGAAATGTCATTTTATCTTACACATGAATAAGGTTATAAGAGTCATTTCTCCTAATTCAGATTTCAATGAATAATAGTTCCAAAATTAATCGTCATTTTATTCATCTCATTGTTGTTTCTTCTGTGACGAATTCGTAAATTTATTTAACCTATTTCACTATGAGAATTTCCTAACAAAAATCTAATTAATGGCTATATAAATTTAATAAAATTATCTTTTTTCTTGACATTGTTATGCAATGTACATGCTCAGGAGTTATTTTGCTGTAACCAAATTATGAAAATTCATTATAAATAACTTGGATAAATAAATTGTAAATTAAATTTATTTAACAGTAAATATCTCTTTTTTGCAATCTAATTTACAGGCTACAATTCTCACACTAAAGAAATATTGCTAACTTCTATGATGACAAAATATACATATATGTGTTATGGCTAGCTAATCTAATAGAGCTTATCTTAGTATGCAATAAATTTATTAAATAAATTACTAAATTCTTCAGATTCTGCATTCAATATTATAAGTATGTTATAAGGAATCTATTTATTGAAAAAAATTTCTTTCTTTCAATTACTCTTTGCAGCAAAATCTATATGATTTCAGGAGCTTTTAAATTTTTAATAGACTTTGGATAAAGATGTCTTGATAAAATGATAATTAAAATAGTTATTCATACACACTAACCCCTTGACATATGAATTTATGTAACTTCCTAATTAGATAGTGCATCCTTTCGGGGATAATTAAAAGCATTTAAGATAATGATGCATTTTCCAGTGACTTTTACACTTTAAATTATTTATTTAATTGCAGATTAAAAATTAAGTAATTCAATGCACAACTCAGACTTGTCATTATATACGAAGGAGTTTCATTATATACGAAGGAGAAAAAAATGCATGCAATTAAGAGCATAAAACATTTTTTGGGGGAAAATATTAGCTTGCAACAGTTTCAAGGGGAGAAAAGTATTTAACCACAAGAACACATGCCTAAAATGAAGATAGGTAAATTAATATTCATTATTCAATTGTTTTTTAATAAAATGCATATACATGGAAAAATAAATACATGGGAAATCTAATGTTTAAGTAGTCCATTTTTCATATCTTATATAAAATAGTAAGTTTTTATATATATTTGCAAAACATTTTATCCAATCTTCTTAAGAAACAACAACATCTTGTATTTATCTTTTTCATATTATATATTGTTCATGACTGATTTATAGTAAATTTTTGTTGCACACATATGCTTATTCGCCTCACATTCAAAATACATCCAAATTCCTGCTCGTTGTTTCAATTCTTGGAAAAATTATTTTTAGTAGCAGACTATGCTAAAAAAATCAACTTTTGGCAAAAGCAAGAATATTCTTTTATTTATTATTCTGGATTTCTAAAAACTTTCTTTCATAAATTTTTTTGAATTTCTATATTTGTTTTATGTGGCTTCCATGAAAAGAGTTTACATTTGTTCATTTAACACAACACATCATTCAAGTACAATCTGTATTTACTATATACTACATTCTAGTATTACTATCTATATACTACAATCTAGATTGAAATATAACTATATTTTTTCGCAATATAGTTATACTGAAATATAACTATAGTGCAAGTAAATTTCAAGTCTCGTATAAAAAATAGATAAGTATTTACTTACAATTTTTGGATGGTCAGTTAAAGAAACTGAGAACATTTTGGTAAAAATGTCTTTGTAAATTATTAACAATGAAAGAAGGGTAAGTATCTGAATAAAAAAAGAAACTAAATATGACTTAATTTCCTTTAATTAAATATAAAAATTAGTTATTATGAGCTATTTTGAAACCAAATTAAAGAAATTGTGCTTGTCCCATCTGTCAGATTTGTCCCCTCCCCTTCCGTTGGCAAACCTCTGTTACAAAGCTATCCTTTTCCTGACTAAAGAGAAGTTAGCTATAAAATTTAAGAACTTGAACTGATCTTCTGGCTTATAATAATCCTTATTAGACAAAATTTCAAATACTAATCATAATAATGAAGATATTTAAAGTTACAACATTTAAATACAGAAAAAGAAATTTGAATATGCCACATGTTACATAATTTATCACTAAATTTCAATGATGAATTTCCCCAAAATATGATATTCAATAGAAAATTCAAGATAATACAAAAATGGAGGCATTAATAGGAACCTAATGCCATTGCAATAAAAGACGAAAAATTCTATATTTTTAAATTTTTATTTGATATTTAAAATAAAAGCAATATATCTGTACAATACAAATGTATGAAATACATACAAAATTAAAATTGCAATCAATTACTATGTTTAAAAGATTCAGAAAAATTATTAGAGAAAATAGAAATACATATTTATTTTTGTCTATGAAAACCTCTACTGATATAGAGATTTCAATAAATAAATTAGTTTCTGAATTTATCATTATATCATTCTCATAATTTCTTTTAATATAATATTTTTAAATTCTTTTTTAGAGTAATTATTTTTCTTTATTTAACATTACAATCAAATTAAATAATCTATTCGTTTACAAATACAAACTTTTTCTTCTATCGAAGAAATTATTTTTAATTTGCGAAATATAATTCTTCCACAGGATAGACTATTACAGCAAGAGAAAAAAAGGTACTTAAAATTTAGGGAAACTCATTATCTACATCTAGTAACAGATCCAGTTATCCTAGTAACAGTAGTTCTAGTTATTCAAAATAGTTTATAGAATAATAAATTAAATAACTTTAATGAGTGGCATTTTGATATAATTTTAATCAGTTTAAGATATTGCTGATTTACTAAGATATTAAGAAATATGCAAATGTTGTATTATTGGAAAAGAATTTACATTATAAAAAATTTACTCTCTCCTATTAAACTAAAACAATTACATAAAATTTGTAATATGTTGACAATGATAGGGGCATAGTATTCATGAGGCACAATGTTATAATGTAGTCCATTTTAAAATAGTGGCAATATTAACTCCACTTTATTCATAATTGTGTCCATCGTCTTTTTTTCTAGAAGTCCATATATTTTGGAAAAATTTACACCCTCAGTTATATATCTATAAAGATATCTATGTTTATATATTACAACAAAATTTTATATTTCAATTTAAATTCTCTTCATTCCATGTAAAACTAATTACAGTGGTGTATTTTAAACTAATTATATTTATGCTCTGTTGAATTACAATGGATAATCTAAATTTACATTTCTTTTCGTAGCAAGCAAAGTCAAATGAGGCATAGTTTTACAAAATAAAATGAGACATACTGTTTACATGCATAGTTTGTCCAAATAAATATTTTCCAAACAAGTATAAATTCTATAAAATAAATTTTATTATTCTTAGCAGCTTTTCTTTTTTCATTTAAACATTTTTTGATTAGAAATATAACTGATATAACACAAATTGATTAAATTTTCCAAAAACTTATCTTTTATACAGTTTTGCATATCTTTTTATAGAATGGTTGCAATATTTCTCCACATTATTAGCAGTTTTTTTATTATCAATACTTGGTTATTTTTTCCCTCAGAAGTTTAAACATGAGAAACATAAAAAGAGAGAAAATGGGGGGAACCCCCCCCCAGGAGTTTACTTATATGTATACGTAGGGTTTGAAATATATGTGAATTCTACAGTTGCAATCTTTATATTTTCTCTCACGATTATAGCTATTGAATTATACATAAGCTAATCAAATGTGGCATTTCATTTTAAGCCTATTTATGGAATCATTGGGCAACAGCATAATTTAATTCAAATGAATATTAATACATGTCCCTTTCTTTATAATAACTTGTTACTATAGTTTTTTACCACAGTCTGATAGTGAGCATAAGGCAACATTCTCCATCACTAGTGAAAAGGTTAAATACTGTAAGTAAATTTTACTTCTTTTAAGTTTCATCATATATAATATGTATGCAAGAGATCAAAAATCACTTTTAGAATTTTGTTTTCTTGATATCATAGCTGAAAATAATAGCACAATTAATCAATTACAGTAGATATAAAATAATTAAAAACCATAATATTTCCTTATTATAATGGCTCTCAGACTTATTTGGAAACTTGCATATTATACCAAGATTGCAGCTTTGATATGATAGCAGCAGAACTTTAGTAAGTACCTCTTAAAAAAAACAAGGAAAGTCCAGAAGACTTTGAAATATTTATAACATATATTTCTTTAATAATAAATATCTCCAACATCAGTTATTTTGAATGCATCTTCAAAAATGAAAAACAATAAATACGAATTTAGAAAAGAGAAAAATTCACAGTCTACTATAACATAAAAGAATGACATATTACCTCATCTGGAGTCAAAACACCGGTCTCTTTAAACTTAGAATCCTACATGAAAGACAGGAAATAAGGTTACATTTTAAAAAATTAATCTCATACAATAAAGTAATTTTAAATTATACCAATATTCTTCAAAACATTATAAAATTAATATCAATTAAAAAAATCACATGTTTATAAGCTCACCAGTTTTCACCTAAAATAGTTAATGGATATCTTCTTATTTTACATTAAGCAGTTCATTAAAATTTAAACAAAATTTATATAATAATTTTAAAATAAAAAATTTAATAGTCAAAACAATTTTAATAACACATTCTGCAAATTACATTGTTGATTTATTTTAAATAGTTTGCTTAATATTTTAATTCAGTCATGATAAATCATTTCGAAATTAACATTTTCTTTTGATAATAATTTAGCTACTTCAAATATTTTTTCACTCGCATATTTTATTTGAAATTTAAAGAATAAAATGAAAAACACTTCAGGAAATTTCTAATTGTTATTATTAATAAAACGATCTTCTTATTAAAATTAAAGACAATCGTATGTAAATTTTTAACAATAAGCATTTTATTATGTATAGAAAACTGTGAAAGCAAAATATTTTGAACGAAAAATTTATGAAGAATAAATACTATTTAAAAATCACTTTAAGGAATTTACAGGATCAAATTCTACATAATTTTGTTTATGCTATAGCAGATGAATTTCACAAACTTAGGAAAAGGCCAATATAACACATTAGAACAAGCAACAACGTAAACAAACTACAATCTATGAATTCTAAGAACTAATTCTAAGAACTAATATTACGCCTTCGGGCTGGTACATGATATTCTATAAATGTAACAGAAGATTTATCTGTTAGAAGTCCCATATTTCTTCCAGTGAATAATGCATCTATTTTGCACTATTCAGTCTATTTTATATGTATTTTCATAAACCCTAAGTTGAGAAAGATTACCTTTAAAACTGGTGTAAAGAATTCCGCAACATTCAGAGCTTTTCCTTTGACACTATTTATGACACTCTGCATATTAATTTTATAGAAAACTACGTAATTTATCAAAGTAATAAAATTAATCAAAATTAACAAATTTCGCAAATCGCTAGCATCTATTATGTCCCGTGACAGATTATCTTCCTTACTTTTCGTTTTCACAAGTATCGCGGATCCTGTGCGGATTTTTGTCTAAACATAAAGTTGAGAAGTCATCTTTATGTTTATTTCGTCATTGCATTACATTGATAAAATGAGTTACATTTTGATAGTAATCGACAACAAAATTATTATTTATATAAATGTTATATATTATGATATTTAAAATGTTTTTCATACAGATTTAATTTAAAAATTGTATTATCTTCTTTATTTCATTTAACAGAATCGATGTGCTTTAGAATACTTCTTTCTTATTAAATAATAAGAAAGGAATTTTTATGAAAATAAAAACATACACAAGTTACACTTTAGTTAATTTATTTAAACAAGAAAAAATTTGAATCTGAACACATTTTCAATCTTTATCCATTTATTTTAGAAATAAATTGCCAAGTAAATGGTCGTTCTTTAGTGGCATCAATTTTCCTCCACTGCATTCAAGTTTCAACCAATTGTGTTTGATCTCTGCGCATTTCGTCTTTTTCGAATTTGGTTAAAGTTGACTATAATTTGTAAAGATCTTTCAAAATGTTTTAACTGAATTAATTATAGTTTTTTGTGTAATTTGAAATCAGTAAGTTCGTTATATGTATATTTTATACGGTGTTTTGTAAAAGTTCCTTATTATTTTTAGTTATACCTTATCGTTATATATTAACTTAACCGGGAAGTTTGAAGTGATTAGTAAAGGTGATTTTATTTTTTAATATTCAATTTTTTGTGGATTGTTCTGAATGTAAATTTGTGTTTATGTATAGAATGCTGAAAAGTAAGAATGGTAGATAATATTTATTTGCTTATTTTCCCGCCTTTTCCAAACATTTCCAACGGCAGTGCAACCAAACAGCTTTTGTTTAATTTAGTGTTTACTATAAATTAATTCTATCTTCAAGATAGAAGCTTTAAAACTTACTTTTAGTTATATTTAAAAATTAGCATATTTTGTTTAGTTTTGATGTTGGAAGTTAAATTTTACTGGCCTATATTGCTTGAAAAATTAGGTTTTGCTTCTGATCCTTCTTTTATTAACTTTTGAGGATACCAACAGATTTCGTGTGAGCTGGCTTCAGTTTATTGCTGTTAATTTAAATGTTTATTACTCATCTGTATTTTGAAAATTTCACCATTGTATATTTTTTATGCTCATTATTATTTTGGATTTTGAAGATAATTTGAATTCATGGCTAAAATAATTATAAAAAACAATCTTTAACGAAATATAGGATATTGCTTGAGAAAGCTTTATTCAAAATCATTCGAAATAAGTAAAATGTTTTCTTATTAAATTTTCCAAAAAAAATTTTAGAAAAAATATCAGTTAAATTTATTAAAGTGTTGATTATCAGTTAATTTATGAACAGCACAATTACCACTTTAAAAAAAAATTTAAATGCTTTGTTGAAACTTTTTTCTTCACAGGAAAATTGTTTTAAAATTAAGTTAGATATTTTTTGTTCATGTCTTGTAATTAGCAGATGGTGAGAAGAAAAACTGTAGCTAGAAGCAGTAGTGAATTTAGAAAAAAATTCCAGAATAAGAAACTTTTAGAAAAGGCAGTGGATAATTGTTTGTTAGTTATGCATAATGTAGGTATATTCTTTGGCTTTTTTTTATTTTTATGGAAATTATTGCATTTTTTAACTCGTATATACTTAGTGTGTTTTGCTTTATACATGCTCAATGAGTTCAATTTGCTTTTTAAAAAAATATTTTATTCAAAACTCTTATATTGTATCAAAATATTTGATTTTGACTACTAATTTTATAAAATGTGAATTCTACTTCAAATAACTTTACCCAGTTATAAAGGAGAAGTAACATTTATATTGAGTAAAAGTCATTATGAATTATGGTTAATTTTTTTGACATAGTGAAAAATTTAATTGTGTTTGATTTGTATACTGTGAGATCTTGCAAAGGATACTTGCAATTTATTTATCACATGGGAAATAATGAATGAATCAGCATCTGTTCTATGTAATATATTAAACACATGACACATTAATGTATTTTATTTTAATGGCATTTATCTTTTTTATGATTATGTCAATGTAAAGTAATAAGAATTTTATATTAAATTGAAATAATTCTGAATATTCAGTATCTTTCGATAGCAGGTTATAAAATTTTAAGTTGTTAATGCTTTGAAAAATTCTAGATGTGGTAGAGAAGAGTATGTATTTGGCTTATTCCATGTAAAGTAGGTTTGGTCGAATTTACGAGATCAAATTGTACTTTAATAAGATCATATTTAAAAAAATCCTTTTAATCCTAATCCCCTTTTATAAATGATTTACATCTTTATTTAGATTCAATAAATTTTATTTCTTTGTTGAAAGTATGAGTGTACAATAAGAAACAGCAATAAAACATATCTTTCTTTCTCTGACTTCTGTCATTGTATTTCTAATAGGGGTATTTTAAAAGAAATAATTACCTTTAATGATTTGAAAGCTATTTATTTTGGATCTTTGGAAGACATATCTAATCATAAGTATGATCGCATCTTTTGAAGCTATAAATGTATAATACTTTCCTAATTCTGAAGTAATTTTTCATGACATTGTAGTATATATTTTTGATTAAAGATGAATATAATAACTGTTAATATGGAAGATTTTTTTTAATTGTTAGATTTGCAAGAAAATTGTTAAATATTTGATAATTCTAACAATTAGGAAAGTATCGCTTATATTTAATTATTTCTAGATATTTAATAGAAAAGTGTTGATGTATGGTTGTAAAATTATAGTGCTGGCAGTTAAATGCTTTATATTTATATAATTAATTATATTTATGTATTATGATAAAAATTCAATCCCTAATACTGTATAGATATGACATATTTTTAACATGGATTTCAGTGTTTTAGAATAGAATTTTATTTTTCTTAATTTCCTATTACATAATAATTCTACTATATTTTCAGTATTTCAAGCGTTTCTTGTTTAAATTTATTTTATTATTCAATTAATCATGTTTATTTTACTTCCGAATGCTTATATCTGACCTAATTTATTCTTTAACAAAGTTCAAGTTTGTATTCCCAAGTCTGCTTTGCATCTGATTGTACTTTTCATCAAATTAACTACTGTATTCTGAAAAGTTCTGTTTCGTTACTGATTGCAATTTAAAATTTTGGTAACAAAATTTTCATTTATCGTCCATAAATTGATAATTAGTTGCTTATTGCTATCTAACTAGAATTTTTACATTTGAAAATAACACACTGATGTTCTTTCAGTTTTTCTTAAATAATACAGAGAAATCTGTTTAAAGTACTTTCTGTGCTCATTAATTTTCTGTGAATTTTCTTTCATAGTGTTAAGTGCAAATAATAATTTAGTTTTAACTTTTTTTTTCAAATTTTGTGGTTGGAGCATGATATGCTGTGGTAATTAGAATATGCTTGTTTTCTTTTGAATATGGTAATGCAGCTTATCTCAAGTGAAACTCAAAACTGAAAAATTAGCATATTATTATGATTTAATGTAGTTATGACCTTGGCTTAAATGTTGCTGGGTGGATGATAATCAAGTTTTGAACTGTTAAATTTTATATTAACTTAATTTGTCCATGTTCACAAAATTTTGTTTATAAAATTGATTAACTTTTTAAAATTTGCCTATTTAGAATTGTCCTGAAATCATGGAATCGATGGCTAGTAAATTAAGAAATGGCAAACATCTACACGTAAGTTCATATCTATTATTAATCCTATTATTTTACCTTGTTTATAAATGAAATTAAATAAGTTTCATTTTTGTTTTTTATTTTTACATGTAGGATGCTAGTAAATTTAACAAAGATGCACCAAAGCGTCTTGGCGAATCTTTGCCCGATGGTGGGGGGAAGAAGAGGATTCTGGGCGATATCACCAATCGAGCTCCTGCAACAAAAGGGAAATCTGATCCAAATCTTGTGACAAAGGGAAAGTTTGACTCCAAGAAAAACCTGAAAACAAAATCTGAAAACTCTACAAATCTTGACTCTGAAAATAATAATAAATCAACTTCTTTGAGAAGTCAGTCATCTAAAAGTTCTAGCTCTGAAGAATCAATCATGTATATCACAGCTATGGAAACCAATGATAGGTAGGCAAATTTGGGTTGTACTAACTTATTTGCTTTCAATCTTGATTTGATAATTTTGTTTTGTATTGAGTCCTCTTAATTAGATAAAAATTGATACTGTAAATTTTCATTCCTGATGTATATATTAAATTTTCTTGTTAAAAGATCATGAAGACTATGATCAGAAGTTTCACTGAATGATTGTAAATCATAAGAAGGAACATAGGAGATTACTTAGATGTAAAGCTAGTTGCAATTGATGATTATATTCAGTTATGCATCTGAAGAAATTAAAATATTCTGATCTTAAAAAATAAAGAACTGCTAGTTTTTTTTAATAATTACATATCAAAAATTTTAAAGAAGTGAAATCAGATTTTATTTATTCTGATTTTGGAGATCACTCCTTTTTGTAAAGCTAAATCATATGTTTTGAATTAAGTTAAAATGTAAATGTTTTGTGTTACATATTAAACTATGCAAAGGAAAATATACAAAATCTATGTTGTGGAGCTTTATAGACTATTGATTTTTATTTTAGTATTATGGATGTGAGCTCTATTAAAGAAGAGATTGAGAGTGTAGCTGACAGTCCCAGTCGGCCTGAAGGCATTGAAGATTTTGATGCTACGTGTATAGAAGATCCAAGCAGTGTTCCACAATATGCGAGGGACATTTTCAGATGGTACAGAGAAAGAGAGGTAAAATTTATGAAGTTCTATAGTATTCTAATGGAATTTATAAAATTGAATTAAAATGGAAGCCTGAGTTTTTACCAATAAAAATCCACATCTTAACATTATTTTGACTTCAAAATGCATAGAGTGTAATTTATAATTATCTGTTATTTCGATTGTGGTAGATGAGCTTTATGATTTGATATAATTTTATAAAAACTTCCATAGCAAACTAGATATTTTTGCTATATACACTTTATTTTTCCTCTCTCAACTATGAAAGTTAAAAATTCAGTGCTAAGTATGATTATTTCAACTAATAATAAAGGAAAATATGTGACTGTTTGTTAATACTCTAAAGTCCAGACTCTGAGAAACTAAAAATGTGATGTAGACATGCTTCTTATGTTTGAAATGTGTACTTTAGAGCAACTTTTGATGAAAGTTTTATAAATAATTTTTGGCATTTCCTTTCAATTTTGAAAATATTTTTATGCAAAAATCTTTACATTGCCTTAAATTTTAAAAATTGTACTTCTAAACTGCTATTAGTAAAAAAAATTAAAAATATTTTTGCATTATCAGTGATATAAGCTATAGTTGAAATTTCATCTCTAAATTTGGGCAAATTGTGCTAAGATAGGTATATCTTTCATTGAAGGGCTGATGGCAACTTGAAACAGATAATCTTAAAAATGTTTCTGGTGAAACTTCGTCTTTTGCTCATTATTTGATTCAATTTTCCGTGCCGTCAGAATTCTTTTTCTAGCTTCATCAAATTTCTACCTTGATGGTACAGGCACTGTTTTAAATTCTATTTATTCTTTAGTTTTGCATCTTTTTTTTTTTTTTTTTTATTGTTTCTCGTCTATTTAATTTTTTAAAAGTATGTGACTATATTCAGGATGAATTTTTTAAAAAGCCAAAAGTATTTTAAAAATTGAATCATTTAATTCATTATAACATTTATTATCATTTTTAACAACAACAAAACTTTCTAATTTAGAAGTTTGTCAAATGGACCATCCACAATTTTGTAAATAAGTAATGTATTTTCTTTTTTATTTGCAAGGTCATATTTCTGCTCACTGTTTAAAGTTTTTTTTTATTGAATTTTTTCCAGATTTATCTCATGAATTTTTTTAATTCAATATTTTTTATTCATTGATTTAAAATGTGTCTGTATATAACTGTATATGTCTGTATATATTTTCTGGAAATGGGAGAAACATGAAACTCTAAGCTTGAAAAATATTTTGCTTAGCCCACAATTTAAGAAGCTTTCTATGTGTTTTTGATAAAGAGGGAGGGGAAAAAAAACATTTATAATGTGAAAAAGCACCTATCATTTATTTAAAAATATTTTATGATGTGGTACATTTTTGATATTTTCTTTTTTAAAATATCTTGTATAAAATAGAAAAAATAAAAATGACATTAATAATAAAAGTAAAATAAAGATATGTTAAAAAAGTAGAAAAATAAAACAAAATTAAAACAAATCTGTAGATCTTCTTAATAGGGTTGTCATGGTGTGGGAAAAACACAGGGAATTTAAAAAATCATTAAAAGATGCAGGAAAATTTGAAATTTTTTATAAAGCTTGGGAAAATACAGGGAATTTTATGTTTCTTTGCTTCAAATCCTACAAATGTGTCGTACATTATTTGTTATGGATTTACTCCCATTTTTTCAGCAATCTTTCAAAAAATCTTTAAATAATAAGAATTTTGCAATATACTTTGAACAGCAAAAATGTCTAATGAATTTTATTGCATGATATTAGCGTGAATCAACAAATAGTCTTCATTGGAATTCAGTATTTTTAAATCATACCATTAATCAAGAGTTGTTTGAGAGAGAATTTTATAAAATTATATCTTGTTTGAACGTTAGTTACTTAGTATAGTTACTTTCACAAAACAGTATGGACGGACCAGATGTAAAAAAAAATTTGACATGTTAACAGAGAACTTCTACACTAAAAATGACTAAAATTTTAGATCTTAGTACTTGTAGACTCCATGGAGCATTTCAGTATAGATATAAACCTGCTAGGTAGAAAGTAGATGTTACTCTAAGAGCAATGCATTGAATATTTAAAGATAGTCTATATAGACTGCCAATTTCCTGGAAGTTAAAAGTCTTTCCGAATTTTCATTAAATTTCTTTTCCCTGGGTGGAAAAGGCCAATGTATGTAAATGTGCTTTAAAAGTTTTTGATAACATAAGGAAATTCATAGATTTTGGTTAAAAACTTTGCCTGGAACTGCCATGAATGATATTATAAATGCTTGTCAGGATAAATTGATTATAACTACTCTTATATTGCTATATTGCTAATACTCTTATATTGCTAATTTTTTTTTAATTTAAAAAAAATTAACCAATGGTGCCTTTTTTATATGAAAATATTTTCATGCTTGTTAAGCAGTTAATGAAAACCATTGTCAGAAGAAGTATAATCTATGAAGCAAAAACATTACACTTATTTTTTTACAGAACTTGAAACTGTGAAAAAATACTGATGTTGGAATAGACTTTACTTATTATTACTGAAGACTTTTTAGCAGAGTTTTATATATTTGAGAATGCTACTATAAAAAATATTTGAACACATGTGCAAAAAATTTAACTGTTTTAAAAGCAGCATCTTGTTTAAATTCATATTTATTGAAGAATAATGCATTATGTGAAAGAGAATAGTTTATTTGCATCAACTTTATTTGAAAGCACAAAATTTTCTTGACATGTTCAGAATGTGCAAATATCCAATTTAAATTTTTCTGGGGGAGGCAACTAAAGTGAATACAAAGAACAATTTAATTCATTTAATGGTTTCGTTTAGATGATATCTATTCTAATATTTTGAAATTAAAAAATTTTCTAGGTTTTTATGAAGTTGAAAAATTATTCTTGTGTTACCATGTGGTAATGTGGCTGTAGATGGTGGATTTAGTTCTCACAAATATATGCTTCTTGAAAAACTGAAAGAAGATTCACTAAGTGGTCTGAGAACTGTATGATGCATTAAACTTTTGTGGTGGGGTTTTAAATGTTCTAATTTTGAAACATTTGCTTGAGTATGCTAAATTAACACATGCAAGGTATTATGAAGCTTTAGAAATACATAAGAAATGTCCAGGGAAAGGAAAAAGAAAAGGTGTTCGCCAAGCTTAAAGCACATTGTAAATGAAATTTTCGTAAGGGGGGCGATTAAATTGAGGACTGAGAAATCTGCCGAAATTGATGCCCAAATATATGAATTGGCAAAAATGAGTAAAAATAAAAAAGTAATCTTGCTTTATAATGTTTTTTGTTAAGTAATCATTAAATTATTTGTTTCAAAAAAGCAAAAATATTATGCTGTATTTTATTTCACAGATTCCTTAACTTTGTGTGAATTACAATTAAAGAGAATTAGAGGTGATTAATATCCCTCCCCCTCTTAATATGCAACTTTGTTTTGTTAAATTCTAGGCAATAAAGTTTTTTTCTGTATGTAAATTTATGCATTCTTTTAATATACTATTTAGAGTAATATAAAATTCTTGCTTCCTTTCTTTTCTTTTTCTCCTCTTTAAAACTATGAAGTATTGTCATTCCATTATAACTAGGACATGAATGTTTGCACATTTCTTACATAACATATGTATAAAAGGATCCCCCTCCCCCCTGAACTTGAGTGGCGACCCTGCTTGAGCTTTTTGTTAAAAAGGAAAAGTTTATTAGGAATGTATCATGGCATATCAAACTAATTATGGAAAAATTTTAGTTGCATAGTACAATTAAGACTTGTTTGTCATTTGTGTTGCATTTTGAAAATAAAAAAATAAATTAAAGCCAATTTTTTTTATAAGACTGTTATTATAATCTTTATTTTTACCTTATAATAAACCTTCAAATTTATAACTTAACTTTAGTTATTGTTCGCAAGATGTTGTGGGCAATTAAAAAAAAAACGTGGCATATTAGCAACAGTAAAAATCCTAAAAATACTTTTTGAGGTTTTTAAATTGTTTTGATGAAATTCTTGTATGTTGAGTTTTAAAAACATTTATATTTTTCATTGTATATAATTTAAGATTATTATTATTATTATTTTCTTTTTGACTAATGACTTTTTCTTTAACAGAAACAATTTATACTCGTAAAGTACCTGGATAAGCAGAAGGAAATGACCAAGTCAATGAGAGCCATTTTAGTTGATTGGATGGTTGAGGTCCAAGAAAGTTTTGAACTTAACCATGAGACTCTCTACTTAGCTGTAAAATTAGTTGATATGTATCTTATGCACAATTTTGTGGCCAAATCAAAGTTGCAGTTAGTTGGAGCAACAGCAGTGTTCATTGCTGCTAAATTTGATGTAAGAATTGTCAATGTTATGGCTTTTCTAATTTAAATATTATACTTAGAGGGTGCTTTTCAAGTTATGCAATTTCTTTTCTATTCTTAGAGAGTACTATAAAGTTTAAAGCCCATTTCATGTATGATATAAAGAAATGTATTCTAAGTACTTTAACAATAACAAAAAGTTTTCTAAATATTTCTCAAATTTTAAATGAAGAAATTTTGCCATTTGAATTTTACATTTTTTTTGTTATTAATAAAAGTGAAGCATGATAATGTTCATTTTAAAGGAATTCTTCACAAAATATTTATAATATTCATATATTGATATTTATGAATAATATTCAAATGAAACTGAATTAAATTCCAATTAAATTTTGACATAAATGCCATGTTCCTTTTTTTTTTTTGTGCAAAATAAAGTTGTGTTGTAATTTGATAGTCACCTTTAATGCCTTAATTAATAATGTATTTAAAAAATTCCCTCCTCCATATTAATGTGAAATTAACAATCTAAAATAATATGACATATCAGTTGGGTTTTTTCATTGATAAAAATTTAAGGGAACTTTTCAAGATGAAAATACTGCTTGAAAGTATACATTGTATAATATTTTTGCTTGTTACAGCAGAGTACATTAATTATGTTAATAGCACTTTTATATAGTTTATTTATCAATGTGTGTGTATTGTTTTCAAGATGTTTCTCTAAAACCACTTGTTTGAATTTTTCTGTTAATTTAATATATAATTTTGTTCAAATACTTTTTTTTTTTTTTTTTTTTTTCCAACACGATGTATTTTTGATAGAAGAGCAAGCATGTAATGTTATTTGTGTAAGTTAATGTAGAATTCTTCGCTAGACTTAAGGAAGGATAAGAATTCCTAATAGATGTTATAGAAGAAAACTTTGTCTTTATTTTCTTATGTTAAAGATGGGGGGGAGGTCTATATTACTATAATCTCTTTTTATCATATTTTAAATAATTGTTTAACTTAATTTGAGTAATGTGAATATTGGAGGCATATTTGACATATGCTACAATTTTCATATGCATATATTACAAAATTTCATTGTATAATTTGAGTGGTTCTTTTGTAATAGCATTGTGTTTAAAATTACTTTTTTTTTTAAAAAGAAATAATAATAAATAAAGCTTATGCTAAATTGATTCATTTGAGAACTAATTTTAGTATTCTCAAATTAAAGTTTTCTAGACTTTTTAAGTGCTATATATATAATATAATTTAATGAAGTGAATTCTCTTTTGTAGGAAAGATTACCTCCTCTTATTGATGACTTCTTATATATTTGTGATGACAGTTACAACCGACAAGAATTCTTAGAGACTGAAATAAAAATTCTTAAAGCTATTAACTTTGATCTGGGAATTCCATTGTCCTATCGATTTCTGCGTAGATATGCAAGAGTAAGTAAAATCAAAATATATAAAAGTATTACAAAAATTGTCTACATCAAAAGCAGCATGTCTAATGGGATTTCTGCATTATTGTAATGGTGTACTTATTCATAATATTTCTTAACTATATTTTTAGCGAAAGTTCTTGGACAAAAAATGTTTAACAGGTAGTTATAAGAACTGGGAAAATCCATGGAATATAAAAATCATCTAAAAAGCAAGAAAATGCAGGAAATTTTAAAAATTTCCATATAAGCTGGGGAAATATAGGGAATTTTAAGTTATGTTCTTTCTCCCCTCCCCCATCTAAAAATTGCCCATCCCTGAACATTGCAAGAATAAATTATCATAGTCCTAGCACCAAAAATGGAAAATCTGTATAATTGTTAAAACTTGCCTTTTTTCTAATAGTTCACCTTTTTGCTGTTTGGATCGGTCTAATTTCGATTTTGCAACCATTGGTTTCCTTCCCTGGATTGTAGCTAATGAGGATGTGCTATAACTACACGAGGGAATAGAGTAAACTTCTTTGATGGAAATAGCAACATTCTATCTGTGAAAGCATCACAGTGATGTTTAATCACTCGTATGCAAGTTTTCTGAATATATTATTTAAGAAATTATGAACACATCCAGAGTAGATTAGAAATTATATTAAAACAATGAGCTGCTCAGAATCTGTATTTAATACAGATTGTACGAATAAAAATAGGAATCCTGAATTGGTAGAGAAGTTCTGCAAAAATTGTTAGCTGTGTTCTGCTTGTTTTGTTAGATAATAAGCTTAAGTAATATGGGAAACATGCCAAAAGCAGAAAACATGAAAAATTCCGTACCAGTTCAAAAAAGTCATAATTGATATTTGTATCTAAAAGGAATGCAGGAGAAGATAGATATGCAAGTCTGAAAGTCAAATTTTATGTCTAAGAATAAGTTCAAAAATTATCATTTAAGACTGAACTTTTATGGCCATTAAAACTTACGGCATCACATTTGTCCTTTAAATATATTCAATGATGGAAATATTTTGACATATTCACTGATAGTGAAATAACCAAAAAAAAAATGTACTTTAGGTTGTGCAAAAATGCTACATGTTACTTTTTATGGATTACCCCCCCCCCATGATCTTTTCAAAAATCTTTTTAAAAAATGTAATATGCTATGGTGAAGCTTTGAACCATATTTCTAAAAAATACCAAATTAATCTTATAGTAAAAATATTAGTGGGAATCAACTAATATAGTCACCACAAAGTATTGGGATTTAGTATTTTTAAAGTATGCCCTTGTTCAAGAATTGTTCGAGAGATGATTTTAAAGAAGTTGCTTCAAAGTTGGACACACAGTTACCTTTACAAATTAATGTGGATGGCATTTTAGACCTCCCCAAGTTCGAAAAATACATTTTTGGAAAATATGTCTGTTCATCTGTGTGTGTGTTATCTTTAACACAAAAACCCCCTTTGAATTGAATGGCTGAAATTCAGTAAACAACCTTTACACCAAATTTGTAGATTTCTATCAAATTTTGAGTAAAACTTGTTCAGAGGAAATCCAGCGTCAAGTTGTTCAAATATTAGTTAGCACAGTAGTTGTTTAATGGAGAGCTAGATATATTAAATTCAGTAAACAGATTTAACATCTATAACGTAGGCACATATCAAATATTGAGCCAAATCCTATCACGAGTTGACTATATGCTGATCTTTACTTTCAGAAACATGTGAACACAATAACTAAAAAATGTAGCAACTTAAAAATATCAAATATGGTATGCGATTTTGTGACAAGTGAAATTTGTGTCTGAATTTTGTTTCAATCAGTTGAGAAAAACGTATCTAAAACACGTTTGATTTTTGAATACTATTAACGCATGCCAGGGATTAATCGCAAAATAACTCTCCAAGGATGACATGATAGATTGGGTAAAAATGTTAAATTCATGCCAAAAGTTAATATTTCATAACTATTGTACAGCAATGCTATGTAAAACATTCTCTGGCATGATAAGTTAGTTAAAGAGGATGTAAGAAAGATTTGGGGAGACCATTCCTGCTGGCTATTATAATGGAATTCAAAATAATATCATTGCTTCATTGAGTCACTTTATTCTGCGGGTGTTAAAATTGACATAAAAGAAAGGAAAATGTTTCTTTTCCGTTTATTTAAATGTGGAATATTTTTAAGAAGTTCGTTGAATTTTTTTACTTTATGAATTTGCTTTCTTTATTTATGAAAACTACAACTTGTTAAAGCATTTTTATTTCTTCATAAAACATATATAACATTTTTTCTGTAATTTTTTTTAAGTGTGAATTTTTGCTTTTAGGCTAAAATACTGGTTTTCATTAAATTTTAGGAACTTGAAAGGTTCAAAAATGGTTTTTATTAAACTTTATAAGTAAAGATTTCTATTTAGTTTGATCATTTGTGAATGTATTATTTTTTATTAAAAATTTATCTAAAAAAACTCATTTAGAACATATCATTGTTCTGTCAGAAATTTCATGACAGTTTTACCAGTTGTACTTTGATAGCCATAGGAATATTTTAATTCTTGGTTTTATGAGATCGCTAAATAGAATGAGTTAGTGCAGGAAGAAATTTATTCTTTCCATCACAGTCATGTTGAATTTTATTTGTTGTTGCTTACATAAAAATCAAATGCAACATTTTCAATCATGCTATATTTCTACATCAATACCGGCATTTTCACAAATGTCGTATCTATCTAAATGAGTTGGTAACTAATTAATTTTAATAAATGTTGAGAAAGATCACATGTCTTTATTGTTAATCTTATAAAGGTTGATTTAAATTTTTTTTGTTTTTGTCAAAACTAAAAAATCATAATTTTACAATTAAAGGCATTGTGCGAATACAGAAATCGATATCAAAATGCAAAAATAAGCATTTCAAATTAATTTTTTTTAAAAATTTTGCAGTGAAAATTATGTATTATTATAAAATAGAAGAAAAAAAAATCCTGTGCTTAGAAAGTAAGTACTTGCTTATGTATGAGTACTTATATAAGGGTGCTGAATTTTTTTGGTTAAGATGCTTAAAAAGTGCTTGATTTTTTTTTTTTGCTTGATAGTTCCACATAATCTCAAGGTTCTTATCTTAAATGTAATCGCTTTCTTCAATAAGATTGGCTATGAAAATTATTCCATTCTTCATATCTTGTTTAGATGGCTTTAAAACTTTTTCACACCAAAGTTTTAATTTGGACTTTTAATAAGTATCTTGCTTGCTTTTTTTTAATTAATCCATAAATAATATCATGGAAATAAGAAATTTCACTTGCTAACATGCATGCTGAAATGGTGTTTAGAGAAATAATAATAATAAATCCCAAGAAGAAGGAATGTTAATGCTTCCTAATTTAAAATGTTCAAAACTTCAATTGATAAGCTGTATCATTTCGGATAAAGAATGTCATTTATGTTCCTCAAAAAATGCAAGATTTTATATAGCAAATCTTGTTTAAACATTTTTCGTGAGATAACTATCAGTTACTTTTTTTTTTTTCCCTTTTTTTTTAAACCTGTAATAAGTATCTTTGAATTAAAATATTTATTTGAAAAATTCCTAACTCCTTCTCCCCGTTATGATTTTGCAGTGTGCTCGAATATCTATGGAAATGTTGACATTGGCTCGATTTATTTTGGAAACTTCTTTAATGGATTATGAATTAATCGATGTATTGGATTCAAAATTAGCTGCTGCAGCATTGTTGCTTGCTCTGAAGATGAAGGATATGGAGTGGGTAAGTGAAATAAAAGATCAATATACTATTTAAACTTTTAGTCTAAAAATCAACATTTAATTTCCAGCTGAAAATTTGTCATGAAAAATATATAATTTGGAGCGTTTATTAACAGAACGTGCAAGGAATTGTTTTTGACATAATGGTTATTAGTAAAACTAAAACCATGATAGCATGGATACTAATATAAAAAAAAATATTGATTTTCATAGTCCCCTCCCCCATAATGATATCAAGCAAACTTACACAAGTAACTGGAAGCAATGCATTAAAAAGAGGCAAACAATGATATAATTTTAAAAAATGCTGACCTGTAGATTAAAATGAGACAGTTTAAGTTGAAACAGAATCTTTACACATTACTTAAAATATTCAATGCTCAAGTTGATATTAACATTAAACCTACTATGAGCTGTCAACCTACCACAACCTTTTTCCGACAGTAGCTCCATTGTATAAGTGAAATGCTAGTACATTTAGTGTTGCTTATTTTGATTTAAAGCCATTAAACAGAATGATTTTATACTGAAGTTATTGTACCTTTTTTTTTAATTATTTTGTTGAGAGTGGGAGTAGGGGAATTTTTATAAAGTAAGGAAGGAAGATGAAAGAAATTTTAAATGATTCCAGGCAGATCTATTGACTTTGTAAAATCCATAATGAAACATAGTTTCTTTTAAAATTTATGAGCAACCTGAAAAAAAAGAAATAAAAAAAAAAAAAAACCTTGGAGGCATGTGTAAGTAGGACACATTTGATTTCTTTCAGTTTTGTTTGTTTGATTTTTAGAAAAAATGCTTTCATCAGCTTAATAAAATGGTTAATAATAAATCAGTTATATTTTTAAGTATGTCAGTTGGTTTGGGAGAATTTTTTCCCTAAAATGCAACTAAGTACCTAATTCATTTATTTCATTAAAAAGAGTAATGATTTTTATTTTATTATAAATTTAGTCTGTTTTCTTAAGCTACAAATTTTTAGGATTTTGGCAGCACTGTTTTTGCCTTGCTTCAGTTCATTATTAATTCTAAATGAAAAGTGCTCTTGATTGCAAATCATTTTGAGTTATTTCATTAACTTCCGGTGGTGATTTGTTAAAAGTTCATAAAACATTATAAGATTGAATGATCTATTACATTAGGAATTTGGTTTGTTTCAGCTTTGAATTTTAGAAACTTTTAACATGCCCTCTCAATATTTTTATATCAAATGGAATCTAAGAAACAAATATGGAAATAGTTGATGTGTATATAATTTCACTTTTAATATATTTGATTTGTCATTCATGAATGATGGTATTAATGTAACTGAATGTGTGTGTTTTCTCTGCAGACTCCTACTCTTGATTATTACACAGAATACAAAGAGAATGAATTGCAAGATCTTATTGTTCATTTGAACAGAAATATTTCAGTTCCTCCCAACAAACACTTACAAACAATCCGCATGAAATATTCCCACGAGTAAGTTTACTTTTTTTTTATTTGCTATTAATTTCAGATACTGCTGATAATTTCTTCAGATAATTTCTTTTCAAGCAAAATTATTAGTAAACATTTCTTTGTTATAAATAAAAAAATTTCTTTACTTTGTATTTAAAAAAAATCAAGTCAAAATAAAATGTTTCCATTGCAGCACTATATTAAATAGTGCAAACACTTACAAGATTATCTTGGAAAATTGAAGAGAACCATATATTAAAATTATGGAAGTTAATTTCAAAGTCATTATTTTAATAAAATATTAGTTTTTATGAGTTTCTAAATTACAAAACTTTTAGTATCATTTCCATTATTTATTTATTATTATTTTTTCTCCCTTTCTCTAATTAAACAGGTACATATTTTTTTAAACATTTCATACAATGTATAGTAAATTTTCTGTGTGCGTATATAATATTTTAGTTATTTTTCGGGGGGGTTATATTTTACTAATGACATTTTTGTTTTGTGAATTGTATAGAAATTACAAAAAATAAGACATTTTTTATGATCAGAAATTCAAAAATCATCTTTAAAAACTGGGAAAATGCAGGGAGAATTGAAGGTTTTCATTAAAACAGGGAGTTTTAAGTTTCTTAGCCCCCCCCCCCCACACACACTCATTCACTCATCCAAAAAAGACTTGTCTCTAAAGATTTCCTGGTTTTAGTCATAGCTTCCAAAAACGAAACAATACCATTCACAATTGTGTAACGAGGAAACTTGTCCCTTTTTTTTCTTACTCCCCCCCCCCCCCCCCCATATAGATTATATTATGTCAGAAAGCTTATGTGAATAACTTGTACAAAGTAGTAGTATATGTGTGAGCTTATTTAAAGTAGATTAGAAAATCAATATATTGCGTACTGTTTACTTTGTAAGAAGATAATAAGGCTAAGTAATATGGGAATAGGCCACTTACTAGTCATGCCAAAGAAGGAAATGTGCAAAACTGCTGCCAGTTTGAAAGAGTCATCATTGAAGTTGGACTTAATATCTAAAAGAAATGACACGTCAAAACTGAAAATGTCAGATTTAATATCCAAAAATAAACTTGTTTAGTTAGTTTAAGAACAATCAATTAAAGCTGAATTTTTATGTGCATTAAAACTTTTTGCGTCACATTTGTCCTTTAATTCATTCAATGATATAGTAGAAATATTTTTGCATTTTCACTGAAGGCGAAAAAACTAAAAAATGTACATTTAGATTTTACAGAAATGCTGTACCTCATTTGTAACAAATTAGATCCGTTAACTCTATGAAACTGATAGCTGAAAAATCAGCAGAAGTTGGCCAAATACTTGAACTGGCAAATGTACTAGGAAAAATTGTGTCTATAAATAAAATTTTAAAAATTGTAACCTTGCTTTGTAATGTTTTTTTGTTAAGCAATCATTTAATGATTTGTATCATGATAACAAGAATATTTTGTTTTGTTTCATCCGAGTCCTTAAATTTGTGTGACTTACAATTAAAGAGCATGGGAGGTAATATGCAAGTATTAAATTTCTTTCAGTATGTTATTTTGGGTAGTTAATTGTTGCTTCCTTTCCTTGCCTTTTCTATTCCTTAAAATATTCCATTATAACTAGCACAGGAGTGCTAGTCCCACATATTCTCGTATCTTGGATATATGTACAGAGAAAAAAATAGGGAATTTTATTTCCAGGCTTGAGTTACAACCCTGATAATGCTTTCAATAGTTGCTAATCAAATACAAACATAATTAAGATAGTCGAATGTAAATATAATTGTTAGAATATTAATTGAAAAATCAAATTTAACAAGTATGGCTTTTTTCTACTCTATTTGTTGTATTATATTGAAGCATTAAATTAATTTATTTCTATAACTTAACTGTTTTAGATGGTAATAGCTTAACTGTTATTGAAATAGATGAACACAATTTTTATTATTTTTTTCTCTCTCCCCATCTCTAGAATTTTCTTCCATGTTGCCAAGATACCACCACTGAAACTTTCTAGAAATGGTCAATTGGAAAAAGCTCAATGAAATTGTGTTAAGTGTGAGATGTTTGCGCAAATGTTCAGTTATATGCATCTGTAAATTTTCATTATTTGTAAATATATAAATTAATGAAATATCTTAGGGGATAAATATGTATGTTCACTTTGTAATCTTTCTATTCAATTGCATATTTGTTTCATGCCAAATCAGATATCATGTATGTTGGATGGACAAAGAATTCGTCTTGGTAACATTGAATAATATTCAAATGTTCCAAATATGTGGACTAAACATTATCGGCCAAATTTGATGACAAGCTAAATCTGTAGCGTTTTAATCTTTTTTTATAAATAAACTGTATGATTTTTATTCTTCGATCTACACATTTGTTAAACTTTTTCCATATTATAGGAGTTAGAGAATAAAATTGCTTTATCACATCTTCCATTCATTTTATAATGAATACACATATTAGTCCTAATACTGTGGAGAGCTAATATTTTTATAAAAATTATATTCTGAATATAGCTAATGTTACATTTTAATAAAAGCAATAAATAATAATAAGATTTGTGACGGAACATTTGTGTATATTTATTGATAAAAATTAATCTTGGTAAACTGCATATTAAATTAGTTGAAGGTATAAATTTTCTTTTAAATTTTTTTTTCTGGCAGAACTAAATATATAAATTATTTTGATTATATCTGTATGCAAGAAAACTGTTTCATTTTTCTTATGCTCAGGCCTTTCTATTTCCACCCAGTAAAAATATCAGTGTCATTCTTCACTTTTTAAATTATTTTCTCTGTGGTAATATTTATCTTTGCAGATGCATTGAGCTGAATTTAATAAATGTTGGTATTTCGTGTCTCAAAATCGATCTTATTCATTTTTATACTATTTTTGTGACAAGAACAAGCTAATTGTTAGAATCATTCTTTGCTAGGTAGCTATGAGTTTATATATCAGAGGATTTGTCTTTCCTAAGGTCTACCAATTGTATAAGATTGTAAATTGGATAGGTTCAACTTGCTTGGGATGTTAGCTTGGGTGTCTGACCTTATTCAAATTAGCCCTTGTGTCATTCGGATACAAGACTCGTATCTAATCAAGTGTTGTACCAAATTTGTTTCAGCTTTTATTCTATCTTGCAGAAATTTACTTAAGTCATATGTTTTATAATAAACTATTTAATATAATTTTTTTTTTCATTTTTCTGCTCTTGTTAATATTGCCAAAATAATTATAAAACTTAAGGTAATATAAACATAATTCCCATCTTTTGATATTAGAATACCTTGCATTTCTTTTGAATGCTAATGGACTATTCTTAAATATTTCTGCTGCTGATATTGGATCAGAATGCTAAAATAGAAGACCAAATTTGCTCAATACATTCATTGTGCAATGAGTCCAAGCATTGATAATGTAAATATTGAGAACGGTGTTGCAAAAAAATTTAGCCTGATTTGTGTCTCATGTTCTCCCCTTTCATTTCTTTTTGTACATTGGAAATAAGTAATAAAAATGTGTATATTTGGTTTAAGGACATTTTAATTCTACAGAATTCATGAAGATTGTTAATTCCTCTTTTAAAATTGTAAATTTTAATCTTGATTCCAACCTTTCTTGGGTAAAAATTTTATTGAACAATAAATCTCAATGCTGCATTCTTTAATGCAAAATACAAGTTTAAATGAAATTCACTCTAAAATAGTTATCTGAATAAGTATGCATAAGATTAGCTATAATAATATAACTGCAAGACAACTTTGTTGCAAATTTATACCCGATTTCTGATTCAGTTTATTAGATCAGTATCTTGAAGCCACAATTAATCTAACCGTGTTCAGATGACACCTAAATGGATCCCCACTATTCAGAGTTCAAAAAGTTTTAAATGTATTTTACATTGTGGAGATAATTTTTGATATTTATGGTACTACTTTAAAATAATTTCTTTATTAACATAATTTTATTTTGAAAGCTTACAATATGCATCTCCGAAAAATAAAAGGTTGCTTCCATCTTTTACACAGACAGTGTAGAGTTAGTCAATCTTCTGCTAACTGTTTTTTTCTTTTAAAATTTATTTATTTATTTTTTTCCTTCTTCTTTTCAACACTTGAGTGGCAACCCTGTTAAAACTAGCTTCTATCTTGGATAGTGACCTGAAATTTTACCCAATCAACCTTAAAATTTCATTTAAGTTAGCAATTGAAATTGTTTCAAATAATAACTTGCTAAATTTGACAAATTCTAATTTGGTGATCATAATGGAATCTTGACTTTAATCAGACAAAATTCGAAAAAGTTTAATGTATCAGAGTGAAGGAATTCAGTGGGTATTCTTTCAAAATTTCAAAACAGCCAAAAATAAAAATAATTATAGATCATTGCAAGAAGGGGAATGATTCAGTAATTCATTCACTTTGTGGGGGTTCCAATATCACCAAGTTTCCAACCTCGAAATTATTAATGAGTCATATACAAATTTGCCAAAAAAATTTTTTTTTTTACTGTTGTATGATTATAAATTAACAAAAGACAAATCAGATGCTACAACATAACTTTAAAATAGTATACTTACATACTCATCAAAATTTAAATTCATTGCAGCATTATAAAATTTAATCATTGTGAGAGTTTTTAATCTAGATACTGCAAACACTTAAATTAAAAATTCAGGGTTGCCATGCCAATGGGAAAACTCGGGGAATTTAAAAATCAAGTTTTTAAATAAATGGAAAAATTTTCATAAAAACCAGGAAAATATAGGTAATTTTATGTTTCTTGGATATTTTTTCCCATCTTAAATATTTTATATTAAGATAGATTGCAAGTAAAAAGATCGTGGTCATTGCTTCCAAAAACGAAACATTCAAGATAGTGTAATGCGGAAACTCGCTCCTTTTCTACTCTACCCGTTTTTCTGTATAGATCAGTCCAATTTTGATTTGTGATACAGTTCTTTTTCATAAGATTCCCAAATTGCAGCTAATGTGCAAGACTTCTGTAATTCTGTGAAAGATTAGAATAATACACTGTGTAAAAAAAGTAGGACAGTCTTTTATTTGTAATATTTCTTGTTTAAGAATCCATTAGCCAGGATAAAAATATAAAAATTTTATTTAATAATGTTTTATTTATTTTCATGTAAAAATGAAACAGCTACCACCATTTATAATTAGAAAGATAAGAATATATGATTTGCAGTGTGTAAAAGAAGCAGGACACGTCGATTTTTTTTTTATTTGGTGGAATGCACACGGGTTGAAGAGTAAATACTTTATTTAAACTGTTTTTCCTCGGGAAAACGTATTTCTTTAAAAAATTTCATTGATGCTTTAATTTCTGAATGCCTAGAGGTATACTCTTAAATGATTTTCAAAAGAGTCATGTTGCATATAAAAATGAAAGCAAAGGCAGGGCTTAGTCATGTATCTAAGCTATCAGTATACAACTACATCCAAAGGTTTAAAAAAAAATTCGTTTTCAAAATACGGAGGCATCATCCAAAGTGGAAACAAATATATATTAATAATCATTTCTTTTAGGCTAAGGAACACGTCATGGAGCCCAGAATAGACTTCTGCGATATTTTCAGATGAAAAAGAAGTTTAACTTAGTTGATCCAGACCATAGAGCTGATATAAATGGAGGAAGCTAGTCGCTTATTTCTAGTTTAAACAAGTGTACGCAACATGAGCCAAGTCACGTGTGAGAAATCTGGCTTTTTTTGGCGCAAATCTTGGCATACTCAAAAACTGCCGCACAACGTTTTGTTTCCCGACATTGGGTCCGGTCGGTTTTCATCTCCTAAATAATTTATATATATATATATTCATTATTTGAAAACTAAGCAAACTGGTTTCGAAAATAATGTTTTCTTTTTTACATCAGTTGCCGAGTTTATTGATTTAAATTATGTTTACTTGGTTTTTGCACATTCATTAAAAGTGAGTATTTTTCTTGAAGTAAAAATTTAATTTTTTTCTTTACCCCAAAACATCTTTTAATTTTACAATACATGTTCAAATATTTTTATCATTATCTCATGCAGATAAAAAAAACAACTTTTTTTAATAAAAGCAGATTATAAAAGTGACCCAGGTCTTTTCTTTTCCTTGAATATTCTGAATAATATTTATTTTTGAATAAAAAATGAAAAAGATATTAATTAAAACTGCTAAATTATTTTGAAATAATTTAGAGAGAAAAAAAACGCTAACTCAGCATCGAACCCAGGTTTTCTGAATGCTACGCCAGTGCCCTAACCACTACCCTACTCGAGCACTCGTTCGGGTAACCCATTATTAGTATATAAGCTAATTTGAAAGTTTTAAGGTTGACTATTGAGTCAATGTTTTCATTAATAAACATTCTAAATGTATACTATCATTATACAAAATCTCATTACGAACTCAATTTTAAACCTCGTGCCATCTCCTTGTTAATATCAGTTTTAAATATTTTGCTTCTGGTTTATAGTGTTGGCGGTAGAAATAAAATTTAATCATTTTTGGAATCTTAAATGTGTTGATTTAATACATAATAATAAGGAAATTCGAAATTTTTTCGAAAACGGTGATTTTAGGGTATGTGCATATTGCAAGTTGTTAATAAAGTTAACATTCAGACAAAATTAATCTGTGAAGATAGCATTTCTTTCTTTAATAGTTTATCTTTAGAATATCCACTAGTTTCTTATTAGATCTTAATTAAAATTAATAAACATGCAATTACTGCTAGCACATTTATGAAATTTTACTATTTAACATTTTCAATAAAACGTTTTAGTTTCACGATTTCATTCACAATGATGATTTAATATCTTTTAGGGTATAATACGATTCGAATATTTATGGTAAAAAAACAACATATTCGAAATAATAAGGTACTTTATTTGCACTAAAATAAATACACAATTATTAATCGGTCAATAGTGTTTTTTTACCAATACCAATTACCAATAGTGTTTTTATGTAAACACTTGTATTGGCGAGAAAAAATCACGCTAAGCATTTGCAACACATTCGAGATTAAAATAAAGCAAGTAACAAAATATAATGCAGTTACATCAGTTTAAATGAAGCTTAATAACAAATTAAATAAATTTAATACAATAACTAAACCAAACTATGAAATATTATTCAGTTTTAACACCAAAATCACCGAGTGATGGAAGTTACGAAATTTTAAATTCACTTAAAATGGATATAAACAGAATATGTTTATTGTAGTACATACCTGTGAAATGATACAGAACTATCCTTAGAAGCTTTTTCTTTGCATCCAATTGCACAGCAATAGTTAACCATGGCTTAAATAAGTTTTAAAATCCAACAGTTAAAAGGGAGAAAAAATCTGCCATTGAAATATAATGAGGAACGGAGAATGCGGTTACAGTGAACACAAATTCTGTCCCGAAGTCATGTGATTTTATTTTGTCCTACACCCAAGTAGGGTTGCACTCCCTCTATTAGTATCTCGGCTCTATGATCCAAACGGTTATCAATACTACTGGCATTTTCTAAAGAATGCAGAACAATATTCTTCAACTAGACAAATGGGAGGAGGAAGTTTGATCGTATGGTTATTGAGGAAGAACAAATTTGGTCTTTCTCAATGGTGGGCAGAAACATAAAGACTACATTAATGTTCTGAATTCTGCCTTATTTATCTGAATTAGGAGTAGAATGGATGTTTCAACAAGATGGAGCCTCAATCCACACCGCCAATAGAGTTAAAAAATTGTTAGAGTTACTTATACAAAGAGTGCTTAATTTTTGTAGAAGTTTCTCACTACACACCTTGAGTATTAATTTTTTTATATTTATAAAATTCATTAGTTATATTTTACACTGAGTAATTTTGATACTAATAAATTATCAACAAAATATTTTTGACATAAACAAATCTTACAGATTGGACTTTCAAATGATCGCACTGAAGGGGTTTTCAAGCCTATCTTTCTGCAATGCTCACAATTTCTCTTACAACCATCAATTTTCTTTTCTTATGGCTGTGTTCTTCTGTTTCGCGTCAAGTCAGTATTAACGCCTTTGCAACATCCTTCCTTTCCAAGTTCTGCAATCAATTTGTTGCCTTCATTAAAATAAAACTGCTACTAACAGTGGTATCAACAAAGAATGAAAATATGTAACACCCCATTTTTATGAGCTTTTCCAAACAGAATATTTTTTGCATTGATCAGCTCAATCAACACCTCCCTATATTTATGATATTGTTTGAAAACCACTGAGCGTTGAACTAAGTTTTTCAGCCTCTTTTCTCCTATATACCCGACTAATTTAATTTTTGCCTTGGACAAAATAACTAATCAACTGGTGTAGAACCAATTTGGAATGTTTTTTTACTAAAATGTAAGAATTTCTTTTAATTTCAGACATTCCATTTCTGAGGGCAAATTTGTACTACTGTCATTACAATTTCACAAGAAAAAATTCTAATTTTATGTATATCCAGCAATAAATTTACATTTGAGAAAAAGCTACCAAATATATTATTTTTATTTTCTAAATCTTTTGCAAGGTGCATCACCACATCGTATTAAATATACGATAAAAAAAGTATGTTTAAATACCATCATTCATTACAGTGTTGTCCGATTTTCCACAAAATATCTCAAAATTGAAAGTACATCCTAAATCTGAAATACATAATATCCATATTTTTATATACCTTGTTTTGCTAATTTCAGAGGCAGATTTCATATATTTATTTCAAAATGATTCTTTAAATTTCACAAGAGCAGCATATATTGATACTTCTGTTGCAGGCTTAAAAAGTGTCAAATATTTCTTGAAGGTACTTTTGCGAAGACTACTTTTTGAGAGAAAGTAAAACCATTTTAATTTTTCTTTAGTTCTGACTTCCTATTAGATATGTGAAAATAATGCTAATTATCCTTTTTCAGAAACTTATCTTTTTCCACCATGCTTCATTCATTTCCAAGGTTATTGTTTCCTGGCACCTTTACTAAGCTCATTACAAAACAAACAAATGTAAGAACTACCCAAACTTGTTCTATCTGGGCAATTCGAATCAAGACATATTTTCATATCCTCATTACTTGCATATTATTCCTCATATTTTTTTGGATTTAATCATATATGTTCTAAGAAGTCGTCATATATATATATATATGAATTTTAAATACTGCAAAGCTGAAGAACCTTTTGTAAATTAGGGATTGGGGCCAAAAGCTTTTCAAATTTTGGAATGGAAATGTTTTGATTTTTGATCAAATTTAAATCAATAACCTTTTCCAAGTTATTATTTTGGAAAACTTTAATATCTTTGCTATCAAAATAGAAGGATTTTTATCTTGAAAAGAATTTGAAGTGTCAAATCCAGCAGCTTCATCACTTACATTTAAATTGGATTAATCTGCATCAAACAATGTCTCATAAATTTCTTCTTGAAATCAAACATTTTGATAAACATTTGATTTGAATTCAAACATACTTTAGCAAAAGATTTTAGTAGCTAAGGTAAATTAAGCATCAAAATTCATATCAATCAACAGGAACAGTGGGAGGAAAGCAAGCACCTTCAAAAAGATAAGGTTGCTTCACACTGTTCCATGACCCTGTTTAACAAAAAGGAAGGAAATAAATATTGGAAGCCAGAAGTTGAAACAATTCAGGATTTGGAAAAGTAAAGATTGGAAATCCAGACAAATCTGGAGCACAATCACTTTTACACATATAATAAAAAGGAATCTGGCTTCTAGTACATCATCCCTATTTATTAGAATATACATAAAGGTTTATTATTTTTTTCGAGATTTTAAATTCTGGACAACAATTTAACTTGATTTATATTGTAGAGACGATTTAAAAATATTGGCCTTTTGGAGGATTAATTTTATAATGCTTTTATAACAGTCTTCAGCTTCTTTCATAATTTTCTACACTAAATATAATAATATGAATTAAGAGAAATCAAATACATAAAAATAAAATACAATATTTATTTCAGATTCTTTCACAGCTCATTTGCTTTACTATTTAAGTTGTTAAGTTCGGGTTTATAAAATTTTCCTTGAATATAAACTCTGGGTACACAGATGTTTTCTTTTCGATTAACAGTTTCTCTTGAAACATATTTATTCAATACAACTATGAACCCTGCATCAGTAGTTAACTTCTGAAGGTATTCTGAAAGAAAATTCTTTGTCAAACTTGATTGAATAAATATTAAATTTTATTTATAGTAATATGGATATCATAATTCAAGATTTAAATACTAAGCAGATATATGAGAAAAATATATTATTCATTTTGGCAATTCACATATATATTAAATGTTCCAATGATTTTTAAACACATAACAAATAAAGAATTTAAAAAAATCTTAAATATGTTGAAAAATACATTTAAAATTTTGAAAACCACCTAAATTTGCAAAATGGCACTAATTCTTGAAGTAACAGGGTTTTGGAGGTTAGACAATTTTAGAAAGTGGATATCCCACAGAAAGAAAACAATTTTAGAGAGTGGAAGTCATACATTTTTCAATAACAATGGATTTTCATTGAATAAAACCTATATATTAAATTTTTTTTTGTATAGATTTGAGACATAAAGTGAATGAAGCAATGATAATAACATTTCACAATAAAATCGTAGTTTTTAATCATTTGTAATGGATAACTAATAGAACTGGATAAAAAGAACAGATAATCTTTTTATTCAAAAATTAAGGGAAAAAAAATTAAATCTTTTTAAAATGAATTTTGTTCCTCTGTCTCTTAACCTATGTGTGAAAATCTCTAATGAGATAACAGCAAAGTTTTAAGATGTCTAAATAAATACCTGTCATTTTATAATATTTTCAGTTGTTTTATTCAATTACATAGAAAAGTAAGTTCATCTATAAGTAAATTAATTATTCCTCTACTTATAAAATCTATTGCACAGTGGTCTTGAATTAAGTGAGCAAGTTTAAGTTGAACAGTAGAATACAGAAAATAATGAATAACCTTAATTTTCACAGCAAACTATTAATAATGAATTCATATTTGTAATCTATAAATCTATACTTATAATAAAGCTCAATGTGCGTGTTGGTGCTCTACAGGTCAGATAGTTTGACCTACAGTTACCAAATTCGGCACGTGCATACCTTGGAAGTCGGGAATGTGCACTTTGGAGCGATTTTTTTGAATTTTTAATTAGAATTTTAATTAATTAAAAATTAAGGGAATTTTTGGCGTTTTTCCTCTATAACTTCCGAAAATATTACAGCACATTAAAGATTAAAAAATTATCTTTTTAATGATACTAATGTTTTAACCAAAAAATTAAATTTCTATTTCTAATGAATTTTTTTTAAAATGTAATCATATTTTTCAACAATTTATTTTGCATAAAATAAAAACAAAACTGCATGTGTACATTATGAGTGAAAGGGGAAAAATTAGCTTTTATCAATATGTTGCCATCATATTGACAAAAGCTCAAATTAAAACATAAATCAACTATTATTGCAAATTAAACATATAAAAATGTAATTTTCAGTATGTGTCTGTATGAAATGAAATAAATATGAAATATTTTTTCTACGAACAAAATGTAAAGGAAAGTTTTTATGACTTTCACAATACCTAAATTATTAATCAGTTTATTTACGTTAGTTAAAAGTTAAGTTAGTTAAATTAAATCAGTTTTATTTGGTTTAATATATATATGGTTTAATATATATCTTTTCAATTCAAAGCCCAATGGCTAATTTGTAAAACATTAATAATAGAAATACATCTATAAAGATAGTCTAAATGAAATAAATAATTATAGTATGTAACATGAGTCTATAAATGCTTTAATAAATAAAGAATGTTTAGCTTTTATCTAGATCCTCTGCTCTGTGAATCATATTTAAAAAAATATTTTTCAGATACTAATGTCTTAAATTAAAAGAGTTACACTTCAATCAACCTAGTCTTTAAAATGGACTGATTTATGAATATTTAAATATCACTATTCAATAAAAACGGGTGATTTTAGACCACATCATCGACCATTTCAAAGATATGATACCCAAGATTATAAAAATGTTGATTGCTATAAACTATTCTATTCAAAATTCCATAAATAGAGCAAATTTGATAACAGAAGACAGAAAAGTCCATTTAGTTACTTAAGAGTTGAAGTGTCAAGAATATTTCAAAGAATATGATTCAATTAGGACAAAATAAAATTTCATAATTTTTTTAAGTATATTTATATACCAAAAAAAAAAAGTGTTATTTACATCATTTCAATCCTTTTGAAAGTAAAACTAAATTTTACAGCGAATCTGAGAAATTTTTGTTGAATAATTCTAGATATTATACAAATTATGAAAATTATTCTGTAGTACACATAAGACTCAAATGCTGATCGACTGTTTTCAATACTGATATTTAAAAAAAGATGAACAGTTTCAGTAATTTTTTTTTCATATTAATTGCAGTTTAACCATTTTCACTTTAATAATAAAATTTTATGAGAGCAGACAGAAAATTAGAGATAGTATATTATGGCTTAAAGCCTTAATAATAGTATGATTTAATAATATGACTTCAAATTTTGTAGCTTAAAAATATTTTGATGAAGAAGCTATTAAAAGATAAGTTAGATAAAATATTTAATTGAAAAGCTTAATGAGTACTAAGATTGGCGAACGAGCTGGTCGCCAAAGGCAGCTAGTGTTTTATTATATAACTATCTATCTTCACACCAACTAACTTTGATTGGTTATATCATACAAAATAAAAGAAAATTTTATTTTCAATCATGCAAGCACCATACACATAGAGCATTCTGAATAATAAACTATGCTCACAGACTGGTGATACTGAGATTGAAGAGGCTAGCAATGCTTTATTTTGCATTATAAAATGGAGAATAGTACGAGGGCAAAGTATTCATGAGCTTTCATCTATATCCATACTTATAATAAAGATGAATGTGAGAGTGGGTGCTGGATGTGTAAATAATGTTTTGCTGAATATTCGAATTACTTATAACATGCATCACTTTTTTGAAAAATATACTTAGAGTGTGACATAATTGGTGACTGAATTAAAAATATACGTTTTTTTTTCAATGAAAAATTTTCTAAGATGTAAATAATTATCAAGATAATTTAATTATTAATTTATCAATTAATAATTAAATTAGATTATATTTTAATAATTATTAAAAATTTAATTCAATAAAATAAAATTGCACATGGCTCACTAAAATATACAAGTGTTGATTATCACTCATTCATATGCCAGTATCATTGGTAATTTGTTTATAAATTACTACTTTTCAAAGTAATCTTATAATTGTGCTAAATTACAATCGAAAATAGCTTTAGTCCTGACAGGATTTCAGTTCTTCCTCTGAAAAGCTCATTGTCATCATCATAAAGCTTTAAAGTGCATGAATTCTTAAAATAGATCAGCATTCACTATTAGATTAGTATTATTGATAAGGGAATTGTGATATTGCAAAATTACGGAATGGGTAAAAAAGCTTATTTCTTCATACACATTTTAAGATTTCTTCTTTTGGGGAGGAGGAAAAAATACCAAAATATGGCTCGCAAAATTTATTAGGCCCATCACTGATTTTAAATTTCTGCTGGTGGAAATTTTTTGACCCTATGGGTTATGATACAATAGTGAAATTATTTCATAAGGCAGTTAGAGTGCTGTTGGAAAGTTTACCTGGGGAGGGGGGGGGGAAGGAAATTCTAATTCATCATTGGTGCAACAGTTTCACCAGCCCATAAGCAAAGGTAAATAATAATAATAAAAATTCTTGTACCGCTCGTAAACAAATGGTTGAAAGATTATGGCACATAAATATTTAATGTGGCTATTATAAAAAGAAGTTCACAAAGTGAAATCAGCAATTGTGGCAGAAGGGCTATCAAAGATTTTCACCACAGAAAATGCACAGTTTTTGAAATTTCTTTTTAAAAAATTGAGGGACAGAGAGTACGGATAACACAATCAATGCCACTATATTTCACAAAAAATAAATATTGGGCAATTGATTTTAGGGTGGTCTTTGGTTTTGCCAGTTATTTTAAATATATGGAATTATATGTAGGAGAGAAATAAATTTGAATAGAATGTGAAATTTTTCTTCTCAAAACTGATATGTAATTATTATTATCACAAAAAAAGTTCAATATAATTAAAGTGAAAAAAATTCAAACAGTTGCAATGAAATGGATCAATGAAGGCAATATTATTTTATCAGAAGTGTATTAAACATCTATAATTAATAATCGAAAATGATTAAAAGAAAATTCAGTCATTCATAGTAACTAGAGAAACAATAAATTTTAATAGCATTTTTATCAAATTACCCTCAGAAAAATAAAAGGCTCTAGTGCCATCCTGTCGTACATAAAAATTTTCGTCAAGCTTATGCCCAGGTCCAAACCGCAGCATAGCTTGATCATACAGGCCATAATCTCTTATTAGCAGCATACCACCTGGTCGTAGAACCTGAAAATTTATATTGAATAAATAATAATAATAATAAAGATTCCCCAAATTTTAAATAACTTGAAATTACAGTTTTATAAGAAATTAAAAATTCATAATGGGTATGATTGTATCATTTGTGACCTTTGAGATGGTAAAATAAATTTTGCAGTTTTATACTAAGCAGGTAAAATAATTGCAGTGAGGTAAAAAGACGTTTGGGGCATGGCAATAAGTCCCTCCCCCATTCTTATTTGTATTTTTTTGACTTAAAAAAGTATAAAATATTGTATTCAAGACACCAAATCATCTATAAACCTTTGCTAAGCCACCGTCTATTTTTAGTGATAAATGCAATATCTGATCAATATGGCAAAAATTTATTGTATTACTTTAAAAATTAGGCAAAATCATAAAAAAACTTGTTGAATTTTCAAGTTAAAAATTGTTTCCAGCTTTGCTTTATTCTACATAAGAAATATCACTGAAGATACATGGTCAAAAATATTTGGTTTCATATATTATTATATAATACAGCACATTGAGATCCATAGAATATTTTTAAAATACATAAATTTTATTTTTCCAATCAATAATTTCGATGGCATCAGGCAAAAAGTAAAATTTTTAATGAATTGAAGGAAGACACTGAAAAAAAATTGAAAATTTAATTCTTCCCATAGGTGGATTAGATTTTAAAAAATTAACAGAAATTTATAATTTTGGAGTATAGATTTTGATATACGATATGAAGACGACATATGAAATTTTTTTTATTAAATTCAATTGCATTTTTGAAATATATTTACATTCATGTGAACTGATAAGGTTCCAAAAAGGTGTTTTCTTCTTCTTCTTTTTTTTTTTCTTTCATTTCATACCAAAGCTCACAGATGTTTAAATCACCAAAATCTCAATATTTTTTAAAGATTTACTATACCTTCTCTTGAATTATTACATACATGAGAAAATAAAAAAGAATGAGCTCATTCAATTACGAAATAACATTAATATGCAATTATAATTGTGTCATTTTATTATCATCAATACTTAACCTTTTCAATGGTGGTGGTTACAAAAAGGACAATTTTAAAATATTCATAAAAAATTACTGGCTTTAAAATTACAAAAATTGCTCAAAAAATAGCATTTAGAAAAATAAATGGCAGTACAAGCAATGTTCGTTTCTTTTATGGCATTAATTTTCTGTTAAAAATATCACAATTTTTTGTCTCAAATTTAGGAATTTTTTTTACCTCTTCAAAAACAAAATTTTTTCAAAATCAATCACTCCTTTATGTACAATATCCATGAGGTTTTAAATTACGATTTTGTTTAATCTTCAAATTAATTTAAGAAAAAACCAAATTGGCCGATTCACAGATGTCTTCGTTTCAGGATACTAACCCGCCTAGGATGTCTTTTTCTCATTCTCCTCTCTTTTGGGCTGCCACCTCTCTTCACGTGAACGGTGCAATTTGACATTTTGCAGAAGATAGGATGCTGATTCTGTGTTTGGGAAGGAGGGGGTGGTATTTATCTTCAAATTCGTGAAAAAGAAATCAATGTTTGAAGACGGAAAAAATTTTGCATTTAAGATTTGCCTTTTTTTTCCTAGACTGTGACTTATGTTTCACCAACATGTTTTTTTGTTTTATTTTTCGCTACCTTTTTCCTTAAATATTTAATTTTATATAATCATAATTTCTTTACTTAAGTTTTTTTTTATTATTATTGCATTCAGCATGTAAAAATTGTAAAGCGAAAGATTAAAAAATGTCATATGTTCAACATATGCCATCAAGTGTCTCCCACAAAAATATTTGTTGTGCAGTATCAAAAAGATGTGCGCATAACATCAACAATATGCTAAAAAATAATTTCCTTCCACATGCTTTCATGCCAAATAATAAGATATTTTTAATTTCATATTTTTCATTTTATTAATTTATAAAATTAACAATTAATAAAATTTAATCGTAAATATTTATTTTTAACATTTTAATTGAAAAAATTTTATTCTTAGTTGAATTAAAATATAATTTGTATTAAATTGTAATAGTTCTTATTTTTAAATTATTTATATTTGTAAGACTTAGTTTAAAATTTCTGTAGTAAATATATTTTGTATGTTTAATACTTTAAGTGTTTCAAATTAACCTAGAACATGAATAAAAGTGTCTATAAACTTAAATTATTTATTATCAATGCTGTTGTCATAAGGAATTAGCGTAATTATTTCAAAAGATTTTCTCACTCAGAAATTGCTCTAGATGGGTGGTGTCCTCATTTAAGAACACCATCCCCTTTGAAAGGAGGCAAGTTAAAAAAAAAATTGACTGGAAAATATATGTGTATACAACCTATTAATCATATTGATTGTGTTTTCTCATTATATTTCAAAAGTTTTAATGACCCATGCTAGAAAGGATTAAAGAATATAAATTATAATTAAGTGTTGACAAATGGGTACCAGAATAAGATAGCACAGTTATTCTTAAATAAATGTTGATATTTATACATAAATTAACTAGCCGCCTTTGGCAACCAGCCGGTTCGCCAGTATTACCGCTCACTACAATTTTCAATTAAATATTTTAAGTAACTGGTCTCTTAATAGATTTTCAAACAAAACATTTTTAATCTTCAAATTTTGATAGTCATACCAAATTTATACTGTTGTTTAGATCATTTATTTCAATTTACTATATATATTTTGCTAATTTGTTGTCATTTCCGGTAAAACTTCAACTTTAAATTTAAAGTGGAAATGATGAAATTGCAATTAATATAAAGATATTTTTAAATAAAACCAAGCTTTTTATATTATTAATCATCTTTATTGTTATTTATTATTATTATTATTACTGAATATGAGTATTGCAGACAGAATCGCTCGATATTTAAGTCTTATGTGAACTATAAAATATTTTTCATAATTTATGTAATATCTAAAACAATAATTCAACAAAAATTTCTCAGATTCAGCATAAAATTCAGTTTTCAGTTTTGCTTTCAAAAGGATTGAAATGAAATCAATAATAATATTTTGTTCCGGCCTATAAATATATTTTAAAAATTATGAAGTCTAAATTTAATGCAGTAAGGTATCATATTCTGAGAAATATTCTGGACACACCAAATTTTAAACAAATGAATGAATGTTTTTGTTTTCCACGATCAACTAAGACTTATTTATGAAGCTTTGAATGTTAAAAATTTAGAAAAACTCAACATTTTCATAATTTTAGTCCAATTAATCTTGAGAAACCTGCACACTAATTGGTGTATTTTCTTTGAAACGATCGATGAAAAATCTAAAATTATTCTTTTTTTTTTATTGAATAGTGATATTCAAATTTTCCTAAATCAGTCAGTTTAAGTGATTGATTTAGTTCATTGGAAAGTAACTCTTTATTTAAAATATTAGTGTTTCAAGAACATTTTGTTATTCGTAATTTCCACAGCAGAAGCTTAATGTAAAATCAAAAATTCATTATTTATTAGAGCATTTATTAAATCAAGTTACATAAAATATAATCATTTTCCATTTAGACCATTTTAGCAGATCTGTGACTTAATAAAGGTTTACAAATCAGCTGTGTGGCCCTGATTTGAATGGATATCCTGTTCATATTAAAGAAAACTTGTCTTAAAATATAATGATTTATTGGATTTTTAATATAGAAAGTGTGAAAGATCATAAAATAATTTTTCTTGAATTTATTTTTAAGAAAGAAATATTTCATATTTGTTTTATTTCCTACAGACACGTACCGAAAATTATATTTTTGAAGATTTTATTTCCAAAAAGATTTAATTTATTTTTAATTGGAGCTTTAATCAATGTGATGGCAACACTTTGAAAAGAGCTTATTTTTTCCCATGAATGCGAAAAGTGCTTAATTTTAATTTTTATCTTTTACGAAAAAAATTATTGAAATACATAGTTAAAATATTTATTTAAAAATTCATTAAAAATAGAAATTTTATTTTAAGATTAAAACATTAGTATCATTTAAAAGATAAATTTTTTATTTTTAACTTCATGTAAAAATCTTTTTTGTGCGATAATATTTTCGGAAGTTATAGCAGAAACACGTCAAAATTTCACTTAATTTTTAAATAAAATTCTAGTTAAAAATTCGAAAAAATAACCCCCAGGTGCACATTCCCGGCCTCCAAGGTATACACGTGCCAAATTTGGTAGCTGTAGGTTGAATGGTCTGGCCTGTAGAGCGCCAACACACACACACATACATACATTGAGCTTTATTATAAGTATAGATAGATAACCTAGGAAAAAAACTTATTGAATATTTTGAAGCAAAAAATAATATTAAGATAAGTTGTGCTCATAGTATTGCAATAAAAGAATGGAGGTTAATAAACTGTTAATTGACAACTTGAAAGCTTTTCTAAGCTTTATTAATCTTTCTCCAAAAAAATTGGTGTTGAATATAAAATATTGTACAAATACTTCCTTCACTAACTTCAAAACACCTATTTTAAACAAATGTAAAATTATAAAATAAAGCTACTAAAAAAAAAATCAAGAAAATTTTAATACATCCTTTTAATTTAAATAAAATTAATCTCATAGTTTTTCTTACTTATGGAGATTTTGTTTCATCAATGCAAGTTTTATTATTTACATTTAAAGGGCAAGTCTCCAGTAAAACATAGGGATACCAATATCTTCAGTCTTGAAAATAATTACTATGATGCAGATTCCTTTTAATTCATGAAAAATGTAAGAATAAAGAAGCAGGAATATTAGAATCATTTTAATTTTTTAATTTTATTTATAAGTTTAAAAGAAAATACTTTTTCTGTAAAAGCTGGTTTTTCTTGCAAGATACATGGATTTACTTTATTTATTTATATCTGTCAGCCTTTGAGTTTAATAGTCTCAATTCACATAGATATTTTTCTACAAAGAATTAATGAAAATATAAATATTTGACATTGATTGAATTTAGACAATAGTATCAAACTAAGAATTAAAATCAACTTCAAAATAACGCATATAATACATATAACACATTATCAGTAACACATCTATCAAAACTTGATAGATAATTTATTCGTCCCAAAAAGAAAATGAATTATTACCTCAAAAATATTTTTTAATACAAAAGGCATCTTGTCAGGATGAATTGCTGATAAAACAAAAATCATGGTAGCCACATCAACAGATTCTGGAGCAATTTTCTCACTTAATATTTCTTGAGTTATATCACAGACAAATGCATTACAAGTAATTGGGTCATATAAGCTATTCTTCTGAAAATAAATAAAAATTCTTCCAACAATTCAGTTTACATTTTAAAACAAAAAAATAAAGCTAATATTTACTAAATACTTTGTCTTAAAAGTTCATAAGGGCTATTGAAATTACAAAATTCATGACACTCAATAATTTTATATACAAAAAAATAATTGTGAAATCATACTACCTTTGAATATTACACTAACATGATCAGGGAAGAGGACAACAAGTATATTAAGAAATTTCTATTTGATTTTTAAAATATCTTCATTATAATAAAGCTGAATAATTTATCAGATTATATAGTGAAGATATGAGTTTACTACCCTGGTAGTAATTTAATATTTGAAAAGATTTAAGAAATACAAAAAATAGCTATGATGACTAAGAACATTTTTTTCAATGGCTTAGTAAAAGAATGGTCCAATCACAACTCATTTTGGTGTTCATTTGAGGGAATTTAAAAAAAGAATGCTAATATAAGAGTTAATAACTAAATTTTATTTAAATATTAAAGGAAAGTTTAATACTTATTTGTGATAATTTTGAAAATATCCCCGACAAAAGGATTTTTATACCTTTTTAAAGTTTAAAAATCGTCTTTTTAACTATAGCAATCTAATTGTCGTGCTTTTAAAAAATAATTTGACAAATTTTTAAATAGATTTTTTTATCTATTGTTCAATAACAAATTTCATTGTTGTTATTCAACTCAAATTATTTTCATAGTTTCATGAAATATTTAATCATATCATTTTCTTCTATCATTTGAATGCCAAAGAGAAAAGATTCTGCTTATTATATGTGCAGTTTGTACTAGGAATCGGAAAATGACAATACCTTTCATGACCACTATCAGGAAAGACAATATGAAATTAAAAGATAGATTAAAGGCTAGTGACTTTCTTAATGGTACTACGGTAAAATAATATAGTTTTAAAGTCTATCACATATTGATTAAAACCATTTTGTTAAGAAAATTGTGATCATCAAATTACGAAAAAAAGGAAAGGAAAAAAAAAAACTGACTGAAAAAATCAATATTACGAATTTACTAGATTTTTATTTTTGGTTGCCATAGATGACTAATAACTAACTGACAATAAAATTCTTTGATTTATCATAATTATTGCTTCCTTGCCAATTTTGAGTTATGATATATAATCTTGGAATAAAATGACTTTGAAAATTCTTTTGGCATGAATCAGTTACAAACATAAAAAGTTGAGGCAAGTTTACTCTAAATTGTGAAACTGAAAATCTATAGAATTATTAAAGTATGAAAATGCATGTCATTTGGATATATATTCATTTTTAGTAATATTCTTATAAAAGCACGATTAAAATTATTCAAAATAATTTTCAACTAATGTTAACAGCAAATGAACTATCAATCCTCGATAACAATAGAGAAATATGTTTGTGACCAGTTTCTACAATATAAGTTCTGAAATTTGCCATATATATATATATATATACATTAGAAGGCCAGAATGTAAACCTCAGAACCATTTTTTTTCTCCCCCCAAAAAATTATCCTTTTCTATAATACTCATTTAGATGTTAGATTTCATCTGAAAGGCTCATGTGCATGTATGAAATGCAAGCATTCTTTAGAATATTTAAGCAATTTATTGAATGCCATATAAGAAATACACTTTCCTTAAATACCTTGAAATAAAATATACATTCAATATGAAAAATACTTTCCTTAAGTATTATCAAGGCATTCTATAAAATGATAAATGCTATTTAGGCAAAGAAAGAGGAAAATATCATGACAGTAGCATTATTTAAATAATTTATTGGTTTTGAATCAAAGAGAGCACAAAACACTAATATCATTTTCAATAGCACTTCCATAAAAGACGTGAATTTTTGTACATGTATGTGCATAATGGGTTTCTTCTAAATATACACAGCAGGTAGTAGAAATCTCTTTAATAAATGTGATTTAATCTGCCACCAAATATATTCTTAGCCATGTTTTCTGACACAGTGTCTTTTTCTTCCATTAGAGGTTCATTTCACACTTTGCCAGTTTTATATTCTTTAGAATCTTTAAGAAATGTGTAAGATGTTTATTCATTCATACATACATTGCCAGCTAATTTATGCTGTTTTAAAATGCCTAGTTATTCTGTAAGTCTGTATTATCTTCATCAACTGACTGTAACAAACTGAACAAGTTTAAGGCTACGTTTTAACATCTCTCACAATTTGATGCTTAAAAATACTTGGCCGAAGAAAGCAGAAATATAAGCAATGCATAAGAGACTTCACTGAAATTAAATGCACCCAATATTCTCAGCTAATCAGATGGTCACAAAAGGTGACCAGGATAAAATTGCTTGAAAAATCATATTGACTGCTATAAACAGTCAATTAAAATAAATTATTCTTAGTTATTAAAATATGAAACCATGTCAATTATTACAAAAACAACAAAAATCTTATTATTTCAATAGATATTTAGTATATAAAAGGAATGTATAAAGAAGTTAACTTTTTGTGGTCCTCAAAAATGTTACATTCTCAGCTGATATACAAATGGGAAAAAAATACAAATTACATAATGCTAAAGAAGTCGAGAGAACAATCATATTAAATTCAGCCTCTATTTTACCTTAAGTAAATCTATAGCTTGAGGCGAGAAATCAAAAGCATGGATGAAGAATGACGTTCCTTCAGAAATCAAAGGAAATATAAAGTTGCCAACACCACAGCCAACTTCTAATAAAACTGGTTTCTGTTTATCCTTTAAGGAATAAAAATTCTTATAAGAAGTATGTTTATATTATAATATTTTAAAACTATAATTTTTAATGATATTAAAGCAAGATGTGTGTGTATTTATTGGCACTTGACAAATGATGACAAAAAGAGACAAAATATGGCACAAATATGCTTTAGAGAAGAATTATAAAGGCAGAACCTGAAATAAATAGTAAAATAAAATAAAATTATGGATAATAAAACAAGATTTTTAATTACTACAAACATAAGAAGGGTTTCAGAAAACATTATTGTACAAAAATAATTTTCACAAAATAAGGACAAAATTGCATAACACACACACATACAGGAAAAAAAAAAATGCTAGAATCTGCCACACATTTAATGTCCTTACTCATGATTGCCCTTAAGTGGAACTGAAATATTCTTTCGAGGAAAAAAAATCAACAAACTCTTCAATTAATCTTTAGGAATGTACTTAAAAAAAGATTAAATACTACAAACAATTAGTATATGGCACTTTCAAAAAATAAATTAGATAAATTATTCAACTTTATCATTTACCGATTTAATTAGACTTTCATAAGATAGTTGGTCAGAAAAAAAAATTTACTCTAGACCTTGATTAAGATTTGATTTTCATAAAAAAAAGTCTGTAAATTTCGCAAATAAAACAACTGCAATTACATTCCAAATATTCCACGTGTATTTGAGAGCAGATTTTTTTAAAAAAAAGTTGAATCTTACAGCTTAATATGAAGTATTTTTACTTACTCTGGATATATTGGCCAGTTCTTCGAATTCACGTTTTGTCCAATGCCTATCCTTAAAGAAATTTGTTTTATTTCGCTTATAAAATAAATCCCAGTTTTTCTTCGCTTCAGCTTCTAACTTATTTCGTTTGAATTCAGTTAACAAAACTTTGTCCTTAGATAGCTGTTCTATTTCTTCGCCGCTCAATTTGCGAGCATAATGGCCACAAATATCTGGTTGCATCTTGATAGATTTTGCTTCTTCAGAACCCCGATTATATTATTATCATAGTAAATTTGACATATTCGATAATATAGTGTGTTTTATCAGTAATTATAATCAATCAACAATAAACAAATAATTTAAAAAATTCAACACAGAAAAAATTGAGATACACATTCACATTATTTGCCTTCTCAATTAAAAAATTCAAAACTACACACGATTTTTTGCACCTCACGTGTATTCGGGACTTCTTACGTTCAGGACGTCACCAATTTGTTTACCTAATTTGAATCAAAAACGATGCTTCACGTGCTTTGAAGTTGAAGTATATTTTTGCTGTCTTATGCTACATGAAAATTTAATTCACAAGTTTTTCTTGAAATTAAACCTTAATTGCTGTTCTTGAAATAGAAGAAGAGTCCCGATTATCGGAGTGAAAAATGTGCATTTCGGTGCTATGCTTTCCCAATTCTATTCTATTTTTACTTTCAACGATTGTTTAAATTTTTTTTAAAAAATATAGGAATTTGTTTTTATCTAATGTAAACTTATTTCAGGAAAAAAAAATACCTTCCGCCCAAATATATTTTACATTTTTTACCACTAGATGTCGGAACAGTAGCATATTTCTATTGTAATAACTAGAGTCTCAATCACCACTCTTATGTCTATGGAGTGGGCGAATCCACCACAAACCGTACATTTCGAGGTAGAAATGTTAGAGAATGAGAAGTGCGCTCGAAACAAGTGCTATAGCTTACATTTTGTAACACTCGATTTAATTGAATTGTTTCCCACTGAGAATAGTTCTATCATTGCTTTTACATCATTTTTTGTTAGAAACAATATTGTTACTGTAGTGAGTGAGAGAAATTACATTTTAATTTATCTCTTATTAATGTACTTTTAAATCAAATGGGTATTTCTTAACTTTATAAATATCATTGTTTTGCTGTTCATCAATACATATCAAGGAAAATTAAAGCACAAGTTGGATTGCTGAGCTTAGAAATTCTAAAAATAGATGCTAGTTCTGAGTGTATCCAGGCAAACGGAATCAATTAAATATAAGCAAAACAATTTTTCCTCAGAAAATAAAAGTATTGTATTCACGCAATCAAATAAATAAATTGTATGAAGCTCATCTTTTTTTTTTCAATGACAGTGCCTATTAGATAAAATTGCCTCTCCTTATACTATTAAGAAGTTTTTTTGTAAAGGGATATAGTATATGATTAGGCATTACTATTAAACCTTTTTTGGTTCATAAGTTTTAAAATCATGAGTTTTAAAAATGTGGTAGCAGGGGAAACATTCGTCACACTGAAAGTATTTTTTATAGAATTCAAGATTCATTATTATTACAAAAATTCAGAATCCTCTAAAAACAGCTAAAGAACTGGCAAAAAAAAAAAAAAAAAAAAAAAGAAATGAAAAGTTACATGAAGAAAATGAAGTCTTAAACTTTTTGTTTGTACTGAAAGATAAACACTGTCTTATTTTTTTTTATCTAGCATTTCCTGTGCCAAAATAATATACAAAAGAAAGTTGATAAAGCATGAAACAGAATTTATATTAAATAATCTTTCATATACGATGAAATGGAATTAATATTAAGCAATCATCCCTTCAATAAGTTGAAATGTTACTGAAAAATGTGTTTTAAGCTAATTTGTTGACTTACGTTTTGCCTAAGATACCATTTCACACCCATCACACCGATAAAAATATATAATTTAACATAGAAATTATTATGCTTAGCCCGGGTACCCCTCTCTCTCTCAAACGTCCCTACCTCCGAAAAATACAGCTTGCGATGGATTCGTCCTTGCCATAGGGAGAAGGGTGGCGATTGAGATGCTTATATTGAAACCAATCTGAGGATAGAGATTGGTAAAAGCGGGAGTGTCTTGACAAATAACATTCGAAAGCATTGTTATTGTGTCTGTGGTACAAAGCAACAATACCTGTTGTTTCTGTTTGAAGTTACATGTTGTAACATGAAAGTTAAAGACGCTTGACAGAATTATTTCATGTGCAACGTTTATGTTCAATGAAAACTAACTTTTTTACTGGACAATTCGTATTAAAATAAAAATTGGAAATTTCATTAGGTATAATTTTTCTTTTTTTATTGTTACCAGGTAAGCACATTTTGTAACAAGTGTTAATATGAATTCATTGCTCCGTTGAAAATAAAGAAAGGATCAGAGCTTCGATAGTCTGTTAAGATTGAATGTTTATTGCGTAATATGACGCAATCTAGTATCTACTTATAGATCCGTGCTTCATTCCATTTGTACCCCTTGTGACATATTCAAAATATTTTACACGGATTGACTGATGTATAAATAGAAATTTGTTTGGAGTTGTCATATGGGTTAGTTTTTCAAATGTCTAAATGAGAGTTTTTTTTTTAAATCTTTTATTCTAATTTTTATTTCTTCAGATAGAGAGTAATTCTTATATTTTTTTAAGCTTTTTTATTTGAATGCTTTAGTATAACTATTTTGCGTCTAGCAAAGTCAAATTAAACTTAATACTTTTAAAGTTGACTTGTCGATTTTTTTAATGTGTAGTGTTAAATAAATTTATTATTGCAGTTACATAAATGTTAATCGAATTGAAATATCTGTCCAGAAATATTGCAATGAAACTTTTGAGAAAGATTTACAATTCATTGTTGCATTCAAGTTAAAACTAATTTCTTCATAATACTATTGCACTATTTTATGTTGAATGTATTGGTAAAATCACTATATGCTTCTTAAGCAATCTGATTGTTGTGACTATATTTATTGTTTTAACTTGTTTCGGAGAATTTTAAGACAAATTGCTGAAAATCTGATTTGGAAATAATAAATTTCTATCTTAATGCCTGTATATTTTGAAAACTTTTTTTATTATTCTTTTTAACTTATGTGCAAGCTGAATTAAAAAAATCAAGTTGTAATAAAAATATGCTTTAATTGTTAATTTATAAAGTTGTTTTTTAATTGGTTTCATATTCTAACTGCATTACAAAGAAAATCTGATTTTTAATAAAATTATAATGTGTTTCTTAAAGTTTTTGTTCAAAATAATGTTTAGGAATATTTAAAAATTTTATTATAGAATTTATTTAAATACATGTAATCTGCATTTTTGAAAATTTTTTAATAAAATATTTTGTCTTTATAGTTGTTTTATTCTCGCTTTCTTTCCTTGCTAAAATATTTTCTTTTAATGTAACTTATATTTTTAAAAGCCTGCAACACCAATTGGTTTTTCATTCTTCTTTAGTTTAATAGATTAATGTTGGATTGATTATAGAGATATTAGAAATAAATATTGTTTATAATGTAGTATTTTTCAAATAGCCCTTTATTAGTTTTGATTGTACTTTTAAAAATATAAATTAAAATATTTAATCTATTATAATCGTTAATATAATATACATTATTTTTTGTAAAAAAATTGTATTTATATTGATTTTTTTGTTTGTTATATTTTAAAAATTAAAACTGAACCATGTACATTTTGAGGGACAAATTAATACTGCATAAGCACTAGAGAATTGATTAACTCTAACTACAGCTGAAGGGAGGGGGAAAAAAAAGAAAAGGCTAATGTAAAAATTTCTATAATTTTATATCATGGAAATGACATTTTGAAATGAAATACATTCATTGTTGTCAACTGTTATTTAATTAACTAAGTGCTTTCTAATTGTATTTATGTATGCTTAGTTATAATCTACATCATAATGAAATTTATTTTTAAAGTAAGATTCTATAATGCCATTATCTTAAAATATCCCTGAGTTATTTTTAAAGGAAAAAAGTTCATTATTATAACAAACATAATGCATTCATTGTTCTTTTCAGGTTTCTGTTAAACAGGATAGGGGATTTTTACTTTAAATGATTATCTGTCTTGAAAGTGTGTTGTGAATCATTTTGTATGAACTCATGACTACACCAATTCTTCTTTCCACCTGCATGGCTGTACCAGTGTATGTTGCTGAGGAAATTGCAGTGGGAAGATGTGTGTTCCAAAACTTTGTACATGAAGAATTTGAAGAAGAAGGTGTGCCTGATGAAATTCTTGACGAAGTAGCTGATGAAATCCTAGAAGAAAATGAGCTGCAGAACGATCACAGTTCTGCAGCTCATCATTATGTTGATGAAAATTTTGCTCATGCACTGCAGCATGTTGGGTAAGTCTATTAATAAAATACAATGCATTTGTTTCACACATTTTAGATGTGTTTTTTTAATGAAATTTTTTCTTTTAATCCCTTTAATTCAGGTTTTCTAAAGTCATCTAAATTTTTCAGGAGACAAAAATTTTGCAGCTCTTGCTCTTTTCAGAGTTTTTAATATTTGTTAAATCTATTCAGGAAATCAGCCCAAGTTGAGGCATTTCTATAAAAATACTAATTAACCATTTATATTAAACTGTTTTTATTTAGCATTAATTATAATGCGATTTATATGTTTTTCTTTTTTTGGAATTTATTTACTTATATTTGATAAAAAAAATGTTTAGCAAAAGTTTAGAAGAGGAAAGATTTCAGAAGCTATGTTTCTAACCTTTTAAAGATTTCCCTAGCCTTTTAAGAAACCAAAGATTTTGTTCTTGCGAGATCTGGATAGTAATAGGAAAAGGTGTGTGAAATCAGTATTTTAAAGTGATTTTACTATCAAGCATATTCAGATCCTTTATGTAACTACTTTCATTATCTGGTAATATTTGTTAAAATCCTGAAAGACATTCAGCTTATCTGTTTCTGTTGTCATATTTCTAAAGCATTTTTTTTTCTTCTTTACTTTTAGAGTGGGTTCTTGGGAAATTATTAAAATCACATCACTTCTTTCTTGGATATACTCTCATGTACATTCATATCCCATATGTACCTAACATAACCCTGATAAAGTTGGTGGAATTTCAGTTTTATCTATGATAATTGTTCTTGCTTTTCTATATGTATTCTTTGGATATTGTTTTGAAATTACAAGGTATGACTGCAAATAACAATGTATTTTGAGAAAATAAATCTTGAGTTTTAAGTAATATTAATATTGTTGCAAAAAAAAAAAAAAAAATCAATGATCTATTGATTTAAACTATTTCAATCAAATGCTTCAAATAAATTATATTGTATGCATATTTATTTATCAATTAATAATTTTCTATGTCTACCTTTTACGAATAACTTTTTTATTATAAACTTTTAAATATATAGGATTTTCAAGTGTTTCGAATTTGCACTTATCCAAAAACACTGTTTCTAATTATATTGACTCTTTTAATGTAATTAATGTCAAATTTAGAAATTTTACGTGAGATCATGGATTTTCTTCTGATAATCATTTACAATTTCGAGTGATGCATCAGATTTTGAACTATTTTTTGTAAATTTGGAGAGGGGATCATTGAAACTTTTCGGTTGTTTCATTTTGAAAATAGGTAATGGAATCTGATTCTAGTTGCTGCTCAAGCTACCAACTGCATAATGCTTAATGCTGAGTTAAGAAGAATGATCAAGAATTGTTTTAAAATATACTAAGGACCAAAATAATAAAAGCATTCATTTCTCGATCAAATGGATCTCGATTCTTCAAATGGGTTTCTTGTCTGTTGAAACTGATTCATGTTTTCGAGATTATTATTCATAAAGCATCATACTACTACATTTTTTGGAACGTAAATGTGGGAATGATATTCAGTTTTCTTTTGATTATCATTAAAAAGTCATGTTATTCTGAGATTTTTTTAAATGTAGTTATTTAGACCAAACTCAATATTTTTCTTTCATTGTTATATTATTATTTTATTTATTTTAGTGTTGAAAGTCCCTTTGTAATACAGAACTCTCGAATTATTGGGGCCACCATTCGAGAAATAGCTAATGAATTTGCCCAAAGTAGAGAAAGACAGCGCATAAAAGAGGAAGCTGATAAGGTTTGTATCTGAATTATCTGAAATTTTTAATTATGAATTATTTTTAATTTAATTCTTAATTTTTTTAATAAAAACTTTGGACTAAATACCTTGCCTTAGTCTTTTTTTCAAAGAAGTTTCAATGAATTTTCCTGCACTAAAAATAAATAAAATTTATTTTTTGAAATTTTGAAAAATCTATATTTTTAATTGCAAAATCAGAATCAAATAAATTGATTGAAGTCTTAAAGCATTCTTTAAAATAAAATCTTGGTTGTATTTTTTTTTACTGTCATAAAAAATTAAATTAAAACTATTTTCCTGTATAAGTTTAAAAATTAATTTCTAAAAAATTTTTAAAGTTCATAATTTCTCAAATTTAAATGTTTCTGGAGAAATTGCTTTAGTTTTAAATGTTGGTTTCAAATTTCCCCAAGTGGTTGAAAAAAATTAAGATGGCAATTTATATTATCAAAATAGATTTAGATATTTTTCTTCTTTGTTAGTTTGATATATTATATTATTTCATTATAATATTTTATTTATAAGTTGATTTATATTATTAGCTTGTTACTTGATTTCCAAAAACATTACTGTTTTTCTAAATACCCAATTACTTTTATCTTGCAGTTTTTAGGTTAAAAAAAATGTGCTATGAATGACCTGAATGTTTTCATATTTAACGTTATTTTTGAAATTTTCAGAATATTTTATGCTTAAAATGTGTAAGAAAATATAGATATGAGTTGTCTGGTTTTGAATTGAAAAACAGAAATAGTTGATTCCATCATGTTGGGGTTTAAGGATTACTGTTAGGTCCTAAAAGTAATTAGCAATTGATTATTCAATAGTTTACTGCAATCAGTCTACTATTATATAAAAATACACTAGGCATTTAAATAAAAATTTGATAGAAAAATTTTGCTTTAGTTAAATGTTATTTATTTTTGCTTTGTATAATGTTATTAACAAATGTCAAATTCCTGGCTAAAAATAATCTTGTTTGAACAATAAAAAAAAAATCTTTACTTAATTTATTTAGAATTATATCTTTCTTACTTCTGCTAATCTTCATTCATGGCATAATAATAAGCGTTTAAAGAAACATAGTCCTTTTTCTTTTGCAAAAGAAGTGGGTCTACCTTCTGGAGATGTGGGACCACATTCCTTAAAACCTTAAGTTTGACCATAAGATGTGGAACCACATTCCTTTTAAGTTTGACCGTAATCGAATTCATTTAGATACTGATCTCTTGGCCAAGGTTAACAAAAACTCAGAAGTACATGAATTTATTTGACAAATGTCTCTGGAAACAATTTGTAGCATTAAATCTTCAGCTCTGAAAATGTACACTGGTGACAGTAAAGGAGACGAGGGCGTTTCTGGTAGTGGCATACACATTGAGGCTCCTGAAGGAGCTACTGATATTTTGATTAGAAATCCTGACAACTGTTCTGTATTCAGGTCCAAACGTATTGCAATCTATAAGGGACTTCAATATATTGACATGTTCTCTGAAATTGTCTTTGGAGACATTTGGGTTTTAACAGACAGTTGTGCCTCTATACAGCACCTTTCTCATTAAATGAAAGTGGGGGAAAAGATTAGCATGAATATCTTAGACTTTATTGACAGGCTCTCCGCTGAACCCTCTATACTCTTTAAATGGTAATGAAATAGCAGATAACTTAGCCAAGACAACCTTATCTGACATATTTCATGATGATGCAACACTTATTTTGAAATCTCCTTTGTCAAAAAGATGGGGCCAAATGCACTTTGGAGAGTCCCACCTGCTCACCCTTGGTACTTTGGTAAGAATCCCAGTTGATGTCACCATCTGGATATATCTAGAAAACAGCAAATGGCTGTGTCTCATTTTTTGAGCGGACACACCAAATCCTTCATTTTCTAACACGACCGGAGGATTTTTGCTGAATGTCCTTGGTGCAAGGCAGATAAAGCCTCTCCCAATCATATTCTTAAACGTTTAAATTGATTATTTTTGAGATTTTAAGGGATCCGCTATTGTTTTTGGACTTTTTAGAGATCTTTGGTTTCATGGCGTTGGTATAGCTGTGCTATACAACCTGGGATCAGAAACAACTACAAAAGAATTATATATTTAAATTAATAAAAGAATTTCAGCCTTTTAATTGCGTATGAAATATTTTCAGAGTTGGAATTTTTTTCAATAAATGTTAAATCATACAAATTGAAGTAATCAAGACCCTGTGATATTTCTTTTTTCACTGAAGTTTTATCTGAATTCGTATTTATATGTATTTGTTTGGTGGCAGATTTAAGAGACAAATTTGACAGAAGTAATTATCATGTTTAAGCTTATTAAAGGAAGTAGAGCTCCTAATTATTAACCTTTTTTAGTCTTGTAAAAGTGCTGTAGATCCCCCAGAATTACGAAGCTACTACTTAGTTTACTGTACATTTTTTGTAAATATTCTGTTAACCTCTTTTTGTGTGTTTATATGTGGTACTGGTTCCATGCAGGATTGTTTTACCTTTTTTTTTTTTTTTTTTAAGGGACAGGTGACAGTAAAAAAATAAATAAGAATCTTTCATTGAGAACAAAACTTCCTTTCAATTTAATTAATTTTTAGAAAAATCTCTTTAAATCAATCTTTTAATTAAAAAAACTATTAGGCCTAGGGCCACTTGAAATTAACTTTGTATGTATATTTTTAAGGTATATTTACAAGAAAATCTAATGATTCATTTTAAGTTTGTAATACTCTCCTTAGGTTTTAGGAAGATTTTCTCATTTCATTGATCAAAGATGAATATTTAGCTGGTCCCGATTTTCATTATACGTTTGACTCTGAATGTGCTTGGTCATTTAACTGATATGTTCCTTACATGCATGAGATTGTGCCTATTAACTTATTAGGTGGCATTAAGTCAGTCATAAACTTTAAAATGTTTAGATACTTTATACTAAAAGTAAAATCATGTATTTCCAAAGCAGACAATAGCATTTAATTAGGTAATAAAGAAAATAAAACAGCATTTTCTTAATCAAGTTTTTATAAGTTAATTTCTGTCTGCACTCTAGTTTCTTATTGAAAAATAATGAAATATTTTTGCACTTTCCAGGTTAATTTATCTACCATTAATTATCAAGGATTCTATACAATATTGGAAGAAGTTTTTAGACAAGGTGTTAACAAATATAATGTGGTTGCTTTATTTTTCTTTTGTGCTGATGTTCTCATCAAATGTGTTAAATCACAGCTGAAAGACATTGGCATCAAGTTATTTAAATGGGCTATACAGTACATCGTAAATCGTGTGTGTGCCTGGGTTGCTAGACATGGTGGATGGGTAAGTGTTAGTTTTTGTAATTTTTCATGAAAATAATCTATTATAAAATGCTTATATTGATGCAAAATCAGACTGAATTTGTTAACCAGTATTTGGTAACAGCTTGGGCATTTGGATTGTTTACATGCTTGCTTCAATTAAAGTCTCAGACATCCTTTTTTTTTTTTAATTAAGAAATATGAAAGAAGAAAAAAAATGTTGAGTAATTTATTGTCACAAACAAGAAGTTAGGGCAAATGACGAGGGTTCTTTGTCACAAAATATTTATGAAATTTATATGTTGAAAAACTCAACGATTGAATATTCACTTGTGATATATTATTTCCTGTTCCTGGTCTACAAAATATGAAATGAGATGTCTCTTTTGAAGTGAAAAGTATTTGAAAAGAAACTCTACAGTTACCATTTCCTTTCAAATAAATGTTTCCATCAACTGTGCTTTCTTTTCTTTTATGGTTCTAAGGGAATTTTGCTTCTTGAATAAGCATTGGAATTTTTGTTCAGATAGGTTAGATAATTTTGAAGTTAATTTGTTACTAAAATGTGTTATTTGTGTTTGTAATATGTTTCATCATTATTTATTTATTTTTCAGGAAAAAGCAATCAAACACACATTTAATAATGGTCAGTATATTGTAATTGGTGCTGCAGCTGTAGGCATTTGTGCTGTAGGTTGCTTTATTTTCTACAAATGGAGCAGTTAAAAAGGTCACAAGACTTTTGCATGAATAAATAATTCATTGCCAATTTTTTTTTTTTTTTTACTAATTTCATGTATTTTTTTTTTCTTTCTGTTTAGTGGATTGTATTACCAGAATATTGCCATATGTAAAATTATTCATGAATTGTGGAAGTCAAAAACAAAATGTTCATGAAATGAGTGTTGAGTTTCTAATTATCTTGTACTTGATTTTTACTACCTAGTATACTATTTTTGTGCAGAAGATTTTGTGCACAGATTAAAATTATTTGATTTAAATTCTAAACTTTGTAGTTAGAGAAAAGTTTGTACTCTTCATAGTATTTTTAAAATTCTATTAAGTATTCAGCAGCCTTAAAAAAATTATAAGCAGAGTTTACTTATTTTGTGAAATCAAATATAAATTTTATTGTTTTTTAAATTTACTAATAGTTGGATTTCTTTTTGTGAAATGAATTTTTTTTGCATTAGAAGAATTTTTAGCCATTCGTTTTTAACTATTCTATGTATGTAGCAATTTTTTCTTTCTAATCATCTTTGTAATTTTTTACTTTAGTTTTGAGCTTATTGAATACAGATATGTGCACAAATCAGTATTAAGAGAAGCATTCAGCTTTGGAAGAAGTTGTAAAGTCATTCTTTTATGTATATATAGTTCTGATAAATAATTTTAATTCATAAAAATTTTGCTTTTGTTAATATTTTCTGGAAATTGTGATCCCCATTCTTGTGTTATTTATTTGTTTGCAGAACTTAAATTTCATTTTCATGTGTTTATTAAATCATTTTAATGAATATATTGTTATATTTCAGACTGTTTTTCTCATGTATTGCCCTCCCTTCTCTGTCATAACAAAAATTGTAATGTAGAATTTAGTCATTTCATAAAAGGACAGAAACCGAGAATCACTTTTGAATTTTTATACTGCAAGAGTGATTGTAAATCTTCTAAATATTTTTAAAGACTGTTTCTCATTACCGCGAGGGTTATATAATCTCATTTTTATAAAGAAATTTGCTTAAAGAATCCGTCTTTGTATTCACAATCAAACTTTTGATGTACAAATTATTTATATTTGTAGGTTTCTCATATTTTTGTATTTTAAAAGCTATTTTCTCCTGAAAGAAACACTTATGTTTTGCTGAGTCAAATTTTTGAGAAGTCATCTGTTTTGTAAAGATGTTTGTTGCTTCTTGTTTCATGTCATTTGTACATTTTTGATGCATGTTTTTCAACTGAGTCCTTTATTATGTATGCTTTTTTTATTTCTTAATAAAAAAAATTAAAATTGTTTTAAATGTGACTAAAACTTTTTATTTGAGCAAATATATATAATAGGCCTCTTCAGCCTTATGAAATATGAATTGTCTATTTCGTTTCAACACTGTGAGACCATAGCAGACAATATTGTGCAATAATAAATAATATATTTAAAATACAATCATTCAAATGTTGATTGAATGTATCGTCTACTAATTTTAACAACATATACAGTAATGTTTCATGTTAATTTATTACATATGTTTTAAAACTGAAATATGTATTTGAATACTATAAGTTCAACTGGCATGATTCTTTGTTAAAATCAATAACCATGGAAATGGAGGACTAAATGCAGCTCATTTGTGTTTCCAGTGGATAATATTCATAACTTTACTGAGCTGAGCAAGAGTGTTTGCCAACTGGAATTTTCTTCTTTTTCTTTTAGAAGTCAATTAAAGTTTGTATTATTTGAGTTAGTTAAGAATGAATTTTGCAATATTTTTAATACTAACTTTGCTAGGAATACCTTACTCCCCCCCCCCTTCTCCCTGATAGAGAAAATAGCTCAATATTATTGTTGTTGTTATTTTGGTATGTGTGTGTGTAAAGCTGCTGTTCTTTCTTATAAGCATAAGTTATGATAAAAAATGTAATGTATAGGAGGGTGAAGCTGTATTAGCACTATCATTTATATAACAATCTTGAATATTTCAGCTTCTTAATGAGTAGCAGAGTAGACTTGCAGTGCTGCCCATAACTGGGTGGAAAGTAAAACAATTTGAAACATAATTGAAATCCGTGAAAAAATATTTTCTTAAAAATGTGCCGATACTTTAATTGATAAGCTTTTATTAGTAAATGGACTCATGCTTTGGTTTAAAAAAAGGTTTATATAATATTTTTAACGGTTTAATTTGGGAAAAAATCTTTTTTTTTTTTAATTACACATCTATAGAATCAAGATATGTAAATATTTTCTGAGAAAACATTTTCAATTCAGATTCGTGTAGTTAAAGGTCTATGCCGCCTTTTGTCATTTAAAATGATAGCTAATTTAGAGTAAAATACTATAAATGCAATTTGATAGAGCACTGAAGAAAGAAATGCATAACTTTCATGGGTCTTTTGGATTAAAAAAAAAGTAGGGAAAATGACGAAATTGCTCTGATATTGGAGATTATTAAAAGTTCCAATTTCGGAAGTATTTTTATATATGGTATCGGATATTAAACATAAGATTATAGTTTTGCTTTCATTAGAAATGACAAAAAGGAAACAAAAATTGGCTTTGCACTGTATGGAGCATTTTTTTATAACAGTTGACTGAAAATAAACGAATGTTATGATAAGTATTGCATTATTGTTATCTCCGTCCTCTAAATGGATGCTTGAATAGATAACCACGACCTTGATGAGTCATTGTTTGCCAGTGAATACGGGACAAGCGAAACACAAACTGGCACCTTCAAGCGCAGCTGCTTGTCCCACTCCTGCTCAAGAGCCTCCTCGTTTACTTAATAGAAAGAAAAAAATACTGTGATAGGTCATTCAAACTCGAGATTTGAGCGAATCGTAACGTTTCAGGTCTCGAGAGTCCGAAAAACACATTTTGCTTGTTGTTTCTAATGCCACTTGTCATAGACAAGCCCACTGACTTTAAGAAGTCATGTTTGCTTGTGAATGAAGTCGAAATTTGGTATTTGATGTAACATCAAAATGGTCGATTTTTATCAAATTTCCAATGAAAGCGGTTTCTCGGTGTACATATAGATTACTAAGTTTGCGTGTTCATATTTTTATGCTGTCGCCCGGAAGAGGGGAGATAGCCTGCTTTCCCTCCATCTTTATAGTTTTCAAAAATTGTCCCCACACTCATGATGGGGTAATAATTTAGCTAGGCCATTATCAAATGTGTGAAGGAAATGTAGAAAATAGCCATTATTACAGAAAACACTCGCTGGAGTCAGCAAGACTGACATTCGAGATTTTACAATTATTCTTTTATTCTATTGCCTTATCCTAACATTGCCTTAATTCCATTTAGCGCTTAGGAAAATTTTCACGAGCGCCGCTAGATAAACCCGCGTTATATTAAAAATATACAGAAAGTATGTGAGCATTCTCGATGACCATGGGAATTCGAATGCATTTAGAGACGTAACTACAAAAAATAGCGCCCAGAGAAAATATCAGAAAAACACCCATCCCAGTTTTTAACTACAATACTCCTATTACCCTCCACCGAAAAGAAAATTCATGCTGGTTTGGTAATAGTAAATATGAAACATTTTTTAACTAATATAGCCCAGCAGCGTGTCGATGCATCTTAATTGTTCTAATAGTTTAAATAAACTATTTATAAAAGTTAAATAATATAGCAATTATTGACAAAAATATAGTTATATGTGCGAGAGCTTTGAAATTGTATTTTAAAACATAATGATTGACAAATCGAAAAGTGCATTATGTGTGATTATTGGAGTGTGTGTATCGGCACCTCAAGCAAGCGACTCCAATCCTGTCGAGATCAATGGAATGTATATTAACTTTATACTTTTCTTATATATATCAAAATTTTCACATAAAATTTATTATTTAAATCTTTTTTATACTGTTAAACTATTAATAAATCCACAATATAAATATAAAATTAATAATAAACACATATTCATAATAAAATATAAATCCATATGATGATGATGTCGTGTTCGCGTTACCACGGAAAGGGGGTGCAGTAGCTTCTGAGGGTAAAGACCCCTGAGCACCCGAGGGCAGAAGTCCGACTTCTAGCTCATATGAAGATGACACACACACATTCGCTTGCACAACCCCTTTTTACAGGGGGGAACATTCACACCACACAGATGAAGAACTACTATGTCCGAATCGGGATTCTAACCCGGGACGCCCAGATCACTTGGAAGATGCGCTATCCCTATGCCAGGACGCTTATAAAATTTTCATTTATTAAAGCTTAATGCAGAATTCGTATTATTTTTTGAATGCAGTATATATTAACGTATTTAGTTTCAAAGTGATATTTTTGAAGTTTTTTTTTTAATATAAATATATATTTAAAAGGGTGGTAATTTCTGATGAAAGTAAAGATTTTATGATTTGGATTGATGGAAGTAACGCAAGTAATAATAGCTAGGATAGAGCAGGCAGGGCAATCACTGCGGATAATAAGACATTCCTTGAAGTAGGAGAGAGGTTAAGTATGCGAAACTATTTCAGTTTCGGAGAGTAAACATTAAGGTTAATATTTTTATTGTTCTTTTTTGTACTTTGTTTCCAGAAGGAAAAAAAAAATCCTTAAGTCTTCTATTTGTTCTGTGTAGCCATGAATCGCTACTCTATTTCCGAATGAATGCACGAACAAAAATTCAAAATCCACTCTTTGTTTAATTGAAAATTATTCTCACTGACGTTTTTTAAATTGTTTATTTTTCATTAACTGGTTGAAATTGTCTGTGTCGTTGTTTATGGCAATCAGAAGCAAGCGATTTTAAGGCGAGTTTTAGCGTCTCTTGTTTCAGTAACGCCACGTAGAGCCAAGAATGCGTCTTAGCTACTCATGCGTCCCAACCCATTTCACGGGGCGGACTTCATTCACAGATCGTAATTTAGATATGAAACAGAGAAGGATCACCTCTGATCCAGTAGATGATGTGCCGAGTGCTCAGATTTTTACTTTCAAAGTCCCGTGCATTAGTGTTTTGTATTTCGTAATATAGTGAATAAAACAGGGCATACATTTCCCCCCTTCCCTTCCCTCTTTTTTTGACAGATTGAAATAAAATTTTTTACATTGGAGTACAATTTTAATACTATGATCACGCGCCAAATTTCATTTACATCTTTTCGAATGATCGTATTTATATCTACCCGATTATATAGACTGACAGATGGGAACCGATAAATGGATTTCATATAAGATTTGATAACAGAAGCGCATATTAAATTTTATCTGTCTATATTTGTACGCATTGTAGTTATCGATTTCACCTGTACTCAAAGAGATAGGCTAACATCGTGTGAATGGATTTCATTCAAATTTTGACAGAAATCTGTTGTAAATATCACGCACCGAAATTTCATCCGTCCAGGTGAAAGCGCTATTGTACTGTCACACCTACAGGCAGACAAATAGACATTGTATTATCATATTTATTTTTTTACTTGCCTCAGGGAAGTTTTGCTTTTTAAACACGATGATTCCTTCAACATCTTGTGGTCGAAGTTTTCGGCTGTCACATTTTCTTTTTTGCATACTTCGTCATGCGAAAGTAAAACTAACGAATTACCTGATAATAAAAGTAAAAATGACGAATTACCCTAAGAGATAACGCGCATTCTTCTTTACTTCCAGGTGTAAATAATAGCTTTTGTAGATTACAAATCAAAATCGGAAAGTGACATTTGCGTTCTACTCTGGCGATGACACACACTTCAGTAATCTGTTGTTTTTGTTTTGAATGACGAATGGATGATTCAACACAATGCGTTTGGTGCACCATCATTAAAAATATGATATAAACTGGAATGGCAGCAAAACTGAATAAATACATAACCTTTTTTTTTTAATGGCAAAAGAAATCGGAAGATTGCAGATACAATAAATAATATTAACAATTGTATCTTAATGTACTTTTCTTTAAATGTTTGCTTGTTTTCAACATTCTTTTCTTTTAAAGGCATTAGACTTCAAAGAAATGAGTCACTTTTCTAATATATTTGAAGTGTAAATACTTTTAAAAAATCTGATTTTCTTTTTTTCTTTATCGAAAATTTTAGATTATATTATAACAGATTTATAGATTTTAAATCTCTTAAAGGGAGTTTTAATAAGATAGATGAAATTGATTTCAAAGCATTTGGAACAGAAACTATCTAGAACACTTTCAACCTATTCTTTGAAATTGGAATGGCGAAATTTTGCGAGTATTTTCTTGCAAGTTTTGGTTTCTCTAATCTCTGCATTTGCTGCTGCTTTTCACAGTGAACAATTATTTGTTGTTCGCTTCGAGCACTGATTTGGAACGATGTCAATACGAACGCATACATAATGCAAATCTCTATCTATATCAAAGACTAATCACCTTTGGCGACCAGCTGATTTGCATAGATATTAGTAATATTTAATTTTCTTTTAGATATAACTCCATCACTATGATTCTGTCAAACTGCCAGGCGTTAAAGCCGGTTATTTGAATTGGCTTACATATGTTTTGTTTATTATATATGTGGAGGTGATACCCAAGCAATAACAATTTCGAGTTAATTGATATTTGAGAATTTAATGAGTGACAATATAGTTACGTTAAGATGATGCACAAATTATGATGACAGATTTACAGGATGAGAGTACGATAATCAGGTTCAGAGCCAAAATAAAAGTTCGTCTTTTAAACAACGCGTCGTAATAGTTCACATCGCCCCGTCTTGGGATCAACTGAGAGCAACTCTCATTTCCTCCGCCAGAGGCGCTGCTCATTGGCGGGAAGTGTGGTACCTGGTACCATAATCTCGGCCTTCCTTGAATCGGCTGGTCCTCCAGACGACACTGTATACAAACGAAACAACAAAAAGAGAAAGAAACACAGCAGGAAACGAAAATTATAAGTTCTAAAAAAGGGAAAAGTTCATGATAGAATTCTGACATCGTGTTCCAGGGTTTCAAGTATTCGGCACATGTTGTCGTAAAGTTGGGTCCTTCGTGGTTTCCTTCTTTGATAATGTCGTAGGTATTTACTCCTTTTGCTTTGGAGATTTTGCCGATTATTTTGCCAAAGAAAAATTAAAACATCATTTGATCACAGCAGGCCTGCCAAGAGCAAGCAGACAGATTGAATGGTTCCACCAGACCATATATCGTTTCTTTCAAAATTTTCCCTGGAATATCCAAACAAATGGATTACGGCAAACGATAAATTCCACCTATCAAGGAAATATCGGCACCACACCTTTCGAATTGCTTTTTTGTACTAAGATGAAAACTGGAAATTCAGAGAAGCTAAAAAAAAATGGTCGGAACTGAATTTCAGGCCAATTTTGAAGCTCAAAGAGAAGAATTGAGAATGAACCTTTTCACTGGAGACGAGTCTCGAGACATCACAACACTATTAAAAGTGTAAATGAAAGAACCTTTTCATCTACTATCCATTACTGTCCATCTATCTTCTAAATTACGCAGCATTGTTATTTTTCTATTCGTCTTGTATTCTACACAAATATTAGACGGAAGCCTTCTTAAACTTTCAACAATGGAAATAAAAAAGCTATTTAATATTTTATGAAACAATGAAAACTAGTTGAATTTATGGGCGGCTGCAGAATCTACTGTTAGAAAATTGGCAAAATTCTGGTAACATCTGCAAATCTATTAAATTTGCATCATTAAAAATATATATTTTAAATTTTTGAAACGCCGTGAAATGCATTTTTTGTGTTGTATATGTTCAAAAGTTATCGCGGATATACTTAAAAAGACATTTTTTTTTAAATTTTGAAATGGGAATGCGCTTCAAGGTGCACGTTCCTGCTCTCCAAGGTATATGTGTGCTAAATTTAGCAGCCTTAGATCAGACAGTCTGGCCTAGGGAGCGCAACTCACACACACACAGACACTTTCATCTTTATTAGTAATAGAGATAGATTTTTTTGTATTCTAACTTGAATATATTTTGCGCAATAAACACGTTTTTTTGCATTTATAATTACTTTTTACATAATCTGCATTAATCCGCCACTTTCGTTAATGCGGCCGGCCACTAAGTTGATATCTCTGAGATTTCTGAGAGAAAGAAAAGTTATGCTGAGCATTATGCATGTTGAACATACGATATGTTGAGCAATCCTTATCCTGTTAAGAATACAGAATTTTTACTTATATACTCGTTTCTTCTACCGAAGAATCGTTGTATAAGCGGGTCTGGTGCACTTTAAATCCGAAACGCCCCTCCCCCCACTGGTGTGGTGTGGAAGTTTGGGGAAGGGTTGCCAGATCAGGTGTCGTTCTCGTCATCTGACCATGGTACAAAGCTCGAGGTCCGTCCCAAAATTGCCACAGTGTTGATTTAAAACGGGGCGCTAATATAACTAAACTATATACTTATTCCACGAATACTGAACATTCTGGAGGTGAACTCATTAATAGCTGATTTTTTTCATTCAAATTCAGTTAATATTGGTTTAATAATATTATTTATTTGTGAGCAGAAAGCGAAACAATCAAGACCAGATCCGGGGTGTCCGGCCATCTTAATAAAGCGAAAGATAAATATTGCGAAAGAGAGTTCTTCATAAAATCAGTTTTCTAAAAATATAAAAATAAAATAAAAAAATACATGTCTCTCTTTTTTTGCAATTTTGTTTATAGGAACTGTTTACTTATAAAAAACAAACAGGGACGAATCAGACCATTCAGGATGGTGTTTGTTTCAAATTCGGAACATCTTTTCAGCTCGCACCAAATATCGGAAATCGCCAATTTCCTTTTAAACCTGGGACATCCGAACTTTTTTTTTTTTTTTTTTTTTTTGCATCTGAAAGGAATAATACAGTTTGATCCGAAGTTGCAATCAACAAATATCTGAAACGCTATTTCTTTTTAAATGCTCGAAAATTCTCTCAGAATTTCCTTTATCAACAAAACCACGCGACCGACTGGAGCTCTTTTTCTGGATTGGCAGATTATTTATTCAGGATTGCATAGATGATCGTATGAAAATAGGATAGAAGAGATATCAGAGTTATCGAGCGTTTCGAACGCGCTTATTGTTCCATATATTCGAAGTGGAAACACACAGGTGTGTTTCAGAATTCAGACCTTCGTTCTTTTATTCTTTTTCGCTTTCTATTTAAAAGCGAAACAGTTCTGTCTTATCAGCAAAAGCAGAATGGCAGAAAACAAAAGATCAGATATAGGAATAAATAATAAAAAACGTGTTGAAAGTAACTGTCTTATTTTGATGACTTTTTTTTTCATTTTTCAAAATAAAATAAAAAAGATTTCTAAGAATCGCTTTGATGAAACTTTAAGTGCAATATTTTAGGAGAAGTTTTGATTTTAGAGGGAAAAAGATGACAATGGAAGCAGCAGGTGTGGAATTTTGGTTATGTGGTGAACTGCAATCGAAAAACAACATCCATTTTTGATGAAGATCGCATATTTGTGAGATATTTGCAATTTTGTATCATTCAATAGCAAGCACTTTTGCCTTTTTCAAGGCATCATTACTTAGTTTGACACCATGATAAACGCACTCCGTTCACTTTTGTTATGAGGAGTCCTCCAGTGTTTTTGTAATTCATCCTGAAACGAGATTTCGTTTGTTTTTTTTAATCTTCTTTATTTAAGCATGCTAACAATTTTTTCACTACGAACTTTGCTGTAAGTGAGAAGTCAAGAAGAGGGTATTCTCGGCGGTTTTTTTTTTTTTTTTGTAGCTTTTCGATTATAGATGTTCGTCATTTTTCACTATATATCCATAACTCCGTAATTTTCATCTACTTTCCGTAGCTTTTGGAGGTTTAGTTTAGTTTAGTTATATTAACGTCCCATTTTAAAGCAACACTAGGACTACGGATCTCGTCATTTTGAACCGCGATCAGATGATGAGGATAACACCTGAGATGGCACTCCCCTCTTCAAACTTCCACACCATACCCGAGGGAGGACGTTTGGCCCCGATGGATTTAACGTGCACCAGGCCCGCTTACACGACAGTTCTTCGGTGGAATCGGGTCTCGAACCTGAAACCCTTACCACCAGACCAACTCGGCCCGTAGTTCTTGGAGGATATGCGTAACAAGGTATGGAATATTCAAAAGAAAATAAAAACTATCTGGGTTTCTAACAGAGACATCTTCAAAATGTGTGTACTTTCGAGAACTTTCGTTTTTGTCGTCAAATGTTTGTCAAGGTTGTAGTGATTGTCAAATTTGTAGCTCTTTTCAGAACTCATTAAAATATCTGTAAAACTATCTTCATCACTCTGAAATTAAATGCACAGGAAGCAATATTACGGCTTCATAACAGTATGAAAGCTCATGATAACACATGAATCATCAAGGGCTGTCTCTTCCTCCGCCTCCATTTTCGAGAGATCTCGTAAAATAAACCTTAGACAGAGCCCCGAACCATAATTGAATTGATTTTACGCATCTTTATAGTTACTTAATTTCATCGTTCTGCAAGCATAGCCAACTTATTCAATGGTCCATCGCTATTTTACATTCATAATTCAAAATTGTACCTTTTCGTCTTGATACGATTTATTTGATTAAAATTGGTTATCATGAACAGAGTAATAGCATTGATATGATCGCCGATTGTGAATAACATTAATAAGAATAGTCTAGTTATTCCTATTAACTTTGATGAATTACATCTTGACGCAAGAACAACAAGCTATAACAAGAATAATATAAGTCAAAGTAAACGGACGAATAATTATACTTCTATACGATTAATAAAGATGAATGCCCCTGTGTGTGTGTGTTTGCGCTCCACAGGAAAGACTGTTTGACCTACAGCTACACAAATTTGGCGGATGTATGTATACCTTGGAGGACGAGACGGTTGAGATCATTGCTGAGCAGCTATAGGGTGATCGGGAACTCAAATTCCCCAATGAGAGAAACGGAGACGCTTATCAAAAAAAAAAAAAAAAAAAAAACCCCACTGTTTTTTTTTTTTTTTTTTTTTTTTTTCAGGGAAAGAATAGAAAAGATTTTGAATTGGAATTCGGAGTGCTGAAAAGTTGTTCTTGATTTTTTTTTTTTTTTAGAAGCTCCGTGTGATTCGGGCTTCTATGTTAGGTTCAACCTGTTGGAGATCGGTGGATTTCTGCAGCAGCCCTGGAGTAACAGTCTGTTTGGCGGTGTTTTTTTTTTGGTGACTTACTCTCCGATTTGATCGAAGACTATTTCGAGATTGAACTGCTATTTGACATTTGTAAATAATATTAACCTGGTGGAGAATAAGTTGTTCGTTGTAAATACATGGGGTTGTAGCTAAAAAATTATTTTGTTACACTACTCTCTTACTTGATCGGTCATGAATGCTCTTGCCTTCTCCCCCCCCCCCCCCGTCGGAGAGAAATTCAGAGTTTCATCGGAAAGTGTTCACCATTTCATAATGGTTGTAGAGAGTTGAGCATTATTGAATATGATTATTTAAAATCCACCTTAAAGTTAATATATTATAAACAATCGAAATATCCAAGTAATGGTTCAAGTGTCTTGGCTATATTTGGAAAAATCGATTGGGGGTAGGTCAATAATCGATAGAGTGGTACGTCAATAATATGCCGTATTTTAAGGACAAGTTTTGATAGACCGAACTAAGAACTGAATGCAATGGATGTCGAAGACGTTGAGTTCGCAGATTTTCAGACATCTGATTCAAATGTCTTTCATTAAGCTTATAATTGTACTACTTTTGGCAATATAACCGACAAGGTAACAAGTGAATAAGATATTGACAAGGATTCTCATTTTGCTAGCAATTTTTGGTCTATCGACTAAACTCAATGCGGTGAGTGCCGAAGATGTTAAATCTGCAGATTTTCTGACATTTGATTGAAATGTCGTTCACTTGGCTTATAAATTGCATTAGATTTGGCAATATATCCGACAAGTGAATAAGATACCGCATTCTGCCGATAACTTTTGGGCGGCCGACTATGAACTAAATATGATGAATGTCGAAGAATATATCCACATATTTTTCAGACATTTGATTCAAATGAATCTTTTAATTTGCACTACTTTTGGCAATATAACCGACAAGACGACATGTGTATAAAACATAAGACATGTCGCATTTTGTCAAGAAATGTTGATCGGTTGACTAAGAATTCAATGCGAAGGGATGTCGACGAGTCCAAATTCTCAGTCATTTTATTTAAATGTCATAATGTTCATTCAGCATTTAATTTATACTATGTTTAGCAGAATAGTCAATAATCTGACAAATGATTACAACGTCACATTTTTTCCGATTAATCTTTATCCTTCGGCTAAGATTTTATGATAGATTACGAAAAAAAAAAATGTTTTCATCGGGCACTTCGATTATTTGCCAGAGGAATTATTAGAGAAATTGAAGCTTTTATATTATTCCTGAATAGGACGATAGAGTTGTTTCCCATAATTCATAATTCAAATCCAAGTTCTAAAATTAATTATCATCTTATTCATATAATTGTTACTTCCTTGGTAACGAATTGATAAATTTATTTTATTCGTTTCACTATGAAAATTGTCTGACTAAAATCTAGTGAATGGTTAAACTAAATTTAAAAAAACACACATTGTTTTCTTTTGACACTCTTGTGAGTATGCATGCTAAGAAGAGTTATCTTGGTGTAACCAAATTATGTGAATTCATTATAAATCACTGGTGTAAGTAAATTGTATAATTGTGAATGAAATCCACTCAACAATAAAATATTTGTTTTCTTTTGCAATCTAATTTATCAGGCTACAATTATTACAGTAAGGAAATATTACCGACTGCAGTTGACAACAACAAAAAAAAAATATTTTTGGTACGGTAGCTTTTTAGCTACACTAAAAGAGTTTATCCAAGTATTCAATAACTTTTTAAAATAAATTATTACCTAAATGCTTAAGACTCTGTATTCAATATGATGACTATGTAATCGGAGAACGTATCATTTACATATACTTTTCTTCCAATTACTATTATCGGCAAAAAGTATATAATTTCAGATGCTCCTAAATTTTTAATAGACTTTGAATAAAGATGTCTTGATTAAGAGATGATTAAAAATAGTTATTCTTAGAATATTCATAAATAACACTTTAACCCCTTGATATAAGAATTTAGTCAATTTCCTAATTAGATGGCAGATCTTATTTGGGACAATTATCGTTATCTTAATTCCCAGAAAAATCTAAGGGCATTTGAGGTAATGATGCGTTTTCAAGTGATTTGAGCGTTTGAAATTACTTAATACTTTCACTTAATTGCAGATTTAAAATTAAAAATTAAATAATTCCATACGCGAGTTAGACTCGCCACTGTATATGAAGAGGTTAAAAAAGCCTATGCATGCAACTGAGGGGATAAAACTCACCTTTTGGTAGAAATATTAGCTTGTAAGAACTTCGAATTAAGAAAGTACTTAATAATACATAGAATAGTCAGAAAGTATATAAATAAAAATGAAGATAGGTGAATTCATGATCAAGATCTAATTTTTTTCAAATAAAATGCATTGATTTTTTAAGCCTAAATATATTTAGAAAAATAAATACATGGGGATCTAACATTTAAGCCGTCCATTTTCATAAGAATATTTTTCATATCTTACATAAAATAGTAAGTTTGTACATATATTTACAAAATATTTTCTCCGGCCTTCTTTAAAAACAACATATTGTATCTTTTCTGCTTTCTATATTGTTCGTGTCCGAACTATAGTAAATTCTTATTGAGTGCGCGCACTTATTCTCCTCGGATTCGAAACACATCTTAATTCTTGCTCGTTGTTGCATTTCTTACTTAGCAAATATTTTAGGTAGGGGACTAAATAGAAAAATAGGTTTTTGAAGAAAACATCAAATATTTTTTATTTATTATTCTGGATTTCTAAAACAATTACTTTTATAAAACGTTTCATTTCAATATTCATTTTATATAGCTTCTGATATAAAATAGTAAGAGTATGCATTTAGCATGACACGTCATTCAGGTACAATCTGTGTTTCTATCTATATACGACAATCTAGAATAGAATATGACTATAGTTTTTCTAAAATGAGATTGCAGAGAAATTAAATCTCAAGAGTCTCATAAAAAAACAGACTCAAATATTGATAATTTTTTGATAGTAAAAGAAACTGAGAACCATTTTTTTTTTCTTTTTCTTTACAAATACCTTTATAAAGTTTTAACAATGAAAAAAAGGATCAGCATCTGAATAAAAATGAATTAAATAATAGTTGATTTTCTTTAATTAAATGTAAAATTAATTATTAAGAGTTATTTTGAAGCCAAATTAGAGATATGGTGCTTGCCCCCCTGTCGGATTTGTTTTGCCCCCCCCCCCCCCGTCGGCAAATCTTTACCGCCACCTCTGTGTTTGGATAATATTCGTTGTATATAGTATTGGTTTGGGTAGTATTCTTTTTTTTTTTTTGTTAGTTTGTGGAAAAATCAATTTAATGATCTCATTTTCTGTTTTAATTTGAGTTAAATTCCAAGATGCATTAATACGTAATTGGGGAAATTTAGCTCCAACCAAAGATCTCGATTGACTGCAATCAAATTATAGCACAGTAAAAAAACATTTGTTCTGCAAATGGTGAGATGTTTTATATCTCTCATGAGAAAGACGGTATGTATCTGGGAGGTCATAAATATGGATGTAAAATAATGAATTCATGAATTGGTATAATGGTTTTTAGGAGCTCCGTCGATGCTTATCAATCTAAAAAGTGCAAACTAAAATAGTTTTTTGATTGAGTTCGAAAATAGAGGGGGATGCGAAGCAAGTGACCACTGATGATACATCTGTTGATCGTATGAAATCAAAACTTTTGTGATCGATCTAATAGTTGGGTTGGTTGGTTGTTTAGGTTTTCTGGCGCAAAAGCCATATCTGGCCATGCTGCGCCAATCAAATGGTAAGAAGCATTTCAAAGAGGTTATTCCGATTAAAAACTAGGCAAGGTTAAAAATTCCAATCGCAAGCCGATGCATTGAAACGGTATTTAAAAAACACCCATGAAAAAGGTAAAAATTCATTAATTACTGACTCACGAAAACATATTCCAAATTGAACAAAACTTAAATAAAATGCAACAAACCAATGGTCTGTAGAAATTTATAAATATTAGAGTGAGGTTTCTCACCCAGTAGTTCAAGCATGTCTATAGAAACTGCATTAAAAAATCTTAACCGATGATTATTAAACACAGCACACTCGATTAAAACATGACGTGCACTTCAAACTGTATGGCATGTCGTGCATTTTGGACATGGTTCACGAAATAAAAGGTTTAATAGTTGGGACTGGCGAATTTTATCTTCGGTTTCACTAAAAAGCACATATAAAAGTCACTCTTATTTATTTCGTTTTGATAGCTTTAATTAAAATTTTCACTTTTTTCTTTATTTTTCTCACATTTATGACGTCACAGGCAACACCTTGCAGCTACTGGTAGTATGAAATAAAAAGTTTTTAAATCGGCTCAGTAGTCGCGGCGGGTTTAGTTTGGTAACGTTAAAGTTCCGTTTTAAAACAACGCTAGAATTATTTTGGGACGTACCTCGCAGCTTTGAACCGTTGTCAGATGATGAGGACGACATTTGAGATAGCGCCATACTCTCCAAACTTCCACACCACACCAGCGGGATGACGTTTGGCCCAGATGGATTTTACGTGCACCAGACCCGCATATACGACGGTTCTTCGGTGGAGTCAGATCTCAAACTTGAAACTGTCCACTTCCAAAGCCGAGATCTTACCACCAGGCCACCGCAGCCCTCGTAGTCGTGGCGGGAGAATTCTGTAGTAGATTTTTTCCTTAGAGCATGTACAATGAAGTTGCGTTTTCTCGAAAAGGGGAAATGAAGAAAGGTCAGACATCCTAGATGACATTTCTGGAGATCATGAGCTTTCATTTGAAACAATAAAACGCGGAATTCTTATTATTTTTAATATACGGATAGCCACATGTTTTCTATCTTGTATCAAGAAAATAATCACGATTATGAGACAATTTTATGATAGGAACACAGCAGTAGTGCAGCAATGGTGGGTGGGGTAAGGGTTAATAGATTTCCCGTGCACCAGTTTTAAGAGGCGTCGTAGGGACAAAACTTCAATGCGTTAAGGTTAAAAAGCCAAATGTATGGTTACCTCTCTCACTGTCACACTTACTGTTGGCGACTGTTGTTTCTGATTCAATCGGTGGACAGAAATCGCCAAGGGGAGCTCCGCCTGCTGATCATGTATTGTCGTTTCCTCTATTTTCGCTGTCAGATAGAGTAGCACGGCTGAATCACTTTAATCTCCATCTCGACTAAGAATAAAGGAGAATGTGGGCGCGCGTGTGTCTACTTCTGTAGATATTGGCATGCCACAAGATAGATTAAGAGCTATCAAATTCGGCACAGATATATGCTTTGGAATATACGTCTCGGAGCGATTTTGATTATTTTATTTCATTAAAATTTTATTTTCTCCAACCACAATTTCTGAAGATATTACAATAAAAAAAAGGAGTTTTATTCAGCTGAAAACTGAAAAAAATATATTTCCTATAATACCATTTGAACTGATCTACAGTTTTTTTCTGTCTTTTTTAAAATTAATTTTATAAAAATATTTTTAATTTCATTTTATAATAATATATTTCACTGGTATAAACTCGAATCATTTTCACTGATATCACAAAGATTTCATAAGGTTTTTTTCTTCTGTGTTTGAGGATGACGGTCTTATTCTTACTCTTCGGAGTATGTTTCCATGATAAGTAGGACCGCGGTGGCTTGGTGGTAAGGTCTCGACTACAAAACCGGAGGGCTTCAGATTCGAGACCCGATTCCACCAAAGAACCGTCATGTAAGCGGGTCTGGTGCAAGTTAAATCCGTAGGGCCCAAACGTCCTTCTGCTGGTGTGGTGTGAAAATTTGGAAAGGGGGTGCCCGCTCGGGTTTCGTCCGCGTCTTCTGTCCGCGGTTCAAAATGACGAGGTCCGCCCCCAAATAGCCCTAGTGTTGCTTTAAAAAGGGACGCTAATATAATTAAACCAAACTAATCCATGATAAGCATGTTTCTTTTTAAAGTACGTTTCTAATAAACTTTTTGAAACTTTGTTATTAATAAGGTTTGACTTCAAAAGTAAGGCAATACTAAAAAATTTAAAATGCATCAATTTTTAAATAGTTTTAGCAAGATATTTTTTGTATTAGTTAATGTTTAACCACTTCCATCTTAAATTAATGTTCACGTTTTTAGTAAGATGATAGAAAATGAACAGACGGTGTAAGACTTTTAAAACATTGTGTGTCGAAAAAAATTTGAATTTTAAAAATACTTTTCAGAAGAAATCATTAACAAAATGCAACATAAAATGTTTAATTGAACATTTTATTTACGACCAAACTTGGCATATCAGTTGATAGCCGAAATTTAATAGGCAATCTTGGCATCTTAACAAAATAAGAATGATCAAAAATAAACCTTTCAATTTTTTTTAACTATCTTCTGCTATTCTTATCGTCAAATTCGCTCTCTTGTATAATTGGAAATTCACTCACTGCTCTCCCATCCGCCCCATCCACACCCACTTCAGCTCAGAGAGTAGATGCAGCCTTGGGTTTCCTGGAATCATATTCGCACATTCCCTATTCTATTTCATGCAAGGAAGAAAATCAGTTATAAGATAGCCAGTAAGCAGCGCATGCGCAGAAAGGGGCTGATTTTTGTTTGCCAAATATATTAAATAGATAGATTCAAGCATTTCATGCTTGGCTATAAATTGCCGTATTGGTGTCTCTGAATTTTTCTTTTTCACGGCGGATCGCATTGAAATTATGAATATTTAACATAAAGAAATATGGTAAACTAAAATAAGAAAATGTCAACATACCTACATTTAGAAAGCTATAGAAAAAAAATGGCAAATAAAATGACAAAAAAAAAATCACAACCTCTCATCAGAAAGAACAAAGAGCAAAAAATGCCGGAATGAACCTATGATACGTGATCCATTTTTTCACACCCAATTCTACAAATCCATGCGCAGTAAGAAAAAATACAATACAGCGGCATGTTATTGTCACGTCGGGACAATTACTTGCCATCGACAGAACAGCCTTTTCAGCTTTTCTACGCATGCGCTGGCCGAGTGTAAAGCCAGCTAGATTTTGGGCGGAATGGATGCGACTTGTAACGAGATGAATGAACGAGACTTCATCCTTTGCAATATTCTATTATAGATCTTAATTATAATTTCCCATTTAATAATATTTTGAATAGTTTCCTGTTACTTAAGTAAGGAAGCATTTCACTGTTTATCAAATTTAAAATTTTTTTTTCTCAATATAAATGAATGGCAGTCTCCCACATGCCCGAATTCAATCAAACTTTGCATGCTAATTCTTTATGACATGAAAAAAATACCGTTCATTTTTAAAAATATAAATATTATTTAATTAATTAGTAATTAACTAAAAATTTACCGCTTTTTGGATGCTACTTCGGAGAAAATTATCTTATAAAAAATATTTTATTATCGTATTAAAATTCAGGATTTTAGATGTTTATTAATATTAAATTCGTTTCTGTGCAATGTTTTCTTCAATCCTAAATTTATTTAAAATTTAACACAGAGGATTTTAAAATAAGTGGCAGTAAAACTCTGATATATTCTGCAATTAATTTCTAATTCTTTACTCTATTCTTTAACTCATTTTTTTTAATTTTAGCTTTTATCAATGTGATGGCAACACGTTAGTAAAAGCTAATTTTTTTCCCATTCACGCATAATGTCCTCTTACAAGTTACATTTTCTTTTTCATTTGTGCGAAATAAATGGTTGAAAAATATGGTAAAAATATATTTTTTAAAAATTCATTAAAAAAAGGGAACCTGATTTATAAGTTAAAACATTAATATGAATAAAAAGATAATCTTTTTGACTCTAACTTAATTTAAAGATCATTTATCTGGGATAATATTTTTGGAAGTTATCTCGAGAAAACGTCGAAATTTCGCTAAAATTTTAATTAATTAAAATTCTAATTACAACTTTAAAAATTCGCTCCGAGGTGCACATTCCCGACCTCCAAGGTATATGTATGCCAAATTTGGTGACCCTTGGTTAAATGGTCTGACCTGTAGAACGCCAACACACACACACACTGAGCATTATTATAAGTACTAGCCGCCTTTGACGACTAGTCGGTTAGCCAATCTCAATGCTCGTTAAAATTTTCAATTAAATATTTTATGTAACTTGTCTTTTAATAGCTTCTTCATCAAAATAGTTAAATCATCAAATTTTGATAGTTATATAATTCACTCATATTCTTAGAAAAGTCTGAAGCCATAAAGTACTATGCATCTCTCAAGTTTTCTATTAGTTTCCGTAACATTTCAACTTTAAATTACAGTAGAAATGATTAAACTACAATTAACTAAAAAACATTTTTTTTCTGAAACCAAGCATTTAAAAAAATGATTACTGAAAACAAAGTCGTTCAGCATTTGCTTCTTATGTGTACTTACAGAATAATTTTCATAATTTATGTAATATCTCAAGAATTATTCAACAAAAATTTCTCAGATTCATCATAGAATGCAGTTTCTAGTTTTACTTTCAAAAGGATTTGAATGATGTGAATAGCAATATTTTATTTTGTTTCGGTCAATAAATAAACGTTAAAAAATTATGAAGTCTAAATTTTATAAGGTGTTTCATTCCTAAGGAATCATATTCTGCAAAATATTTTTGACACTACATCTTTTAAATAAGTAAATGATCATTTCTATCTTCTGCTATCGAATCTAATTGATTTATGAACTTTTGCATAGAATAGTTTAGAACAATCAATATTTTCGTAATCTTAGGCCAATCTGTGTTGAGAAACCCTGAGCGCTGATTGGGGTTTCATCATTGAGATGGTCGATGAAATGGTCTGAAATCCCCCGTTTTTATTAAATCCCCGTATTTATTATTATTAGCCCTCACCACGGAGCCCAAAAAGGAAAGGCAGCCACCGGCTCTGGCCACTCGTAGCCTCGGCGTTTGCCTGAGTGCTGGCCGGAACTTATGAGCTCAGATCCTTTTGCTTGATCCTTAGCATTGTAGTCATTTTTGTGGCTAGCTATCGACCAATTGATACACCCGGGACCACAGTACACCGTCCATCTAATGGGTCGATACGCAGGGCCAACATCTGTGCAAGGGCCACGACAATGCTTAATGTCGGATAATTAGTGCTGAATGCTGGATGACGTCCTATTCTGAAGACCCATGGAGCCTTTTGCTTACTGTTTTCGAATCGGCATCGGATAACCAGAGCATTATTCTCCAAATATTCTTACCAGAAAAATGGAAAGATTTTTAAATTTTATTACCTGCATTCATTTGAAATTTTTAGAAGCTGTTTCAGTCCTTTAATTTAAAAAGTTTTGGTTTTAAATTTAATGAATTCTACTAGTGGAAAATGTTTTCAAGTGCAATGGCGTAAACAGAATGCATTTAAATCTTAAGATGAATTTTTGCGTTCTTAATAGCAAGAGAAAATGCAATTCGAGCTTTATTTTTTTCTCACCTCTTCATCATATTTGATTTTCCAGAGTGCCATAAAATATCTGACATTTTGTCTTCATGCCGTCCGCTAAGACTGGCGCCCAATGCATATTTAATTCCCCTGTCAGTCTTTAAGCCATTTTTAATTCTTTTTGTGATCTCATTTCCCCCCCCCCTCTCACCTTATATCTAAAAAGTGTGAAATCACTATATTAATACTTTAATGGCTGCTGCTCTCACATGTGTGTTGTAGTGATCGTAGCGCCATCTTTCATTCATGTCATTTTAAAGCGCTGCCTACCTACTTACCCTAATACAATCTATGTTAATACTTCGCCCGGGAAAATCCCGTTCTATGTATACGTGCGCTAAGCAGTGTTCTGATGGATGTTAGTGAAATAAAGAGTTTATTTTTCTAATAGCGATGGAAGGCTTCATACAACACTACATGAATATTACCACAGTGTGATAGTCGGAGAAATTGTTAGTGTCCTCTCGCACAACGTGCGTATGGTGTCACCGCCGAAGGTTACTGGCCAATGCCACAGTTTCTGTGTGATCATTAATGAACGTAAACAGATGTGGATATTGCTATTTGTTTCGTTTTGCATTGCTACTTCCTTCATTTTAGGTAATTATTGTTTTACTATCCATTTTTTGAAATCATCATACAAAGATTAGATGCGAACACTGTGGCCGGGTGCAAACTTATAAATCAGCCCTCTAGGAAGCCTTTAATCACTGACTTCGATTTCCCTAGAAATGTAACAACTACACTGGCTCGATTAAGAACAAATCACTATTAAGGGAATCAAGATTCCTTCCTGTTGGGACAAGAACCTATATTTACTCTAAGACCTTCCCGGAAACTCAACTCACACCGAGTCGCATCTTCGAGTGTCCATCTATTACCGCAGATATCTTAAATCGTGGCGAGTTACCTCTGATGGTTCCACTTAGGGGCATCCTTTACAGTCCTGAAACTCCAAAGTTGACGGCAGTGGTCCTCCGGACCTTCGATAATATCCGAGATTTTCTTTGCACACTTTTTGCATTTCCATGGACACAACAACAACATCATACAAATCAAAATATTAAATTTGTTACTAAATTGTGGCTAAATTTTTTGCAATAAATGCGTTGTTGAACGCACATGCTGAATTATTTCGTGAATTTAAATTCTTCAAAAATTCGTGGATTCAATTTTTTGTGAATTTGAATTCTTCAAAAATATTGCCGGCTCCTGATGGCGTGCGGCCATTAAAATTTTGAGAACTAAATGAAAAAAAAAGTGTATTTTTTCACTCTAATTAATGCGTTTCTATATCTGTCGTTTCGAAACATAAAGCCATTAAATGCAGAAGAGAGTCGCGTATCCAGGCAAGAGTGAATTCCTTTCGTTTAGCGGAGTGTAAACAAATGTCAGCTTCTGCTTGGGAAACGGTTGCCCTCGCGAGAAAACAAACACCTCTGGATGACCCGAATTGTTTGACGGCAAAGATAAAGGATCAGAAACGAGAAGAACAAAAGTGGCCCATGTTTGTCGGATGATTCTGCGAAGGGGGCGTGTGTGTTAATACTGTCGGGAGAGTGCATGAAGTCTCTTGCTGACAAGAATATAGATCCCCGCTTTGTTGAGGCCACTATTTAAAAAGCATTTCTAATGCATTTGCATTCTCAGAAGCACATTTTTATACTTTGCATTGTATTCTCGAATTCCTTTGTAAATTCGTATATCTAAATACTTTATTAGAAATAATGATCCAGGATTGATTATATCTGAATCGTGATAAATGCTATTTTCAAGATCTGTTAGATGAGTGCCTGGAAAAGACAACAAGGGTTTTTACTTTCTTTCATTTATCGTCTGTTATTGTGATTGAATTTCTAAGAGAGAATAGGTATGGTAAGATTAAAAAAAATGGTTTGCAATATTTATTACAACTTAATAAAAAATACGGAATATGACCTTACCTACATAAGTACAAACATAATAATAATAGCCACAAATATAATAATACCAAATGATGCATTTAATATCAAACAATTCAAAATACATTAGAAAATGAAACCTTATCATCTAAAGTTAGTTCTCGTCGTTGTAGTTAGTAGAAGACTTCCGCTACATACTGTCCGCCAATATATTGGTATATAATTACTAATTGCTAATCTTGCACAGGATTCTAAGGGGTCGTCTGTGAGACGGCAGCAATATGTTGTCTTAATTACATTCATTGTTAAGAATGCAGATTCACACAGATAGGTGCAGTCAAAGAACGATGTCAAATAATATGGAACTTTTTCTGCAATTAGGATACTTTACTTCGTACATTAGATTGCTAAAGTTATTCTTAGGTTCTGAACTACGTGTTTTTAAAATGATGCCTTTTTGAAAGAGCAAAACTTCATTTTCCTCAAGAGATAAAGAGAATAAATGTTCTTTCAAAATTGCTTTATTTGGATGAAAGATCCATTATGTGGATGGAAGTTTCCATCTAAATTATTTTCCCAAAGTCGTTAGAAACAAGACTTTAATTTTTTTCACGATCGAAATTTTTTAGTTTTTCTGAAATTTGAAAAATGAAAGATATTAAGTAATAAACAAAATTACTTAAAAATACATGGAACTAATAGGTTGCTCGGAAAGTAATTTCATTTTTTAATGAAAATGAATGAAGATTTTTTTATTGAGAATAAATATTTTATTGAATTACTTATTGTCCCTTCGAGTTCAATACCTTTTGCCATCTTTCTGGCAATATTATGATTATATACTCATAAAATTTTTGCTTTTTGCTGGCAAAAAGAAAGGATCCAGGTGATTTTTAACCTTATCATTCGAATTAAAGGTTTAACTGTCTAAAAAATATTGCGGAGAAAAATAATAATCAGAAGTTCCAGATAGGGAGAATATGGTGGGTGTGGCAATATATCCCATCAAAGCTGTAAAAGCTTTTATAAAGCTAAAAAAGTAAAATTGGCCTAAAATGCTGTTTTTTACTTTCCATATTTGAAAGGGCACCAACTAAAATTTATTGCGTAGAATTAATAAAAATGTCTTTCACAAGCAAGCCTTGCATATAGCAATTTTGCAGCTTAGTGTTAAGTTGGATGTGAAAAAGTTCAATTAAGTACTCTGTTGGGAAGAAATGAAATGACTTTCCGAGCAACCTAACATATATTCGTTTCTCTAAAATAAATACGAAAAAAACATCCCTATAGCCTTAATTCTTCCTCAATCTTATTCTTTCATTGTTTTTTTAATGTCTAATACAAGTTTTTACATATAGAAGTGGGGGGGGGGAGGTAATTATTTTGATGCTCAGCTTTTAATTAAAATTATTAGTCAGGTCGTTAAAAATTGCCTTTATCAATTCACACATTTAAGTTAAGTGGGATGGTATCACTTCACAACGTTACATCAAGTGCAAGACTCCCAACACGCAAGCGATGAGTCAAAAGCAAAATTCTTTTAAAGCTTATTTTTAATAATTAAAAAGTGATTACGCTCACAAAACTCAAGGATATTCGAACGAAAGATAAACATTTATGTAAATTTCTAACTATTAACGAAGATTTTTGTTTACTGGATTGTTAATCGGCGGACTTCTTTGCGCGACAAATCGGCCTGGCAGTTCGAACTACTCAATGGGGATGGATGTTCTTAGATGACGCTCATGACACTTCTTCCGATTTTCTCGTATAGTAGAAAGTACTGTAATCGTAAAAAAAATTCGAACCCGAAATTTTGATGAATCTCCACTTTTTAGAATTCCCTGAGTTCGAAAAGCACACTTTTGGCTTTATATCCGACTGCCCGTCGGTCTGTGACAAAGATGACTCAAAAATCCTTCGGGTTAACCAATGAAATTTGGTGCGCTGTCTTTCCACCAAATTTGTAGATTCTTATCAAATTTTGAGCTAAATCAGTTCAGAGAAAATCTGTCTTTTCAACTGTTCGAATACAACACCATTATTGCAAAACGAACAGAATGAAACTTATAAAATTTGGTGCACAATTTTAACATCAATAATGTAGACACCTATCAAATGTTCTGCCAAATACAATTACGAGTTTGTCCTTTCGGAGGTACGTAAACGCGATAACTTGAAAATGCAATGAATTAAATATTCCAAATTTGTTATGTGATTTTGTGACTACAGTTATAATTCTATGTAAAATTTTCATTTCTATCAGTTTGGCAAAAAAGGGTTTTAAAAGACAAATTCTTTTTTATGCCAGAAAGTTTTGGCGAGACCACTCCTGCTGGTTTTCTTTACCATTTAATTGGTTTTTAATCCCAATCAGGTGGCATCTTCTATTTTGGAGTCGCTTTGATTCGAACGACAATCCATAAAATACTTTCTGAATTTATGTTTGACATAGTTTTTGATAAAAATAAGAGTTTTTATGAATGGCCTAATTTTTATTTAAAAGAATAAAATTGCGATAGATATGGGCAAAAATAATACTATATTTTGAGCAGAGTGGCGGCAAATCGGGCAACTGTCTGGGACCGCTACACTACAGGAGTACCGTAGGCAATGCAAATAAATAAGACAAAGCCAGCCTATTTGCAAACAAATACACTTGTAGGAAAAACAAATTTTTAGGCTTATTAAAAATTAGAATTACATTAAGCATACACTTTAAATTATTAAGACCATTAATTTGTCATATAATTTATGTATAGTTTTTATTTTATTATTTATTTACTTATTTTATTTTCATATAATTATAGTATTTACTTTTCATTATATATTAGAATACGAATTATTCAATATCTGATTATGTTATATTCCACTTAACAAGCCCTGTAAAATAATAATTTGGCATGTTATTTTTGTTTGGAATTTATTATTTCTTTACAACTTTTCATAATTATTAAATTCTTATATATAGGGATTGCAATACCGGTATACCGGGATACCGAATACCGGTATTTTGAGCCATTTGTACAATTTTGTAATACCAGTATTCACAAGTTTAAATACCGGTTTTTCGGTATTTACTAGAAATCTTTTAAATTGTCTTTACTACGTGTTCACGTGATAACACTTACATACATGGGGAAAAAAATCGAACTAAAAAGTATCTAATAAGGGAAATCCAAGGTCAAAGGAGAATACCGGAAATGCGCTTATCGTTCCGCGTCTCTCTCCTTTTAATGAGATGGAATCGTCGAAATGTAGACGAACAGTATGTGAACATCCAAGAAGGAGGGTCAAAATTATCCTAGCTCCGAGCAATACTGCACACGCGCAGTCTGATATTCGTGTCTGTGAAAACAAGGTTGCAGTTGTGAAGAAAGTGCGTAATATTTCGATATTTTTTTAAATTGGTGAGTTTGTTATTCACATTGTATTTGCATATCATACTTTAGGGATCAAAATATTTTTCAGATTTATTATATATATACTCATAAATAATAACCAATAATAATGAATAAGAATAACTTTCAAGAACATAAAAAATCATTTGATAATACTTAGGGTTTGGTTTCATTATTTATATGATGAAAAGAATATGGTGGCACAATGTAAAAAGTGTTCAAGAGTTATTAAAATAAACGGAGGAAGTACAAGCGGACTTCATACACATTTAAAAACGAAACATGATACAAATTTGTTAAAGAAGAAAGAATCTAATTGCGATGAAGATATAAATTTAAGCGCAGTTTCTAAGGCCAAGCCATCAGGGATTTTAGATTATTTTGAAAAAAGAAAAGATAATTTGGATGAAACTATAAGTAAAATGACAGCATTAGATGGTTTGTAATTTCGAGTGTTTTGCACTTCTACTGAATGAAGAAAATCACTAACCGCCAGAGGTTTTAAAAATCTACCAACATCGATAAACGCTATAAGAAGAACTGTTATAAACTACACTAATGGTGTTCGCAATTCTTTGAAACACGAGCTATTACAATTTAAAGTAAATGGTGAAAATTTTAGTCTTACATTTGATGAATGGACAAGTGTAAGAAATAGACGCTATTTAAATATAAATATTCATTCAGAAAAAAAAATGGAATATAGGACTTACACATGTCTCCGGAAGTATGCCAGCCGAAAAATGTGTGGAAGTGCTTAAGTCTAAATTAGCGAAACATGGATTATCCCTGAAAAAAGATATTGTAACCATAACGACTGATGGAGCAACAGTTATGAAAAAAGTTGGAAAGTTGATTGGTGCAAATCAGCAATTGTGCTATGCTCGTGGAATTCAATTAGGAGTAATGGAGGTATTATACCAAAAAAATTAAGAACAGAAGAATCCATATACTGTGGATATAGAAACTTCGGATTCCAACTTTGAAGAGAGTCAGAGTGATATTGACAATGAAGATAATGACAATGTAACTGTTGAAGAAGATATTGCTAAGGAGGATGAAATAGTAACCCATCAAGAATTGCTTCCTATAATTTATAAAGTTCGAAAAATTGTTAAGATATTTAAACGTTCCCCTACAAAAAATGCCATATTACAAAAATATATACTAACTGAAAATAAAACAGAATATATGTTAATATTAGATTCTAAAACACGTTGGAACCGTTTACTCCTAATGATGGAACGATTTTTGAAACTGAGAAATCCAATCCAAAAAGCAATAATCGACTTAAACCTGCAAATTTATTTTTCAGATAGTGAATTCGACTTATTATCCAGAACTGTATCAGCTCTACTTCTAATAAAACTGGCTGTTGAGGCATTATGTCGGAGAGATTCTAATTTATTAACAGCTAATGAAACAATAAATTTCATATTGCAGTCACTGAAAGAACAGCACACATCACTAGCTGAAAAATTATATATTACATTGAAAACTCGCACAGAAGAAAGGCATACCGAAATAGGAAATGTCTTACTGTATTTACATAATTATAATGATTTTAAAAATGAAAAAGAAAAAAAGAGACTAACCAATTCAAATCTGATCAAGTGTATAGTAAATTTTCTTAAAAAGTTTTACTCACAAACCTATCCACATTCAGAAGAATTCGGTTCAGTTATCGAAGATTATGATGTCACTCATGTCTATAATAAAAAGGAATTGTCTCTCGAACAAAAATTAGAATTAGCGATAAATAAAAAAAAATTCAACAAACCAAAATGCAATACAGAAATCAGCTATATCTAAAACCATCCGACGAGAAATCGATTTATTTGAAGATGAGGGATTTAGAGGTAAATACTTGGAAAAAGTATATCGCGCATTGCTAACAGTACCACCAACTAGCGCAGATGCCGAAAGAGCGTTTTCGACAGCCGGTCATTTTTGCACAAAATTTCTTTTCAGGCTTAATGACAGTACAATGGATGCATTATGTTTTTAAGATCACATTTCACAAATTTGTAATAGTACCACAGACTGAATAGTGATATATGCACTGTTTTGTGATTTAAATAAATAAGGTGTTCCTTTATTTTTTTTTTGATTCTTTATATAATGTCATAATTTATAGATTACAAATTATTTTTTGTGATATTTACACTCTCTAGTAAAACTGGCAAATAAAACAAAGAAACATCTGTGTTTTCTTCCTTTTTCTGAAATTTCTAATACCGGTATTAAAACCGGTATCCCGGTATTAAGATCTAAAAAATACCGAAAACCGGTATTGAACTTTTGGTTCGATATTGCAATCTCCACTTATATAGGAGAGCCGGTTTCTTTAAAAGTTAAGTGAGTTATAAAAAGAAATATAAGAAAATGAATTTAATTCTGAAAGTTACGTTCAAAAGTAGATTTTTTTTTTTTTTTTTTTTTTTACATAATCGTTTTGAAAATTCACAGATTTGTCAGATTATAGGACACATTTTCAGTTCCCTCATGAAAGAATGTCGAATGATGACGAGCTTTAAAGTTTCTTCGAAGCTCCTCATTAGCCTGGAAGTTCTTTCTCTTTGAATTCAAAAGGGTTAAAGGAGAAATTTCCTCATGTTCACTACATGGTGCCGCTCCTGGTTTAGTCTTTAAAAGGTTAAGGGATTTTATAATCTAAGTTGAGTATTCGACCCATTCGTCGTGTTCCGGAACATCCAATTCTATGTTGTTGCTGCTTTTCCCCCTTGGATTGAACACCAATTCACATCAAGACAAGAGATCGGGGAGAGAGGGGTACAGCAGCTTCTGAGGGCAAAGGCACCCGAGGGCAAAAGCACGACTTTTAGCTCATATGATGACACACACACTCGCTTGCACAACCTTTTTACAGGGGGGCTCTTTCACACACCTCACAGATAGCACACAGGATAAAGAACAACCATGCCCGAACCGGGACGTCCAGATCGTGGGAAAGACGCTCTATCCCTAGGCCAAGACGCCGGCATCCTGTTCTATTCTGTTAAACATACCAGATTTGAATCATTTTCCAGTTCCAAACATCTTTTGTTACGCATTTCTGCCAGTCATGTTCCAAACAGTTACTTAACCGATTCATTTAAAAATGAAACCAGTATTTTACTGATCAAATCTGTGAATGCTATCAGAAAAAGTGCCTTATATTTTATTTTAATTATTACTGAGCAATTCGAAGCAGTCCAAAAGCTTTCACAAATCAGTTTTTATCAATTCTTCCTAACGTTTATCATTCAATTTATCATTTTTATAGTAAATCTTTTCATGTTTTTATTTTATTTTAAAGCTTTTCTATTTTAATTTCTTAATCTCATTTTAGTCATTCTGCTTTCCACGTTGCGCATGTTTTTATGCACTCCACTGAAGGCCCCGAATGGTGGCCAATAAACTTCTATAAGGCTGGTTGGAAGGATCGTGGTGGGCTGGTTTCCAGGTCTCGGCTTAGGAACGGGGGGGGGGTTCAGGTTCGAGGCCCAATTCCACCTAAGAACCGTCGTGTAAGCAGATCCGGCACCCGCTAATTACGTCGCGTTCAAACACCTTCCCGACGGTGTGGAAGCTTGGAGAGGGGTATCAGCTCAGGTGTTGACCTAGTCATCTGACCGTGGTTCAAAAGTGCGAGGTCTTTCCCGAAATAGCCCTAGTGTTACTTTAAAACGGGACGTTATTATAACTAAACTTAACGTTAGTTGGAATTCGAAGCAGTATAATGTATTCATTTTGAATATTTTTGTATTTGGAATTAATGATTGGACTATATTCAATTAAAATAATGTACATTTATCTTGAGTGCTCCGTTTTCTCTTCTACCCTTTCATGTTGAATTACAGCTATTTATTTGTTAGGATCGTTGACTAGAATTGAAGCTGCCTATTCTTTTTATCTAGTTATCTATTCATTATTTATCATTTTTTTCTTCTTATTCAGATTTATGATAAAATCAGAAAATAAAAGAGTTCACTATTATCAATATTTTATCAAAAAATTAATCTCTCGTATTTAATTATTTTAAATTAGATATTAGAGGTAATTTTAAAGTATATTTTTTTTATCAGGGTTAAAGGTTAAAATATTTAAAATCCATTTTAAATGTGTTTTTTAAATCATAAATATGGTATAGAAAGCTCAGAATAAAAGCCTAGAAGCATTAGATTATTAAAAAATATTTTAATATACTCAGTTAATGTTCATATCATGTGAAAAGACATTTTTGAATGCGCTTTAAAAGCTACATTATGTGATAAATGTAAATGACTGACTTCGTGTATTTCTATCACTATTGGACGCCACTCATTCTCATAATTCTTTTTTTTTCCCTGCAGTTGAATACGCTGATGGAAACTTTCTTAGATTTTTTATTTTTAGACGTGAAAATGGGCTTTCTGTGGAACTTTCGAACAAAGGGCAGGGGGAATTTTTTTCTTTTCACATACTTTAGATTTACGGTTTTAGCTGGCTATCACAGTTTCCGGTTTCGAAGCCACACGGGACTATTTTAGAATTATAAAGCGTCGATGAAGCGGAAGTCCAATCGATTACCCGGGCGGATGCGATGAGCTCGCGGGCACGAACGCGCATTTCATTTAATCATCATGTGCGGCAATTTCTGCTGAAAAAAATAAAGAATGATGAACATGTTTCAAAAACAGATCGATGAAAGTTTATGTAAATACTGCTCTTTTTTGCCGACCTGTTGGGTCAACAGGAACTAACGAGAAAAGGAAGTGAGAACATGAAAAAAATTTAAATAATAATGTTCTAAAATTTAACCTTTTGGCACTATTTTTAAATATAATACTAAAATTAAATTTTTTGTTTGATAGCAAAATTTTTAACTTATCCGAAACCTGTTCATTGAAGTACAAAATATTACATTTATTCTTTGGAATTTTTATCGGGGACGCAGTAACCTGGTGGTAAAGTCTCGCTTCGGAACCGGAGTGCTTCAGGATCGAGACCCGATTCCATCGGATAACCGTCGTGTAAGCGGTTCTGGTGCACGTTAAATCCATCGAGTTCAAACGTGCTCCCGCTAGTGGACATATATATATAGAGGTGGTGCCAGTACAGGGGCCATCCTCGTCATTTTACCGTGGTTCAAAATGACGAGGTCCATCCCGAAAAAGCCCTAGTGTTGCTTTAAAAGAGAAATTAATATGACTAAAGTAAACTAACTGTCATTTAATTAAAAGAAAGGAAAACTAAAGTTACATTAAAATCCTGTTTTGGAAGCAGCATGAAGGTTATTCTACGATGGTCCTCTTAATTTTGAACCCTAGCCAGATGACGACGACACCTGAACTGGCATCCTTACTTCAAGTTTGCACGCCACACCGACATGAGGACATGCTACTCACGATCCCACAGTGAAACATGATATACCTAGCCTTTAGAAATGGCAGTTCAGTTGTCGTCCTCGTCATCTGATTGTGGTTCAATATTTCCAGGTCCGTCTCAAAATTCCCGTACATATTTCCGGTCTGTTGCTTTAAAAACGGGACGTTAATATAACTGATCTAAACTAAACTAAACTAAAATTTAGGTGACTGTTTTCTCTTGGAGACTGGCTTCAATGTGCCATTTTTTAAAAGTATCCGTTGACGCAAATTTTGTCATATTTTCAGAAATCGAAAATTTTTGCCTATCCTACGCATGTGATAATGCATTTTGAATTTCAAAAGATTTCAGGTATGTTCTCCTTTGGTGGTGAGGGGGGGGGAGCTTTACTTAACATTATTTGCCAGACGCATTTGCAACTTTAATGCCGGAAATCCCTTCCGGTATGACACATCGTGCAATTATTCTTATTATTTATTTCTCCAACAAGATTCCGGGAACTTTGTCTGTGCAGCCACCCACATTCGCGTCCACCCCGTTATTAGGGCGGTCATCAAGAATTTCTGCCAGAGAAAAACGGACGTCTAAGTCAATAGTTACTGGAAACAAACACAGCGAAAAAGTAGAACAAAAGACGCAAATGGATCGTCTCCGAAACCACCTGCGAAGTTCGGGAATTTGCGCCAGTTTTCCTAGGAAACGATTAAGATGGGGAGGAGGGCAGTGGAGGTGGACAGGGACTGGACGTGTCACGCGAGCCACCGATGAAAGTCCCGAAACTGTCGACAAGAAGCTGTCATTTCGTAACAAAAGAGTCGAAGCTTCGAAGAGAACGGGCCGAAGACGGCTACTTAAGAACGGGAGATAAAAAGTTCAGTTTTCATCGGGATAAAACAGCCTGTTTCCTTGAACTTGCCGATGCTCTGGAATTAAAAAATTTCTCAGCTTTTTGAACTTTTGAGTGCCCGAGATTAGGTGAGTAGAAAAGTTAGATTTTTCCCATTGAAAATGAATATTTTTTATATTACTGAGGCCTATTACTTAGTGACATAAGAAGAATAAGTGGTGCTAGAATGGCATGGAATATTTTTTGCTCCTTTTCTTTTCATTACATTTGGGATTAATGAATGAAATAAACGTATTTCCATTTTACCTTCGAGGCCCTGTCACCATATCCCGTCACATTCTCCGAGTAGGGATTTTTACTGCACGCAGTTGGCATAAGAAATGGTGTGATAAAAAGATTATCATGTGGAAAATTCACGTACTTTATAGTTCTAAAATAAACGTAGTCCTTTGCCCAATGGATTGGAGTTGCTTTGATTTTGCAGATACTTATTCTCACTTTGAATCGATAAAGCAGGAATCTAAAAAAATAATTTTTTATTCTATAACTGCATTTAATTTTATCGTTCAATTGTTCTCTCAGAAGTAACTAATTTTAATATCGTGTCCTAATTTTAATATCGTGTTTTGGTTCTATTTACCTGTATGAATCTGCATTTTCAACAGTGAATATAATTAAGACGACATATCGTTCGCGTTTCACAGACGATCATTTATAGAAGTGCAAGATGAGCAGTCAGCAATTCTATACCGAGATATTGGCGGGAAGCATGCAGACTAAAGCTTCTGCTAACTACAACGTTGAGAACTAACTTTAGATGAAAAGGTTTCATTTTCTAATGTATTTTGAATTGTTTGATATTGAATGCATCATTTGGTATTGCTATATTTGTGGCTATTATTATTATGTTTGTACTTATGTAGGTAAGGACATATTCCGTATTTATTTATTACTAAGTTATTGTAAATATTGTAGTCTGTGCCCTGGAAAAGCCTATCTACCCCTCATCTAAATCAATGAAATGCAAGTTTCACAACGCGATTGCTTTTGATCACATTAAAAATTTAAATTTCACACTTTTGACGTATATTTACTTATTTACTGAAATAATATCAAATATAATTCTTTGAGTCGTTTTAAGCATTTTTTTCAATTGGAGGTCCGCGCCCTTCTCTATTACTTTCGAAATTTGCGTCGGGCAGGATTAGTTATAGGGCCCGATTAATTTTTCAAGTTAATCATGCCCGATTAATTTTTCAAGTTAATCATGTCCGATTAATTTTTCAATTTAATCATACTCGATTCATTTTTTTCGAGACACTTATTATATGTCGGACTTAAAGATTTCAGCAAAAAAATTGACGTATAGAAATCGTGATAAAAAAAGATAGATATTACAAATTTTTTTTCATGTTTTCGCCTCTTATTCGCACCATTCAGAAACAATTTCGAAATTAGAAGTTTCGAGTTTTGAAAACATGCAGTCGCTTTGCCCTTTTAGTAGACGGATCGGTGGCAAGCATGTTCTTGTATTGTTTTTACCCATTTCAGTACTGCTTCATTCATCTACTCACATTTTATGATTAAAAGCAACTTCGATTTCTTTCAAATGTTAGATTAATCGAATTAAAATTTTTAAAAACTTGTGACACCGCATTTATTGAAATTTCTTATTTCATAACATTTTTATTTATTTTTTGAACTATTTTTTATAAATTGGATCTTCTTTTTCAGATTTTTGTTTTGGGTGCGTACTCAGTATAAGAAATCAAAATTTTAGCTTAATTTAAAATTAAGATAACGATAAAAGTTAAGAAAGGATTCATAAAATAGCAGCATATGACCAACTTAAGTGTTTATTGCTTTTCTCAATCAACTTCCTGTTTTTCATGAGTTTCTTTGGCCATAAGAATCAGTAAAACAGTTTTTTTCATTCAATCTCTATTTTTTATAAATGAAATAAACTATAGTATTTTGACTGCAATAAGTATAGCTCGCTTTAAAATTTTTTTATTCGATATTTAGAAATATTATTATGTAGACAAAAAACCGTTTTTCCATGAAAAATTCCTGAAAAAGTAAAATATATGGAAATTTTTGATATATGGAATTTTGCTATGTGGTTTGTATTCATTTCTTTTGAATCTTTTAATCATATGTATCGTCTAATGGTAGCATTCTCTCAATGAGCGCTGTGGACCTGGATTCTACAGCATAACGAATTCACGAGAAAAAAACTCTGATTTCTTTAACGTATTATTAAAAATCCTTTTTTTCTTTCTTTCTGAATTTTTCAAGAAAAGAACTACTTTAGTTCATTTTTGCAGTTTTAATCGTACATTAAAATGTGCCAATAAGTAAAATAAATTTATTGATGTTTACACAATTCAGAAACAGTTTTGAATCGCTGCGGATGTGCATAAAACTATAAAATTATTTTCAAATAGATATAAACCACTTCATAAGATGCGATTATTTTGTACCTGAAAACACATTTTTATATAGTCCAACAGAAACTAGAATAGAAAAGATGATTGGTTTAAAAGTTTTAAAAAGACTCGTACATTTTAGAATTTTTTTAATCATTAGAGAAACATTTCATATTTTCTATAAATTCGATCTTTGCGCGTTTTTCAGCATCGTTTAAGTTTTTATCAGTATTTTTACCTTCTTGTTTCATAAAGTCTACAAAGAAAAAATATAACATTCGTTAAGAAATTTGAACTCGAGATTTTAACGAATTTCTTTATTTCACCCCCCCCCCCCTTGAGTTCGAAAGGGCCGCGGTGGCCTGGTGGTAAGGTCTCGGCTTCGGAACCGGAAGGTTTTAGGTTCGAGGCCCGATTCACCGAAAAATCGTCATGCAAGCGGGTCTGGTATACGTTAAATCCTTCGGGACCAAACGTCCTCTGCTTGGTGTGGTTCGGAAGTTTGGTGAGGGAAGTGCCAGAGCAGGTGTCGTTCTCTTCATTTGACCGGGGTTCAAAATTACTAGGTCCATCCCAAAATAGCTCTAGTGTTACTTTAAAACGCGACATTAATATAACTCGAAAAGAACATTTTTCGTATTGTGTCTTTTTGTCAGTGAACAGAATAACTCCAAAAAAAAATTTAAAAAATTGAGCCAAACAGATGAAATTGAGAATGTGTCTTTGCACCAGATTTACAGAATTTGATCAAATTGGAATGGTATCTAGTCAGAGGCAGTCAGTCTCTCCAGTGGTCAGAGCACAAATGAATTCTTCAATTACGAAACGTAAAGAGCTATAAACTTGGTATGCATCTAAAAGATAGATTCGTGTAGCATTTTGAAGTAATCTCGCAAAGACTTGCTCTTTATCTGCTTGTAGTTTTGCGAGCATGCAAACCTAAGAATTTAAATAAATAAAATTTTCTATGTCATTTTGCGACTACTGTTGCAGTTTTGTGTCAAATTTTAGTTTCAACTGGTAGGAAAAGGACGTCAAAAATATATATTAGATTTTCGAGTACTTGTGTATGAATCGAATGTTCCTGATGAATCATTACAGATCGAACGATAGATTCAGTAAAAGTGCTAGATTCATACCGAAGATTTAAACTTATTATTATTTTTATAACAGAGCATTCTGTTGATGATTAGGTGTGTGCCAAAAATGACGTTATACCGGTAAAAAGCTCATAATTAAAATTTAAAAAATAGAATTTAAATAGCTATCAAAGGACTAGCTATTAAAAAAAATCTTTCATATACATATGTACTAGATGCAAAAGAAGCTAAAGACAGCCACAGAAAATAATAATAATTTTTAAAAAAAACCGGCACAAAAAAAAAAGGAGCAGGCATAAAAAGAAAAAGTGAAAATCTAAATAGTTCAAGCAGAAGACCCTACAAAATATTCCACAGTAACAGTATCGTTGTAACATAAATAGTAAATAAACAAATTACCAATATAGGTAGTTTAAACTTTCAAAACAGAAAAATAAAAGTAAAATAAAAAAAATTTAAAGCAAACAGAAAAATATAAATAAATAAGGGAAAAAAATTAATGAAAAAAAAGTAAATAAATAAATAAGCATATATACCGGGTGTGGCATAAATTCGTGCAAACTTCAAAAAATCATAAAAAAAAAGTAATGCTCGAAAAAAATTGCGGTTTGCGGGAATATGTTCAGAGAACCTTTGGATTTTGTGATTTCTATTAAACAAATGTATTTAAAAAATGACCGATAGATGACCCTCACAGGCCATACCGAGACTGTTTATGCACAGGCCTCACAGGCCATTTATATATATATCGAGACTGTTTATGCAAATCAGTATAGCTATATAACACAAGGCTGGAAATGGATCTGTCATGCGACGCAAGTAGCATGCTATTGCACCGGATCTAGCATTAGTGGTTAAACTGTTCTATAAGAGCGGTGAATCCGCGACTGAAGCATTGCGAACCGTTACAGACGGTGAAAGGAATTAAGGCGAAGAAAAACCCAATTTCATTAAATGGGATATTGAATTTAGTTCGCCGTTTTCAAGAAACGGAAAAATTAGAGGATCGTCCACGAAGTAGCAGACCATCCGTCAGCGCTGACCGCGTCCCTGTAGCCCAAAGGGTCATGAGAAATGCGGCAGCTGAGCCTTCAACGGGGATTTCCAGTGCACGTGAATAATAGGAATTCCGGAAAGGTCGATCCGATGCATTCTGCATGAAATATTGAAACTGCATCCGTACAAGATGGAGGCATTTCACCAGTTGTTGCCAACAGATTACGAGAAAAGACAAGCGTTTGTAATATGGGTGCTCACACAAATGGAACTTGACTCACAATGGTTACTGAACATCATGTGGACAGATGAAGCCCCCTTTTCATTGCATGGTGACGTTAATACGCAAAACAGTCGTATCAGGGCATCATCAAACCCTCGAGCGTACACGACCAAACCACTACATTCTCCACATGTGACTGTTTGGTGCGGTTTCACTGCGTTCTTTATTCTAGGCCCTTTCTTTTTTGAAGAGTATCCGGTTGTATCCGGTTCTGTATCCGGTTGGAAAACCTGTTCCGTCACTGCAGAACGCTATCTTAGGCTTTTGCGAGACCACGTTATGACTGCTTTGCAGCAAAGACCTGCATTATCTTCATGCAGGATGTTGCCCCGCCCCACGTTGCTAGTTCCGTTAAGACGTTCCTCCTAGATACATTAATTGAGGACAGAGTGATAAGCAGAGGATGTAAGAATGAGTGGCGCTCATGATCGCCAGATCATTCTCCAGTGGACTTTTGGTTGTGGGGATACCTGAAGTATCGTGTCTACCGAGGCTTTCCTGCCACTTTGATGGAACTGAAAGGTGCCATTCAATTGGCCGTTAGTGGCATGGATGCTGAAATGTTACACGCAGCTGTAGTAGGCGTAGTTACGCGCCTCACTTGCTTAATACCTTGTGGTGGCGGTCATGTTGAGCATCTTTTGCTTTAAAATAAAATGTACTAGAATGTTACTGTGCTCTGTTTTCCTGATTTGCATAAATCGTCTCGGTATGACCGTGTGAACGCCATCTATCGGTCATTTTTAAATACATTTTTTAATGGAAATAACGAAATCCAAAGGCTCTCTGAACATATTACCGCAAACCGCAATTTTTTTCGAGCATTACTTTTTTTATTAGGATTTTTTGAAGTTTGTACGAATTTATGCCGCACCCGTTATATATATGTACATTGGCTCAGTGTAAGGTAGAGTTCATGATCAGGAACAAAAGGCTAGATAAAAAGTTCTTTTTGCATTTTTTTCTCTTATACTCACAAGATACTGTCCACTCTTAGCAGACTTTCACTGTGCAAGCTTTGAAAGGTTCAGGCAACTGTAGCAAGAATTAAAAAAGCATTAACACTTGAAGTGTCTTTTGACTTATGGCACTTTATAAGCCCTTTATCTGTCGGTGATTTAAGCCGAACGAGCGTCTCTTCTTTTTTCAGTAGCCCCAACTAGGTTCAAGAGTACGACTTAATTCATTCGTCACATTCGCTTGCATAACCCCTTTTTATAGGGGTGGAGGGCATTCACACACCTCACAGATCGAACGCAGAAGAACAACCATGCCTGAACCGTGACTCGAACCCGGGACGCCCTGATTATGGGGAAGACGCGCTCCCTTGAAGTACTAAGAATGCAAATTGCTTTATCAAAAGGTAAAACTAAAAAAAGTCATCTTTTTTTTTCTTTTTAGTAAAATAACATATAGCTCCAAAAGTCCTTTTTCCTTGCAGAGTATGTGAGAAAGTTTCGGCAAAACCCTATCTGTCATTTTTTTTTTTGTGCTTGCAGTCATTGGTTTTTGATTGCTTGTTATCTTATAGAACTTTGTGCTTCTTTTAGTGATTTCAAGTAAATTAATCTTGCTCATATTAAATTTCAAATTTTTAAAAACCTGCAAAAATTCAGGCTTAAAAATTGATTTACATCACAACTTTACTATGAAACTGAAAGCGTCTCGTTTAAGAATGGAAATGCTGTCAAATGGCAGACAATATCTTCTCTCAATGCTTTGAAACAACGATTTGTTCACATCGGAAAAGCAATTTTAATTTTTTCTCCAAGTTTCGGCAACAAGCGAGGGTATTAAAAAAAAAAAAAAGAAGAGAACTGTTTGGTCTTGGCTCTTTTTAAAATTTTCACTAGAAGAAGCTTAAATGTTTTTGAAACATTGAGTCATTGTTCCTGATTGGAATGAGTAGTGTCATATCTTGATTAAGACTGATCAAATAAGAGAGGAGCGTAACAAAACAATTCTTTTATTTACAACCTTATATATGTACACCTAGGTTAATATTACTTACAAAAATCACATAACAATTCAATCACGAAATAGTTAATCGTTCAAATCGAAGAATAAGTCAGCAAAAAAAAGGCGCTAACAGGCTGTTAGCTCTAAATGGCTACATCTGGTCCGCTCCAGAAATTCACCGACCTTTATCGGGTAGATGCTAACATAGAAGCCCGAATCATACGGAGCTTCTCAGAAGGAACTATTTCTCAGGACACCGACGTCTCTCCGAATCCGAATTAGAAGCCTTTCACTGCTCTCCTCTCTTCTCTCTCTCTTTTACCTCAAAACAAAAATACCACATTTTATTTCTATCAGATGTTCACCTCCGATTTTCTCATTGGCGAACTTGTGTTCCCTATCACCCAATAGCTACTCATCAATGCTTCCGCAATGGTCTCCAGTCGATCGTGGGAGTGTCTTGTTAAGGATCCATTTTTGTAGCTGACCCCTCCAGTACACACGTTAATTATAATCCATTCACAGCTCACACCGGCTGAAGTCCACCTGAGTTCGACACTTAATGGCAACGGATGCCGGTGATGAATCGTTTCTTGACGTTTTGAGGAGTCTCTTCATAAAAGGAAAAAAAGCTTAGCATCTGGATGATTTGACGTTCTTCCCCCCTGAAGACATGGCGGATACATTTAAAATGACTCGACACAGATCTGAAAATGCAAAATTCTATTTATTAATCTGTTTGTGGATTTATCAGCATCCTTTATTGTATGCTCCGACACAAGGAAAGCATACTCTCTTTATGTTTATTTGCTGATGGATTTGAATAATTCTAATCATTTCGAACTTCAGCCGGAACTCCTTTTCGCGCACCATTATTGTACAGCAGAAAATAATTCTAATAAAACTGGTTGATCACCATTATCTTTAAATTTCGATCTGGTTCATGTTTAGTTATGGAACCTTGTGTAGCATTGGCCTGGTGGTAAGGTTTCGGCTTCGGAACCGAAGGGTTTCAAGTCTGAGACCCGATTCCACAGATGAACCGCCGTGTAAGCGGGCCCGGTGCACGTTAAATCCGTCGAGACCAAACTTCCTCCCGCTGGTGTGATGCGGAAGTTTGGAGAAGAGGTGCCACCTCAGGTGTCGTCCTCGTCATCTGACCGAAGTTCAAAAGGACGAGGTCCGTCCCAAAACAGCCCTAGTGATGCTTTGAAAACGGAACCTTAATATAACTAAACTAAACTAAATTAAGTTATGAAAACTTTCATTTTTAGAAATTTGTGTTCGGAATTGTAAATGAACCCTTTTGAGTAAATAATATAGTGTTATGATTGAGTTATGTTTGCAAATATTTTTATTCGGTGACCGTAAGTGAATCGCAAGGCGATAACGTAAAGAATATTCATAAGGCGTAACTGTAAAAAATAAGGTCTCAGAATTGATAATTCATATAAAGAATGTAGCTATCCACAATTGCTCATTTTGGAACATAGCATAACAAATTAACGATATTTTAAACATCTACAAAAAAAGCTCAGTATTGTTATATCTTGATCCTGACCGATCAAATAAGAGAGGAGCGTAACAAAACACTCTTTTTTTTAACAGCCTTATATATGTACATAAAAACAACTTGTTCTCATCTAGGTTAATATTATTTACAGATATCAAATAACAGTTCAATCACGAAATAGTTTCTCGATCAAATAGGAGAATAAGTCTTCAAAAAGAACGCTAACAGGCAGTTAGCTCTAAACGGCTACTCCAGGGGCCGCTCCGGAAATTCACCGATCTTTATCGGGTGAATGCTAACACAGGAACCCTAATCACAAGGAGCTTCTCGCAAAATCAAGAACAGCTCCTCCGGACGACAACGTCTCTCCGAATTGCAATTCGAAGCCCTTCACGGCTCTCCTCTCTTCCCTGACCCAAAATAAACAAACATTTGAGTTCCCATTCACTCAATAGCTGCTCAACAATGCTTCCTCAATAGTTTCGATCATGGGAGTGTCTGTGAAGGATCCATCTGACACCAGACACAATGACTCTATTAGTGTAAAGGATCCACATCTGGCGGTCTGTAGGCACTTAACTATGTGTGGGATAAAGAGTGACGTTTCATCTGGCAGGAATGCCAATTACCATGTGAGGAAAAAGAGAAACGTTACAGTATATAAAGGAATTCAAAATTCGGTGTTTAATCGATTAGAGGAGGCAAATAGCCCAGAATCACTAAAATTATATATCTGGTAACACCATCCAGCTAAGTTAAAGGATGCACTAAGATCCATAAATGACAAACGAGTGTCAGCTCTTTTTGAGTCGACATTTACTATTCTCAGTGATTGAGCTTGCCTTCTATGATTTTGGAAACATTCGATATTTCGTGTTTTTGCATTGGTGATGGGAATTCTAGTGGAAAGATCTACGTGACCATAATAACAGATTTTGTCATTTTTCGGCCCTGGGTTGAGACCACCATTATGAGGTCATAGAATGAATTGGTCAATTTAGCATCATATTCAAAACATTATAAATTTAAAATATTAGTTTTGTATTTTATTGGCATTATGTTAATATTTTATTTTGTTCCAATTCTTTTTAATTTTAAATTTATAATACGTAATAAGTTTTATTTCTATTTTGGTATATGGTCCCTATGTATATAACTCTCTCAGTTTTAAAGATATGAGTATGCGTTTTTTTTTTTTGTAATGTTGTTGTTGCATAAAAAATTAAAGCTTTCTAATTGACTCAATTTATCTAGAGGGGTCGCACAAAAATTTAAAAAGTTACCTTTTGAAAAATTAGTGGGAATTTTTTTTTATTAACACGGTCTTATTTTGAACTACAACTGTCTCTTTGGGGCAACCCGATATAGATATGTATTAATTAAGGGAACATAATGGAACACTAAGAATCTGGGTAATTTACTTGACAAAGTTTTAATATTAATATTTTATAACTTATAGAAGTTGTATTTTTTACTTATTTATTCATCTGGCAATTAGACTATTAATGTTTTTATAATCTCATGTTTACGTATTTCCCCTTCAGTTCAGTTTTCGAAGACAGCTGCCCTGTAAGAAATCCAATACTGCGTGATGTTAACTGTTATACCTACATCGTCTAAATGAACAGTATTAAAACCTAAATAATTGATATTATCGACATTAATACTTCAAATAAGCAGTAATGAAATAAGTATTTGCACGTAAGCAGATGGGCTCGGGCACAAAACTATAAATGCGGATAATACGCGCAGAACATGGTTCTGTAGATCTAAGACAAAATATCAAGAAACATTAGTATATAAGAGAACAAATGCAGATATCTGCACTTTTTGAAAAGCAGGGGAACATAGAGGAAAAGCAGAAGTAATCGAGATACGAACACCAGACATTCAACGGAAAGGAATATCTTTTTTTAAAAGCGGGATACGCTTGCTTCCATATCAGTATATTTATGTTAATACATAGATGATCATGTGCTACGTATTTTTAGTATTTGTCCTTACATTTATACCCAATTTCAACCAAGATTCCATAAGAAGCCACTTTGAAGCATCTTTATTGAATCTGACATGTCTCAAGTTTGTAAAGATGACATTAGGTTATGGATTTTCTTAACGTGCTAGAGAATCAAAATCCTGATGTGCTAGAGAATTAAATTATTTAACCTAACGGTTAATAAAAAAAAAAACTCCCAATTTTTATGTATCATATTCAAATCCGTCCATACAAACTTCTTGATACGCTAGATATATAAAACTTTGGTCTAAAAATGGCTTAACCACCACTTTCATTATCTAGTTTGTTATGGTTCTCGCATATCGATAGACTGATAGATAGACAAACATAATTGTATTTTCTGAAACAGAAACTCGGAGTTTCTTAAATGTCCGCGGTAGAAAGTTTTGACCGCATTTCAGTGTCATTTTGTATGCGAGAAAATAATGAATTTAACAAAAGATGATATTTACTTTCTCATATGCGAATTACAGAGTCAAAATATTCGAATTCGAGATTTTGCGAATCTTTATGTTTCAGACCTTTCTGAGATGGAAGAAAACCAGTTTTGAAGAATGTCTCTCGACGGCAAATATGACACGAAAACACTTTTTCAAAAAATGCTTTTTTCAAACTATGTCTGTCAGTATGTCTATGACAAAGACAACTGAAAAATGCTTCGGGCTATACCAATGAAATCTGGTATTCGTTCTTTCCACCTCATTTCATAGAAAGAAAAAAGTGTTGATACGAATTAAAAGCTCTGAAATGACATCTGTCTTAAAGATTTATCCTATTATTTAATTAAATTAAAGTCTATTTTAAAGTAATGTAAGAACTATTTTGAAAAGATAATTTTGAGCCGCGGTCGCCGATTAACATATTTTTTATTCCCGATATTTACTAGGCCCGACAGATTTTTAATGGAATCGGATCTCGAATCTGGAGCTGTCTGATTCCGGTGTGCTTGACTCCAGTTCCCTGGTTTCTTCTATGTACAGTAATGGAAATACTATAACATCGTTGTATCTTTCAGATGCTACACATTTTACCACTGAAATAAGATATTATTAGCTATTTTGTTGGGATCTTTCAGATTTTTTTTTTGATTAAAATGACCACCTAAATTGTTTGTTGATTATCGCTATTTTTATGTAAATGAAAAGTTTGAATCAAAATGAGGATAGAAAAGATTTTAAGGAGACATTTCTTGCACATAATTACCATTTTTCTGTGATTAAATAAGTGATTTTTAAAAATCACAATTTAAAATGAAAGTAAGTTTTTCGGAAATCTAAAAAAATAATTGTAATGATTTCATCAATTCTAATAAAAAGTATGCAGCAGAATTTATAAATTGTTATAAAAAACATGCATTGTTGCGCAGATGCCTGCTAATGATTACTAGAAACCTAGGATAAAAATGGTAGATTTTATAGTTTGTTGTCCATTTGTGTTCAAAGACTTCTGAAAAAAGTGAATTTTTGTTTCTTCGCATATAAGTATAGAAACACTTTTGTTAAACGTCAAAAAAATTCAAATTCAAAATGTTGATGAATTTCCATATTTTAGACTTTTTTGCCTACGAAAAACAAATTTTCGGAAAATGTATATCTGTTCGTTTATTTACGTGTGACAAATATAACTCAGAAAACACTTTGATCTAGATGGATGAAATCTGGTATTTGATCTTTACATCAATATTGTACATTTCTATCAAGTTTCCAGCAAAATCTATTGAGAGGAAGTCTGTCTGTTCGGCCGTTCGAATGTAAGTTAATACGTTTACCACAAAACGAAGAGAGCAAGATGAATAAAATTCGGCGCACAGATTTGGCATCCATATTGTAGACATCTGTAAAATTTTGAGACAAATCCAACCAGAGGTGGCCCGTCTGTCGGTCTGTACTTTCATGAGCATATAAACACTGTTCTTTAAAAACACAATGACTTGTATATATCAAATTTGGGAAGAAAATTTAGAACTGCAATTATAATTCTGGGTCAAATTTTGGTTTCAATCGATTGGGAGGGGTAATACAAACTCGCCTTGATTAGAATACGAGAAAGTTTTTGGCAGATCTCTAAAAATGTATTTTCAAGAGTGTACTAAAGAAATGAATTTTTTTTAACCTTTTAATATTGGGAACAATTATTTCTCAAACTCGCTATCAAGAAACGTCACTTGAATCAATCTAATTTTAATTTTAATTAATAATTAAACGTTCATTAAGTTCAGAAAATATGTCGCGAATGCTCAAAGATTATTCAATCTTGCAGCTCATAAGGAGGTAAATGAAGATTTGATTGCAAAATTCCATTGTTATAAATATCAGACGGCACGAAGATCATTTCAATCGATAGGGATGTGGTCCATTTCTTTTAAATCGAAATGGAAGTTCCGAAGCTCGTATTATTTTTTCCAACTTTCACATCACTCATTTTCGAAATCCAATTCATTAAATGCATTTCAGAGAATACGTTTTGCTGAAAATTCTAAACATTTTACTCTTCCTTTCGTTGAGTTCATCGCCTGGTGGAAAAAGGAAACTATTTCATTCCATGCACTTGCACCATTCGTGTCCAGATTCCGAGTTTATTAACTTTTTCTGGGACTTGTTCCTGCGGAAAGAAAAAAAACCCTGTTTCTTGTCCACTTGCAGGAAAACAAATGACTTTCGATCTGATCTATTAATGGACTTTCGGAAATCTTATCTATAATGCACGTGGACCCCTTTCACCCATTTCTTTGGGGCTTTCTTCATACTGAGTTCTCAAAACTTTTCATTCCGCAATGCATGAAAAAATATCAAAAATACGTCCATCTATATATTTAAGTCGTTGCGTTTTGAATGATCGCGTTTACAGACCGACAGGCGGTCAACCCGTTTTCAGGATTTGCTGACAATTTGTCAGGTGTCTACGCTACAGATGTTAAATCTATGCATTGGATTTTTTTTATCTTGCTCTCTTCATGTTGCAGCTATCGTGTGTTCAAACAGACGGGTTGATAGACTTTTCTGAACGGATTTGGTGTAAAAACCGTATACCAAATTTCATCTGTCCACTAAAAGTGTTTTTGAGTATCTTTATCACAGGCAAAGGAAAATCGAAGAATGTTTTTCTTGAACTCATGGAGGTCTAAAACGCGAAGCGTTGTCAAAACCTGGAGTTTTGGAGATTAGAATACTCTCGCTTTGTATACTTCATATAAGAGAAAAAAATTGTCACAAACAAGCAAATGCGTCACTCAGCGATGGTAATCCTGGTTCAAATCGGACACGGAATCATAAAGATTACTTTTACACAATTTAAGTTTTGATTGCATCGTTTGCTACAAGTATTTATTTTTGTGTTTTAAGCATTAATTACCTATTTTTAGCTGCTTATTTCAACTGTTATACCTACATACTATCATTGCTGTCATTCCATTGGTGAAACCAAATAATAATAATAATAATGGATATAAAAGAAAAAGCTGCTGAACTTGGTGTTGAAACGATCAGGATCAGAGCTTATCAGAGTGAAATTGGAAATGAAAAAGCATATACACTAGCCAAGGAAGCTTTAATCTTAGAAACCCAAGAAATATCTTTCAGTGAATCCCAAATCCAACTCAGAAATGAGACTGAAAAACTAATAGTTGAGGATTGGCGGAAGAGATGGAATAAGTCCATCAAGTGGCGAACAACTTATCAACATTTTAAAAACATTTCTGTCCATCGAATTGAGGGTGATTTTTATCTTAACCGAGTATACACTAGGCATGGCGTATTTTCTGTGCGTCAAAGTCGTTTCATTGACAAAAGTTCGACTTGTTATCGAAGGAGGATCTATCCATCACGTGATCAAAAGCCTGTGCACTATGGCGAGAACACAGATTCAGATGGTCAAGAAATGGGATGTCTCTTGACGTCGAAGACCTCATAAAAATGCCAGTCATTAAATTTTCTATTAGGGATATTTTGTCCAATCTTTTATATTTAGCTCTCTTCTTATGTAAAAAGTGAACGGACATCAATGCATTTTTAATGTTTCACAATTTAATATGCAATATAAAATGTAATGTTTGCTCTGTTCTTTTTCTGTACCAATATGCGTTTTCTCTAGAGTTTTTGTCTTTTGCAAGTGTCCGTTGCCCTCAAGTGCCATTTATTTCATCGTGCAAGGTGGGAATGCTCTTCGGCGGCCCCATCAAGTTTCTCGCGTGGCCTCTGGCTATGTCGTAGTATCGCTTGCATTACAGATGTTCCCATTATCCTTGTCGTGAAGATAAATGCCCAAAATCAATATTATTTATCTACTTCACCTTCAAAATTTTATTTTATAGTGCTTTCCTATCACTAACATGAATTATGCTACGGGCAACATTATGAGAGCTAAGCTAGTGTTTTATCATTGGGAATTTCAATTTTCTTTCCGGGAAAATGTCAACAACGGAAATCGAAGGTCTTTTCAACCACAATCCTTTGCTTTAAAAGGATTACAACTAAATCCTCATATTGATTTTTACGTATAATTGTTTGCGATGAGTTTTCAGCTGGAGTTTTTAAATAGATAATTTACATATTTTATATCAGGTGTTTTCTTGTGTTAAGGTTAATCTTTTCAAAACATATCATTTTGAAAAAAAAATTATCTAATATATAAAAATGAATTTTTGTTTGTTCGCATTTTATGCGCTGCTGTACCATTCGTCCGATTGCGATAAAGCTTTGCTATCGGATCCTTTTTTGGAACAATAAGCAATAAGTTGGAAAACAAGCTCAGTTATTGCTTTGAACCCAGAAAGTCCATATTTTCCACATGGTCAGTTGTATGTTGGATACTCGCGTGTGGTAGAGCCAAGAAATGGATTTGTTTTCGATGAAGAAGGGAAAACAAAACGAAAAAAATATTGCCTGCCCTAAAATATACTTGAATAATAAAGACAAAAAATAGAATAAATATTATTTATACTTCTCCTTTATATATCATTCAATTTCAATTAATGCATTCATTAACGACAAGAAAACAGATATCATTCTTTCTATCATTCCTAATTAACCAAGATAGCTACTTCAAATGATATTTCCAAAATTATTTCTTCTGCGGCAGCAACGCGCCGGGTATCAATTAGTCTTCTATAAATTCTAAACTTCGCTTATTTAATAAAGCTCCAATGTTATGATTTTTAGGAATGAGTTTTAGTTTGCAACTTTATTTACGTGTTAATATATTAGCGCTTTCACACCTGCCTTTCCATTCAATAATGTTTTAATGATTTACTCATTATTATTTACTTCGTTTTTTATGAAAACCATTTCTAAATATAAAGAAAGGTAATCGGATATTGAATTTATACTGTAATGATTTCCCTTTTATTCATTCCGGCGAGATGTAACGCTACCCGTTTTCTCACACATAGTTACACGGACTGCCAGATGTGGATCCTTTTCATTAGTAAAGTCATTGTGTTTAGTCATTTGTTGTATCCAGGTGAAGGACCACACATGTGTGTCTCGTCGTTTCAAAAAGATTCATTATGTCTTTAGGGGAAAATAAACATCCAGATATTAAACTTTTTCGCCTTGTGAAGAGACTCCTCAAATTTTCAAGAAACCATCAATCACCAATAACCATTGGCATTAAGGTTCAAACCCAGGTAGACTTCAGCCGATGTTAGCTGTGAATTGATTATAATGAACTTGTATTCGATAAGAGTCAGCTACAAAGGTAGATCTTAAATAGACATTCTTACGATCGACTGGTGATCATTGAGAAAGCATTGCTGCTCAACTACTGGGTGATAGGGAACTCAAATTCACGAGAGAAACTCGGTGGTGGAGATCTGACGGAAAGAAGATGCGGTATTTTTGTTTGTTTTTAAAGCAGAGAGAAGAAAGGGTAGCAATGAGAGGCGTCGAAGGAGAATTCGGAGAGATGTTGGTGTCTGGAGGAATTGTTTCGGATTTTTTGAGAACCTCCATGTGATTCGGATTTCTGTGTTAGGATCCATCCCATAAAGATAGGTGGATTTCTGGAGCGCCCCCCTGAAATTACTGTTTAGAGCTAACAGTTTGTTAGCATTTTTTTTTTCTTTTTCTTTCCCGATTTGATTGAGGAACTACTCTTAATTTCGTGATTGAAATGTTATTTGATATTTGTAAATTATATTAAACTAGATGAGAATAGGTTTTTTTGCACGTATATAAGGCTGTAAATAAAAGAATTGATTTGTTCCAGCACTTTCTTATTTGTTTTGTTTGGATCAAGATATTACAATACTATTTTGATCATTCAATATTTAATCATATTTACATCAGATTTGGTTTTGTTATTTTAATCCTTTACCTTTGTTATAAATATATGTCATTGTTTTATTTAAAAAAAATTTTTTTTAATTTTAAAACAAGATCCACCCTTCCTTACTTTACTGAACATGTAATTTCATAAGTGAAATTCTCAGCGTTTGAATTCTCGTAATTCTTAAAAACCCAGTGCACTTTGAGTTTTCAGGTTGATAATCGGAAATGGGAATTGTGCAACATTGGTTTGTATTCTTGTACGTTCGCGACTTCGGATTTAGTTTTAGTTTAGTTATATTAACGTCCCGTTTTAAAGCAACAGTAGGGCTATTTTGGGACAGACCTTGTACTTTGGAACCTCTGTCAGATGGAGAAAACGACACCTGAACTGGCACCCCATCTCAGAACTTCCACACTACACAAGGGGGAGGACGTTTGGCTCCTATAGATTTAGTGTGCACCGGACCTGCTTTCACAACGGTTCTTCAGTAGAATCTGGTCTCGAACCTGAAACTCTCCGGTTCCGAAGCCGAGACATTACCACCAGGCCACCGCGGCCGGTCTCGACTTCGGAACTGGAGGATTTCAGGTTGTTCTTTAAAAAACAAACGATTTAAAAATAATTATATTTAATAATATGACGATTAAAAATAGAAGTAAAAAATAAAATTACAGAAACGATTCATTAAGAAAATAATTATATATTAAAAATATCTTCAAGCCGATGGTAATATTTTTTCATCTAAATATTTGAAAACATCTAAGCTTAATAACATCGCAATGCATAATTTGAATTTGTAAACGGTCCCTCTCGAGGACAGATTTAGCTGCAATTTCTTTTAAAATAGGGATTTAAAATGCTTTATAAAAGTTACAGTCGCAGATTTTTTTCTCTTTAAAATGTTACTTTGACAACAATTTTTTTTAACTAAATATCATTGATACCATCGAGGACTGTATAAAAAATTAGACCTCGTAATTATTGTGTTGATAAAACTTTAAATTAAAAAATAAAAATAATATCTGGCTTTAAAAATATTACAAACAGTTAGTCGATGACGCGACAAGTCACGTTACTGAGCTTAAAAAAGAAAAAAAAAATGCATGACGATAAGATAGTTAAAGCTAAAATGACGTTGAAAAAATCTCGTTCTCTTTTTGGACAAAGCAGGGGATTATTTTATTACTTCACAGACTTTATCAAATGGTTTAATATTTCAACCCATTTCTTATATTACAAAATTCTTATTTTTACACTGTTTGAAGATTATAAAAAACAATATAATATTGTTTTTCAAATCTTACAGTATTATATAATACTCGCCGCCTTTGGCAACTCATTTGTTCACCCTAAATACTGCTTTTTCTGGCTGCTAAAATATTAGTATGGAGCACATTATTAAGATTCACCTTGTTATTTACTAAGACCGAAAAATATGAATTAAATAGAATCAATCTATTATAAATCATTGACCGGACAAATTAAAATGTGCGTATACTACCGTTAAAAAGATACAAAAAACATCTCATAAAACTCCTTGTTGTTTCTCACTTTGTATTATCTTATTTAGTTTTTGGTAATTCTTAAGCAAATATTTTGAGATTTTTCTTTTATTTGATTCGATTTGTCATAGATTGGCAAAAATTCTATTCTTCCTTCTCCTGGCATTTCAAATAAAAAAATTTGCATGCATTCATCACTACTCGAAGTGTTGGAAAATGGGCTGTTGTAAAAGCGTTCAATGAAATAATCTGGAATGTTCTTACAATGCTTTGTTTAAATTTAACATTGCTATTCTACAATATTTAATAAGAACAATTCTGTGCCATGGACGTTCACTTATTATAAATGCACTGAGGTAAAAAAAGTCATGAGATGGCTTCTAATAAAGTGTCGAACTTTTTTTCCCCCCGGGAAGTGCAACAATTCGACGTGGCATGGATTCAACAAATCGTTGGAAGTTCCCAGCAAAAATATTGAACCATGCTGTCTCTACAGACGACCATAATTTCGAAAGTTTTGTGGTGCAGGATTTTTTACTCAACTGACCTCTCGATTATATTAAATAAAGGTTCAATGGAATTCATTTCGATCGATTTAAGTGACCAAATCATTCACTGGAATTTTTCAGAATGTTATCAAATCAATCGCGGACAGTTGTTGTCTGGAGAAATGGCGCATTGCCATCCACAAAAGAAATTCCATTTTGTTTGGGTACATAAATTCCATGAAGGGCTGCAAGTAGTCTCCAAAAAGCTAAACATCACGATTTCCAATCAATGATCGGTTCCATTGGACCAGAGAACCCTCTCCATTTCATGTAAAAATAACTCACACCGATATATGAAGCCTCCATCAGCTTGCACAGAGGCTTGTTGACTGACTAGGGTACATGGCTTCGTGAGATCTGCGCCCCACCCGAATCCTACCATCAGCTTTTTCTAACTGAAATCATGACTTATCTAACCAGATCGCGGTTTCCAATCGTTTAGAGTCCAACCCATAAGATCACGGGCCCAGAAGAAACGCTGCAGGTGATGTCGTGCAATTTTGTGCATTTAGTAAGGTACTGGAGTCGGTCTTCTGCCACCAGATTTCACAACACTACCCTAACGGACATGTCCATTATATGTCTCACACTGATTCCTCCATTTATTTCATGTAATGCCGCTTGTCTATTAACATTTCAATTCTACGCATACTTCTCTAGTTTTTGTCATTAAGCGCCTGTGGTCAGACATTGCGATGTCCATGGAGACAGGTTGTGTGTGAAATCAGGCATTCTCGGCATGCTCTTGACATTGGGGATCTTGGAATGGTAAATTCCCTAACGATTTAAAAATTGGAATGTCCCATTCGTCTAACTACTATTTTGTATTCATTGTCTATTAATTCCTGTCATGGAACCACAATCGCGCAGAAATCTTTTCACACGAATCAATTGAATACAAATTAGAGCCCTGTCAATTTATACATTTTGTAAGCGATACTACTGCCTGATGATGACGCTTTTGGAATAAACTTTAATTTATTTCACCACGGAGGGTAATAATTTGTACACGGGGACGAATGGCGGAACACGTTAACGGAACACTGAACACAAGAGCAAAATGATAGAAAAGTTTCCGTTGAGCGATTTTACTAACAGATTCCCATAGAGATTTCTTTGATACGCCGACTTAGGAAGGAATAGGGATTGTCAGCTTAGGAAGGATAATCTTAGATGTCTTTTAAGGGAATGTGTATAGGGAGTTCTTAGGTACGACAACTTAGGAAGGGGTAGGGATTGTCAGTTTAGGAAGGATAACTTTAGATGTCTTTGAAGGGAATGTGTATAGGTTTTTTTTTTTTGATATGTCGACTTAGGGAGGGATAGAGATTGTCAGCTTAGGAGGGGAAATCTTAGATGTCTTTGAAGGGAATGCGTAGGTGTTATAGATTTTTATGCCTTCGCTTTGAGAGTAGAAAGGGCACAAGTCATCAGTCTTTTTAGAGCGCGTTTAGAAATAAATAAAAAAGTGGGAGTTGGATCAGGAAACAAGAGAAAATTTTAGAATAAGGTAATATAGTCTAATTTAAGATAAAGTTAGGAAATTATATACATAATATATATGAGAGAGAGAGAGAGAGAGATAATGTGCTCTTAAGCAAAAAAAAAAAAAAAACCGCTACAGATAATGTATTATTATGCTAGAAATCCAAGCGGAAGGTACTCCTGTCAGCAAATTTAGTTTACATTAAAGAATAATTTATAAAAAAATGAAATTCGTATAAGGTGCCAAATGGAATCTTGCCCAAATAACTCTCGGGATGTAATGAATTCACCCAGCGAGAGCTGTCCGAAAACAAAGAACGGAGACGCTCACTACTGTTGCTCCTTTTTTCCAACAGTGTTAACGATGCACAAAACGAATCTCGCGATACGTGGGAAACAAATTTTTCGTTTTTATTAAGGCGACGCATTCCCTGTATGTTTTTTCGATGCATGATTGTTATAAAGGTGGGTGCTATTGATTGGCGCTTTGTTTGGCGTTTCGCACTGATATTCTTATGCTGAGAGTTAAAAAAAAAGATTCATTATTCAGGAGGAGAGATTGTCACGAATCTGGAATTCATTACGAAAAAGGGGCCATTCTTCGAGAGAGGGTTTTCGGTTGTGATCATACCGAAATAGTGCGCAATAAAGCTCTTGAAAGTGGGTCGCAGAAATTCCGGAGTGGTAGTAGTATCCCCTGTGTTGGTTCCATTCAATTTCTCAACAATCCAATTAGATTATTTTGTCCCATCATTTTTATATAGCACGCAAACACGCTCACCGGAGCATTTTTTTTATCATGAATATATTATTTTTTTTATATTATTGTGAATCTATTTATTAATTTATTTTTTTATTTTATTGTTAATTTAGTTATTTATTACTTTTTTATTACGAATTTTTTTATTAGTTTATTTTTTCTATTTCATTGTAAATCTATTTATTATTTTTTTATTTTATTGTGAATTTTTATTTTATTTTATTGTAAAGCTATTTATTAATTTATTTTTATATTTTATTGTGAATTTAGTTATTTATTATTTTATTGTAAGGTTATTTATTAATTAATTTTTTATTTTATTGTGAATTTATTTATTAATTTATTATTTTTATTTTATTGTGATTTAATTTATCATTTTTATTTTTATTTTAGAATGACCAAAATGCTATAACTATTCGAAATCACATTATCATATATCGAATTCTATACAGTCGCTATTTAAAATTATACTGAAATCTGTTTTTGTGCACATATACTATGCATTTTGTACATATTGCCCCATGCCGGGGGGATATGGATCGTATGAAAAAGTGTTCTGATGCTTCATAAGCAGTTGTAAAAAATATTATTTGCAGCATATAAAAAAGTTTTTTTTCTATCAGATCAATTGGAACTGTATCAAAAAATGTTCCTCATAATGATTACAAAGCAAATCCTGTCGATGTAGAAACTGATTTTTCCAAACAAGACAAAAATTAGTTTGCGAAAGGAAAATTCTCTTTTTTTTTTTTTTTTTTGCTTATACTTTAAATATAGTAAATAAAAATTCTTTGTGAATTTGTGATAAAATTGGTGATTTAATATGAATTCTTTTTTTTCTTTTTTTTGCAATGTGATGATGTAATATTGGATGAACCATCTTTTGCTTTCTTTTTAAATTACTTTTTTTTATTACATTTCATTCATATTATGCATTTTTATAATTTTTTTTTATATACTGCATGAAAATTTGAGCTGAAAAGGAGCGCATCAAAGCAGATTTGACTTATAAAGCACTTTTAATCTATGGCGAACTGAAATTCATTCTTATTCGTTTCCTCTTTTCTTTGTGTATTTAAAAATATCTGTTGAGTGTAGATTTTGTCGATGAAAAGTGAATAGGATTCTATAGGGCCAAACAAATGACTATCCATATTCCAAACAGCAACAACAACAAAAAAAATTACTTTCCGGAAACTCGGTAAAATAATTGCTTTTTTTAACCCCTGTCTTCTTGTTTATCCGAAGGATTTTAGATGACAGGAACATTCGTGCATTTAACTCTCTGGCTACTTAACCGGCTCAATCCGACCGAGTAGGCTCTATACTGGCTGACCAGATTTGGGACAATATGGCAAACAAGGGTGCAGATTGTGAAGCAAGTTATCATCAAGGACATCTTCGGGGAAGGAGGAATTGTCAGCAATACATATTTCATCAGTGATGAAAAAGTTTTGATTGAGAGATACTTTCCAAGAGATTACGGAAAAAATTAGGAATTCATTTTGCGAAGCTCCCGAACTTTCACTATACGAAATATTGTTACAAAACAAAACGTCATTAAAAGTTATATTTTTTATTTACTAAACTTCCTGTTGCATTAAAGGAGAAAAATACTAAAAGGGAAAATAATGTCATTAAATTAAAAATAAATTGAGAATTTCATTTATTAAAGTTAGCTTTTGTTAAAATTTTTTCATTCAAGACAAATTTTATTTTTAACGTTAATATATATACAAAGATTTTTTAAGCTGGGCTAGTTTTTATATCAGAAATTAAAATAAAAAATGGTTTACGAAGATATATATAATATTTTTTGTTGATTTGTTTTTGCATTGAAATTGATTTGTTTCTGCATTGAAAAGAGGGATATTTTCTCTTGCTTTGTGCGCATTCAATAAGGCACAAATGAATTCCGTTATATTCTCTCCTCATACATCTTTTACAACCTAAGGTAGAATAGCACTTTGATTACCAAACACACTTCTCAGCCGCAACTGCACCAGTCAGAGACACTTGTGGATTTCCCATCATCTGCAGCGAGAAAGAAAGAAGAACAGCCTTCCATTAGTAAACAAATCCCGTTTACAAATGAGTTCAGTTTTAAATTGCCTTCAGGAGCCAGAGGGTTAAGTGGTTCTCCCATTCTTGAAATGAAATGGTATCTAATCACTAGTTTAGAACATGTGGAGGCGAAGTTTAATTTAGTTATATTAACGTTCAGTTTTAAAGCAACACTAGGGTCTGGGATGGACCTCGTCATTTTGAACCGCGGTCAGATGACGAGGACAACACCTGAGCTGGCACCACTTCTCCAAACTTCCACATCACATCACATCAGCTGGCATATCTAGAGGTGAAAACGAACTGCATCCGTTTGAAGATAAATAACAAAGATGATCCTGCAATTTGAATGAAAGGAGGAGGGTTCTTCTCTCCACTTTCTGGTATATAAGGCTCTTTCATCTGCAATACATCACTGAAATCGACAGTTTCCTGAGTAGACATTCATCGAAAAGACCGCAAATGAAAATTCTGTCGGATTTTTTTCCTTTGTCCTTAGCGTAAATAAATACTCTCTTTTTTTTTGGTTTTGCTTTCTTGAACCCAATTAAAACAGCACTCTTAAGGTGGACTGGAAATTAAAATCTGGAGCGACAATCGTCTGTCGCGTATTATTTTATTTGTTGACGAACGCCCATTTCAGTGACTTATTGCAAATGAAAGACCAAATTTTTCCCGATATGGTTCATTTTAGACTGATTCGAAAATGGATGGAACGGACAAGTTTTCGGAAAAACGGACATACTGCAGTTAATAACGACATTCAATTTTATAGATTTTAATGCAAATTTGATTTTACGTTTCGCCACATTTTTCGATGCTCTTCAACTGAATAACGGCAATTTAATTCATGTAGTATCAAATAGCAAAGTGAAAGGTTTCTTAAATTCATTCCATATTAATCATTTAACAGTCGAAAAAGTCAATAATCTGATCGCCAAAGGCCTTGTGCCCACAAGAGTCAGATTTTTGTATCAGTCAGTTAGGAAAATCGTGTCTAATCACAACTTCGCCTTTATTAGAAAATATGCGGGAAGATTTTGAGGAGACTACTCCCACTGGTTTGATACTCGCACACGAGTGACTCCTCGCCCCGCAATATAGTGAATATGCAATTTGGACGTCCTTTACTGTATCGATACAAATATACACTTCAAGAATATATCCTTTACCGAGAATATATCCTTTTGTTACGTTTTAAAGGGACACACAGACAGATAGGCTCCCCCTGAGTGAATTTCGCTTAATATTTTATAGAAATCTGCAAATTTCCTGCAAAGACTATACATCCATTTTCATTTTTCTAGCTCAAAATATTTTTTAGTTATCGTGTTCACAGATAGACAGAAACCTCACAGCGAGAGCGTCTCTCTCGTACCCTCTCACAAAGATATTATCGCTTTGCACGGCAGTGGCCCACAATAGATACGAAATATCAACCTTTCATTGGCATTTTCACTGAATCTATCGAGTGTTTTTTGTTGAGTATTTTGGCGATTCATCTTTGGCACGAAGTTAATACAATCCGAAAACAATTGATTTCGGAATAATTATAATTATCAGTAGTATCCAACAATAACAATTTGAATTTGTGCGCGTTTTTTCCATCCAATTGAAGCCAAAAGTGGACACAGAACTATGCTCGTTGTCCCGAAATCTCTCATCACATAGGATGGATTCAAATCATTGCGTTAACATACTTGCGGAAGTACAAACCGACAATCCCTTGACGGAGTTGTTTCCAAATTTGGTATACAAGTCAAAGTTCGACTTGTCAGCGTGGCCTCGAAGAGGGATCTATAAATTCACGTGATCAAAACAAGTGGATCGGATTGGATCAAAGAAATGGGATGTCCCTTGAAGTCGAAGTATTCATAAAAATTCCAGTCATTAAATTTTCTATTAGGGACAGTTTGTCAATTTTTTTCTGTTTAGCTCTCTCCTAATGTAAAAAGTGAACACTCATTTAATGCATTTTATGCATTTTCATTTTTTCACAATTTAATATGTAATGTTTTTTAAAAATTATTTTTCTGTACCAACATGCGTTTTCTCGAGAGGGTTTTTTATTGTTTGCAAGGGTCCAATGCCATCGTTTGTTCCTTCATGTTAGGTGGGGTTGCTCTTCGGCGGCCACATCGAGCTTCCCGCAGGGTTTCTGGCCAGGTCGGGGCATCGCACAGTGTGATATTGTAAATGAAGCCTCAGATAACCAGCAGACAGAAATGTAAAAAAAAATATCCCTCACTTAATTAGCTTAATTAAATGAATATACTTCATATTAATTTAATTTAATTCTTAAATTAAATTAGTATATTTCATATAACGAGTGATACAGACATGACGTCACATTCAGGATCATGTCTGTTTCTCTTGCTAAGTTTGTCTTTTAATCATTTCATTTTTTTCTTCAAAAAGAGACTGAACATATTGTTAACCAAATCATCATCATCTTCATAAAAAAAGAAAAAAAGAAGAAAAAGAGAGAGACATTTTGGCAGGCATCATGGTTTAATTTTGTCATGAGAAAAAGAAGTTCAGCTAAACGTGGCTTAATGAGCTCCTCCCATAACGAATGATTCGCATATTGTAAAAAAAGTGACTTGCTTAACGAGCGATGTTTCGCAGAACGAGTGGCGTGGAGACACCGTGACATTTCATGCTGATTGGTCTGTATCAATCTTGTTTGGAGAGAACCATTACATTTATACATGGAAAGAACTTCGATCGGATAGTGCTGCCGAACAGGATTCTAAGGAATTTGAGCAAAGTTGGGGGAACCTAAATAGACGAGATTGTGTTCCTGGCAAGAATTATGGAGCTAGTGGAACTTGCACTCAATCATTAACTAGTGCTACTTGCAATCACTTCTTATCAGAGACATGGAGTGTCATTCTCACACTGACATCGATTAATTATCATGCGTCGTTCGTTGTAACTACACCAAACTTATATATAAAGATGGGCTTTAAAATATAGCAGCTATTTAATGCTTGAGCGCAAATGAAACTATTTAATGAGTGCGCAAATTAAACCGAATTATGGAACTAGAAATGAGTAGTAAGGGCATCGATGAGCTGGTGGAGGAACGTAGGCAGAATTACAGAATAACTTAGTGGAGTTGCATTCCGTAGCAGATCAAAAAACTACAGAAGAGGAAATAATAGACTCAATAGAACAATGAGTTTCCAGTGAGTAAATGAGGTAAGTAAAAGCTGAAATCATGAGAAACTATTGCATTGTACGCTGAAAAGCATCCCTCTAAAAAGGCAGTGGCTATATGCGCTACAAATGCATTGAACGATGGTGTTGTGCCTCAGTTTCATCACATTTTGACGCATAGCAATAAATAAATAAATAAATGGCTTTGGATACATTTCTTTTAAAAAAAGCAAAGATTATAAATAATAAATTACAGTGTTTTTTTTTCCGAAATGGAATGAATTCTTCTATTTCATATACATTCCTGTGGGAAATACTGTTTCTCTGAAGGAGTCTTAGGCATTACGTGTAAAATCCAGGAACGAATTCTGTTCGTGAAGCGAGGTTCCACTATATATCCACGGACATGTTAAATATGTGTACTAAATTTTATAAATTTGGCTCGTCATTTTTTAGTTCTATATTTGCGCAATCGGTTAAATGAACATCCTCACGCTGGATTTTGATTAATATTGAATAGAAATCTACAAATTTAGTTTATAAAAACGAGACGCGAAATTTCATCCTCTGGTGCAAAACATTTTTGAGTATCGTCTTTGTAACAGACGGAAGATCTGACATTTCCCAAAAGTGTGTTTTTCAAACTCCAGGAGGTTTAAAACGTGGTGATTCATCGAAATCGAGTATTTGAATTTTTTTTTTTTTTTTTTTTAACAATTACAGTATTTTCTTTGCACTTCGCAATGCGAGAAAATAAAAATGTGTTTTTTCTGACTCAGAGAGGTATGAAACGTGGAAATTCATCAAAACGTGTTCGAATTTTCGACGATTACAGTATTTTATATTTAATGTACTTCGTATGCGAACAAAAAATAAATAAATAAAAATAAAAAGTAAGCATATTCCCCAGACATATATTAACATATCCGATTTGTTTAAGCTGTTCTTAAAATCGAATTGGACAAGCTTTGCGTTCGTAAAGTTGATCTTAACGTGTCAACACCTTTTCAACTAAATTCTAAATTAATCATTTGACTCTAGTACCTTTCGTTTCACTTGTTTGGTCCCAGTTTCTTACGTTTGGTCATGACTCAGGCCTCAGAAGAAAATAACAAAATCGATGGGGTCGTGGCGTCTTACGTGGCATGGAATTTAATTGGAATAAAGAGGGGGTAGAGAGGGCTCTTCCCCTCCTGCTGCACACCCGGAAGAGGTTATGCGACACGAAATGCTGTTTCGAAATAAGGTCTGCCATATTAGCCGAAATTCGCCAATGGGGACGCCATGAGTGCGGAATGAAGTATTTTTTTAATCGAATGCTGAGTTTATTGTGCAAAGAAATATAGAAATAAAGAGAAGAATTAAATACTAAATACAGTTGACATTGTTTTCTTGAATTGTTTATTAGGTATTTCACTATGTTCAGGATACATTTTTTTAAAAAAAAATCCTTAGTATAGTTTTCTTTTTGAGAATAAAAGTTGGAAAAAGCATCTATGAAATCAAAATATATCAATTGAATGAAAAAGGTTTTAAAAAATTGAAAAAAACACACACACACAAAAAAAACGCACACACTTTTTTTGGCTAAACGAGTTCCTGAACTAAAAATTAAGCTGCATTTTTTATCCACTATTTAAATATTGGAGTTCAACTTATAAATAACATGACATTTTCAATTTTTTTCGCATTGGGAATCATTTAAATAATTATAGAATATTTTTAAATGGATAGAATACTTATTATCTAATTCAAGAACTATAGAAAATACTGAGAATTTGTTCAAATTTGAACGAAAAATATGCATGAGATTTTATTTGATGAGTTTTCTCGTAAGAAAATTCTGTCAAAGATTAGAATTTGAGAAAATAGCATTTAAATATACAAAATATAATCAATTATTTTATATTTATTAAGACATATATACGTTTATATTGTTAATTCAACCTGCAAATTTAGAAATCAGTTTATTTTTCCAAACAAACAATAGGAAACAAAATTCAAATAGTTTTATAAAAAAAAAACCTCTGCGAAACATTAAGAATATTAATCAAAAAATCTTTCAGCTTAATTTAAAAAAAATTACAAAGATTTTGTAAGAGAATTCAAATTTTATATAAACATATCAAATGTTATTTTCAAGAATTTTACTGTAAAAATAAAATAAGTAACATATTTTGGGTTAAAATTACCACTGTTTCTGATTTCATTTTTATTTTCTATGTTTCATTGAAACTATTGTATCTGTATCTTATACTCTGCTGGTTGCTATTTGACATTCTGTAGTATGTCTAGGTAATGTGTGAAGTATTAGTCTTTTTATACACTGTTGGCCAGTTTTTGTCATTCTAGAAAATTCCTGGATATTCTGAAGAATACCAGATATCAAACTTCGCCTGTAACATTCATAATAATGAATTTTAAGGATTAAAAAAAAAAGAGAATTAATTAATTACTAAAGAATGCTGTTTTTTTTGTGCTCGAATAAAAAGGTATTTTAAGACATCGTTTTTATTAAATCCATTCTCATTTTTATTTCTACGTCCACTGCCACTCTAATTTCCTCGATTCCTGACACTTTGAGGAAAAGAAAAACCGGGAAAAACAAAATAGCAAAAAGAATTTCTCTCCAGAAAGCAATCATTTCTTCGCCGCCTCTTTGTGGGAAAATAATTAGGTTCACCCACTTTGGCGAAAGTCTGCCGCGAACGGTCGCGTTTCTGGGATGATACGTGAACATGTTCCACTGCAAAAATGAGCATGTCTCGAATATTGCTTCCGTGAAGCCCGCTTTGAATCATGTTTCGCGATTTGCAAGAAGAGGTTGAAGCCTCCTGCCGATTCCGGGAACTCTCGATCCATTGAGTTTAGCTGGCTGCTACGTGGAAGAAGACGAGGGAGTTTTTTATATGATAAATGCCTTTTTTATAAGCGGAATTCCGAATTTTTGCATGCGTGATAGATGCCATTTTCATAAACAGAATTCTGCATTTTCGAGTGGAAATGGAAAGTTCGGAATTATAAATTGCCGACCGAGTCTGATATATTCTATCTGTTTAATAGAAATAGGTAGTATTTGGAATAAGATGTAAAAACAGCTTAAAAGCAGAGGGATTGTTTTTTTATGTAATCAGATATTTACAAAGTTCAGAAATGTACTGAAATATTGGAAAACTACGGATAACTATCCTAACTTTACATATAATTGAGAAGCCATCGTTGCGAGTTTTTGATGTGAAAATTAACTGTACGGCATTACGTTTTATATACACACTGCCGCTATGAATCAAGATGATGGACAGAGCATCTTAAGTGATGATTTGCCGGAATACCTTTTTTCAGGTAATTTTTTTGTGGTTGCTGTTATTTATTGCAGAATAACCGAATGTTTGTGCGATTAAAATTCTCCTGGTTTTTCCCTTAAACTTCCTGTGATTTTATAATAGGCAAGAATAATTGATGATGCACTTGAAAAACTCTATTCTTATGAACTTTAATTTAACTTAATTAGTTTGCATGTTCATGTTTGTAATGTAATTTTGTTATAAATTCTTCATTCATTTCTTTGTTCACAATTTACGTTCCTGTATGAAAATACACTATTCTAATATTTTAAGGATTTTAGTAAATTTGAGAAAAGTCGATTTCTAGATATTTTTATAGTAAATCATTAAGATTAAAAATAGAAAATAAGAAATTATATCAAATCAAACATACTAATAAAACTATGTGTTTTAAAATTATTTTGATTAAATTTATGTATTAAATTAATTTTTAAAATTAAATTTATTTGTTGATGCTGATAAGAGAATGTTTTGTGAAAAGTAAAGTGATCAGATCTTACTAAACTGTCTCAATCTAATCTCCTACAATTAGATCTTGTTTAACAATAAAAAAAGTAATTTTCTGACTAATTATCCATACAAATTTTTGTATATGCAAAGTGATCCCCGAAGATAAATCAGTCTCAAGAAAAGTAATCAAGTAAAATTAATTTCTTATCGTTTTCTGCTTTTGAACGTTTTGATAATCTATTTTTTACTTCCTCGCATATGAAATATTTGAGTAGCAATTGTTCAAAACATCAATCGCGAGACTTAGATAAATCGTTATATTTTAGACTATCTAAATGCGAAAAAATATGTTCATGTTTGTTTATCTGCAGACAAACCGAATAAAAACGCAGCAAGGCTATCGTGAAGTTTGGAGAATCTGTATTTTTCTCACAAAAAAATACAGATTTCTGTTAAATTTTGAATGAAATCCTGCCATGCTCTTGTAAATAAGATAACTTAATATCCTTAACATCCAGTTGGACGAAATCAACCGTTTGGATTTATTATTAGAATTTGCAGATCTGCGTCCAATTTTGGACTCTCATCCGCCAAAGTATTGACTGTCTGTCAAATTGTATAAGCAGGATTTCTTGCAATTGCAAATGCATCCATTTAGATAAATGAAATTCGTTATTGGTCTTGCCGCTAACATGCTGTACAACTACTACATCAAATATTGGAATTGGGAAAAGAAGAGTCTCAAAATTCATATATATTCTTCTTGATTATATTATAACAAAGTCGACTTAAAAATCAAAAGTTTTGAAAATTAGTTTTTGAAAAACTAATTTTCAGAAGGTGCCCCTGCTTTCAAGATTGTTTTAAATTTCATTTTGTATATATTACATTTCCTATTCTTTCCATTTTTCAATTCAGTAAATCTTGCAACTTTGCTATAAACTGAGTTTCATACGGTGGTTGTTTCTGAATGATAAATTCTGCTATATTTGTAGTAAAGACTAAATATTTCAATTTAATATCTCTTGTAATACTTTCAGAATTTTCTTGTTTAAAACCTGAAGAAATCTGTTTTAAAACGTTTAAAATTGTTAGAATTCATTAAAAAAATTTCTGTACTGATACTTATATAAACAGTTAAAAGGAAATTAATTCAATGTAAGTTTTGTTGTCTTTTTAATGATTCTCGATCGTTTTCATTTGTATGAAAATTTCTCACTTTGTATGGAAAAAATGAGCGAGGAAAAGTGCAACAGAAAGAAGAATAAAACCTTCAGACAAATTTTTCAAAATTATTTAAAATTAAATGAGCGATTTAAAAATATTTTTATTAATATATTATTCCTATTTTAAGCAAAAATAGTTCTTAAAATTTAATTTTTAACCAGGAAAATAATTATAACTTTAATAGGGATAAATAATAATAATAGTCACTCGCAACGTGAAAAAATTTTTATTCAATGATTCTAAAACTTTGTTTTATATTTATTATTACATTAATACATTTAATAAATGATGATTGTTCACAAAAGCAACGCTGCTGTTGGAGAACCAACTTTATTCACATTCAAAATATTTTTCTTTCTTCGCTTCATGCTTTAATTTAAGGACACTCCAAACACTGCAAAATCCAAGAACTAGCACGTTTTCGTTGAGCTTCTAAAAGAACGGGGGATGTAGAACATAAATTTCTCAGTATAGTTGAAGTACCTTATCGATGTAGACTTTTCTTGTTGTTTTCTTACAGAATACTGTGTATTCCAATAATAATTCTTTGGTTGAATTATTATTCGATATGTTTTTTAATTTTTGTATATATGAAACTTACTTTCTTCGTAAACTTTCCTTAGTTCGAATTTCAGTAATGGAATGAATTCCATTTTTTTTTTTTTTTCATTTCTTCTGGCGCATTTAGTAACCCGGTACATGTTTTCGACTATTTCCTTCTGGTTATTTTCAAGACGGTTTGCTTAAGTTTTTAACAAATCTTTATTCGAGTTACAATAAATACAGAGTATGAAAAATATTTTTCATTATTAAAATTTAAAATTTTATCTTTTTAGGATCAGGAAAAGTTTCAATAGTAATTTAAATTGTTTATCAGCATTAAAGTTTTATTTCTACTATTTTTAAATAAAAAATAAAATTTTAATTTAAGTATTGAATGAATGAAAATTTATTTTTGACATAAAAATGAGTTGCATATTAATTAAAAATATTTCTAAGAGTTAATTGAATTTGAATTAATTTTTTCAAAATATGCATGACAGAAACTACATGGCACGGCTGAACCCACATCTTCTGACAGTTAAGCGAACTCCTTACCGACCGCGCAATGTGAATGTTGACTGAGGTAAATAATTTACTAGTTATAAGCTGAGCCTAAAGTTTGAAAATTATTTTCTAGGAAGCGGGCTGATTATTGCGTTATGAGCTATATTCTAAAACACGTGACCCTTTTTGTTCTCCATTTTCAAATATCAGTCAGCCTAAAAGTTTTATTTGGGGCAGGACATATTGCTTCCTCAGACAGAGGAATGATTATTAAAATTTAAAGGAATTGAATCAACATGACTGAAAACGAATAAGTTAAGTTCATCGTATAAAGGTTAATGAAATCCCAGGGCTATAAAAAAGGTGTATGTTATAAGTGTGAAATGTTTGTCGTTGCGAAAAATTTGGATAAATGCAAAAAAGGAGTGGTCAAAATTCCATATGTAAAAGTAAATGTGAAATTTTTTTCTGTTGTTAAAAAGATTGTTTAATGAAGTTATATGGTGCACTATCTCTTATAGCAGTGTAATGTAAAAGAGTATAAAAGAGTAAAAGGAGTATAAGAGTTATCAAAGAGACTTATGATAACTGAAGCTGATAATGACCCGTGACTCACCAACAATTCAGCGATATTGTTTGAGTATTCACCGTTTTATTCAGAGCTTGGATGGGAGAGAAGCGAAATTCTGATCAAGGGGTGGTTCTCTTGCCCCAACTCGAAAAAATATTAATTTTTCCTACTCTGTTTGTAGTCCAATATTAAATCGCTATCTCGCTGAAATGGGAACACACTCTTAAAAGGCTAGTGAGAGTCTGATTTTTCGTAATTCCCTTTCTTAGTACATCGAACCGCCCTGAAAGTGTGATACAAGGAAGTTAAATAATTCATTACTAGAAAAATCATTTTTTAATACATTAAACAATCTTTTAAATTCGAAAGTTCTTCCCATTTTTTCGTAGCTATTACAGAATTTTGATAAATTTCTAATGCAGGGCATTTTATTTGAATTCTTCTCAAAATGAGTATTTTACATTTACAGCCCAATTCTATTTCAGTCTTGGAATTTCATTTTTCACTTTAAAGTGCAAAGTGAGCCCACTTTATATCTTGTTCATTCAACTCTCCTTAATTCCTGATAAACATTACTGAGGTGGCGATACACAGTCTGTCAAAAAATATTGGGACACACCATAAGTTCGCAGATTTTTATCATAATATTTTCCTTAAATATACAAATGAAACCAAAACAAAGAAGTATATAATATTTTGATATATAAAAATCATAATAATTCAACAAAACCCTCACATTAATTCAACTATGGTTCTAATTGAAAATAAGAGAAATCAAGTAAAAACACGTGTTCAAAAAAGAATTGGGACTCTTCCCAATAATTTAAGAAAAATAATGCAAACTTAAATGTTATTATCTTGATGGGCGGCCTTTGCTTTTTATGATTTCTCATATTTGGTATGTGTTGGACCCATTTTTTGCAAAAGGATCCATCCAATTTTGGCCCTCATCTCGACCAAATGTTTTCTTAAATCCTGCTTATTAGAAATTTGATATTTATATAGTTTTTGTTGTAAATAATGTCACACATGCTCAATGGGATGAAGGTCTGGGCTTTGTGCAGGAGTCTTAATAACACTAGGACAGTGGTAGAGGACCCATTACGTGCAAATATCAGGAATGGGTCCTCTAGGATTCGGGTCATTATCTTGGTACAATTTAAAATGTCTTGAGATTCCCAGCTTGCTCGCACCTTGTTTTAAATTTCGCTTGAGGATGTAAGGACAGACATATTTATTCATTGTACAGCTAATAAAATGTGCTTGCCATACAATCCCAGAGGATTTGAGTGCCACCTCTCTATATGACAGCAGGTCGTAAATTTTTTGATATGATGCATAGCTGCATTTCGTTTCACCAAACACTTTGCTAGCCAAAATGTTAAATTTGTTTTTATCAAAAAAAATGACACTTTTCCCAAATTCTTTTGGCTGATTTATATACATTTTAGCAAATGCCAGCCTAGCTTGTCGATTGGCCTTGCTGATGTTGGACTTTATTTGAGGTACTCTGCCATGATAATTATATTTTCTTAAAATATTTCTGACAATTTCGGGATTTACAAATTTTCCGAACTTTCTTTTGCATTGCAGAGTCAATTTTACTGCACTAGTTTTTGGATTATTAAAGTGAACTTATTTCACAGCCCACCACGTTCATGAAATGTCCTTGTGTGCCCTGATCTTTGCTTGTTTTGAATACTATTTGTTTTCTTGAATCTGTGAATAAGGTTAAAAGCAGTAGACTTACTCCATTTCAAGATATGCCCTATTCAGCGAAATGATTTTCCATTTTCCAGTGACTTATTACAAGATTTCGCACATCAACCGATATGCCTTTTTTTCTATTACTAATCCTACTCTAGTGAAAATTTTATGTTTGAAATTATAATCTAAAAATGTAGTAGTAAATTCAGTTCCATTGATTTGCTATATATTTTTTGAATTTCTCATTTCAAAAGTGTCGCAGTATTTTTTTGACACCTAATTGCCTTTTAATTATCTTTAAAAAGCTCGATCAAATTATAATTCTGAAATACCAATAAAAGTTTCCTTACAAACTGTACACCAAATGTAAAAATATTTCTTGATTCATTTTATTTTTATTTCAATGTGATAAATAATTTTATAAATAGCTTTGTAGTTATTCAAGCCAAACATCCCAATACTTTTTTTAGTGACTATATAGCACTTCAAATAAAAATGTTAGGCATTTCTAAATATTAGTACCCCCCATAAAAGCGAACACATATTTATTATACTATGTATTATCACATTAACAATTACTTATTCCGGAATTGATAAATACATTTAAAAACTAAATAGTTTTAGTATATTAAATACCTTTTTTATTTCTATTATTTGACTTAATTTGAGCTCAATGACTTAAATTTACGATCAAATGGCGTCAATGTTACGGAATTAAAATTCAATTCAATTAATGATCAGTTCTTATTTAAGTTTGAATTTTTAATGTAAAATATTATCGATATAACGGTAAATGATTTTAAATCCGATACTTTCTATATTGAATTTAAAAAAATTAATTACAAATTAGCCTTCACACATGAAGTAACAAAGGTTTAAAAAAATATTTAGTAAAAAGCTATTCGGAGATTTTTTTTTGTATAGTAAACTTAAAATTATTTTTATACAATAAAGAATTGCTACATGCACTTCGTATACAAAAATTGAAAAAATGAACAATTTTTATTTTTTTCAACGAAATCAAAATCAGAATTCATCTTGAGCTGTAAATACACAGGATTCATCATTTGCGATACATTCAAATTATTTTAAATTAAAATTATACAAGAATTAAACGAAAAAGCTTGGAACAAGTCGAACATCAGTACTTCTGCTAGTCCGATTAAAAGGTTTCATTAGTAAAATATCTTTCAGAGAGAAACTGAGAATTGTTAACGAAATCATCACACTATTTAGTAAACTGCAGTTTCTGAGTAATTAAAATTCATTTCAAGGAAAACACCGAAATGGCTAATTTGCTGCGTGTATAAAACGCGGAATATCGAGCTGCAGAGGATCTAATAAATGGATCATTCTTTATTTCTTTGTGATTCTATCTGCAAGTATTCAAATTTTGAAAAATATTTTATAATGTTTGGAACATATTAGAATCGTTTACTGATATAATTTGAATGAATCAAGAAAAGTTACTGTTCATTGAGTATTCTGAGACGACCACTTTTCTACGATTCGATCTCACCAAGGGGTGAGATCAGCAATGATGAGCGCATTTCCGGAATTCTTCGTCATTCTTTGACTTTGATTTCCGTCCTATTAGATACTTTTTCGTTCCATTTTTTTCATGTGCATGTGAGTGTCATTTCGCTTCTGACCGTATTATTTTATTGTAATTCAAAATTTATTTTATTTCCTCGAACTATCCGACTTTACTTTATTGTTAAATGTAAATATCTCCTACTTTCATCTTTCCTCTTACCCCTATTTTGACGAATTAACGCATGCGCAAAAGCGTGGAGGGTTTTAGAATCCGTTGTCAAACAATATCTTAATATGCTATATAGACAGAACAGAACACCGTCTCACACCCCCGTATCCGCAACCATTCCGGTCACTGAACGGTTTGATGGGCATGTTACGGGAATTTTATCAAATGCCAAAATATTTACAGTAGAAAAAAAAAAAAAAAAACAGAAATAACTGTGCAGAGAATTTACAAGCATAAGAGAAATGATAATAAAATGAAACCGTTTACGAAGAGTTTTAACTTTGAAATATTATAGAAAAAATTATTTGGAATAATAAAATGTAGAAAGATATTGTGTATGAAAAAACACATGAACTCAGTGTTCACTTGTTATCGTGGCATAATAGATGAGGATGCAGTTATAAAAATCTAATAGAAAATAATTTGGTGAATGGCAACAAAGGAAATCTGGTTTGAAAGATATTTATGAACAAAAGTGAAGAAACTGTGGTGTTTTTTTTCTCACCCCTCTTAGTCCTTGCGAGTAGGACACTTGCTGTTGAAAGCTAGGGAGGCAAGAAAATATCTCTATTTTCACGGATAAATTTAATTATCCTGTGGATTTTTCGTCCGTAGGGGAAGTTGCCGGCTGCTCTTTACAGTCATTCTTGTTCATGGCTTGGGGATGGTTTATTCATATGCCAAGAGATTGTGAGGCTGCCTTCCGTAGCATAATGAAATGCCGTGCCAATCTTATCGCAACCGCACTGATCACTCTCCGACGGATTGTACCTTTTGAGGCAGGCAAGAAAAGGGCTGTGTTCTGATAAGAAAATAATACTCTCTCTGATCCAGTGAGTGGGATGAAGGTTGACTGAAGGCGGGATATTAAAAACTTTTCTGCCTGTATCACCATTGCTCCATATAGACAGCTCGTAGGGGCAAATATTCTAAAATATGTAGACTCACTTGATGCAACTGAAGAGAAACTGAAGAAGCTTCTTGTACTATCAACTATACTAAGAATATGCTATCAAATGTAGCGCATGGCACCACCAACTATAGTTAATATAGCACAGCTCGGCAGCATTGCTTTCTTCTTTCTCATCCACAACTGGAATGCGGATCTAAAACATGCGAGATTATTTTTCGATGCTGGCTTGAAAGTCACTTCTTGCAAAGGAAGGCTTAGTTGCTGGGCGGGAATATGGAAACCTCTTTGGTTTTTTGCTGAAAACTGAACTTAGATAAAAGAAATTATGTTAATGGTTTGGAGGATAAGCGTGGGAATATACTAGTTCTCATTTTCGACAAATGAATATATTAAAAACAAATACATTTGACACAAATGCTGCTGCTCTGATTACGAAATAGTATCAAAATGAATCATTCCGAATATAGAGCATATGAGATAGTTCAAGGTTCCTTTAATTATTGACATCAATGATTTTTCCTTCAATCCGTTGTCCAACGTTTTCCAAATATAATTACCTTAAGCATAGTAGTTAAGATTATAAATTCCTTTTTTAAAAAACTGCTCGTTTTAATTTATTTTTGAAGCAAAATCTCTATTAAATAATCCCCTTAACTATCAGTACCAAGTCTATTAGAGTTTAGTTCAGTTATATTAACGTCCCGTTTTAAAGCAACACTAGGCTATTTCGGGACGGACCTCGTTATTTTGAACCGCGTTTAGATGACAAAGACGACACCCCTCTCCAAATTTCCATACCACACTAGCGGGAGAACTTTAGGCCCCGACAGATTGAATGTGCACCATACTCTCTTGCACGATGGTTCTTCGGTGGAATCGGGTCTCGAATCGGAAACCCTCCAGTTCCGAAACCGAGATCTTACCACCAAGCCACCATGGCCAAGTCTGCCAGAGGATTTCTAGCATGGAAGATTTTTAATTTTCTTGTTGCGTAATTAGATGCTGATTGTTCAGATTTTATTTTAAGCATGCAAGGAACTTCATACCTCATGCACCCCCCCCCCTCTCAGATCATTTTCATATAATAACTAGCAAATTTCATTGCCCTTAAAGGAATGAACAAAAGTTGATTTTTTAGCGTAAAGCAAAGGTTAATAATACGTCACAGAAATGAAAGCAATTTTTTCTAATAAAATTCTGTATTTGGCAGTATAACTAAATGAAATTCTTATAACAAAAAAGAAAAACCCGTTTGAAGCAAGAAATACATTTCAGTAGAAGTTTTAAAAAAATAGAGCATTCCAAAAATTGCTTTTAAAAAAAAAATTGGTGAAAACTGCCAAATTAAATTAGAAATGTTCGGAATTGTATCTTTAATATTTTTACTTTTTTGTCTTTAATATATATATTATTTATATAATTGAATATCAGTTTTGTATTTAATATTTTATCTCATAAAAAATAGATTTAGGGTATATTGAAAGCTTTCAAATGATGTCTCGTTGAAATCTGGCGGGTACTTGAGCATATGCAAATTAAAATAAAGTGTTGTTTAAATTTTTAAATCACATGTACTGAACTTATTTCTAAGATTATTCTTCAGATATTTCGAATGTTTGCAGATTAGTGTTTTTTAGTGTGTGTGTGTTTCAGTTGGTCAACTGATAAAACAAATTCACACATTAGCAGCCCCGGTAAATTTTGTACTTAAGTTTTTAGAATGCAAACATCAAAATTTCACAATTTTGTTTCAAAAAAATTAAATCAAACATTTTAAAATTTAATTCTTTTAAATGTGAGATACTGAAAAAACAACTCTTTAGAAAAGAACCTCAGATAAGTGCTTTATTACTTCAGTTTGACGTAAAATATATTATTTAAATAATACTTACATGGAAACGAACTTAAAATTAATAATAAAAAACAAACATGCTTTCGGAGCTGTGATGAGTCCGAATTTTGCGTTACCCACTTGCCCTTTCAGAGTTTAATTCGGTCCTCCTCTTTGGGTGAGTTTAGTTTAGTTAAGTTATATTAACGTCTCGTTTCTAAGCAACACTAGGTCTATTTGGAGACGGATTTCATCATTTTGTTCCACGGTTAGATAACGAGGACGATACCTGAGCTCTCACTCCCACTCCGAACTTCCGCACCACGCCAGAGGGAGGACGTTTTTCCCCGACGGATCTAGCGTGCACGCTTACACGATGGTTCTTTGGTGGAATCAGGTTTCGAACATGAAACCCTCCGACTTCGAAGCCGAGACCTTACCATCAGGCCACCGCGGCCTTGATAAGTGAATGGAAGCTTGTCTGTTGCAAAGTCCTTTCTGTCCCGTTCTGTCTTTATTTTTCCAACGCCCCCCATCCATTTCTTTTCCTTGTCGATTTATTACGAAAATTTATTACAGATTCGGAATGTACTTGTCAAGAGGAGGAGGACACCATTAAAACTCTTAATGAACTTACTTTCGCCTTTACAACTCCTTAACCGGGTCACCCGACCCCTATTAGCCCTCACCCGAGACACACCTCCGGCTCTTCGGTGAGCCGCAGATGGCGCGCTCCCAACCAGTGGCACGCAACCTGCAATGAAAACGAGGCTACCTCGTGTTACGGCCGTGTAGTTCTATTTCTTTTCTTTTTATCTACTTCGGTCTTCGAACATCCGGAAAAATTCGAGATATTTGAAGGAGATTGCTTTCGCTTTCAGGTCATATAATCTCTCCTTTCTTTCTTTTTTTTTTTTTTTTGTTCTATATCTTTATTTTTGGTTGAATGGGTGGAAGAAATTCTTTATGGGCAGATTTATTTCTGGAAAAATTGCGGCAGGACGAACAAACGGGAGTGTTCTTCCCTCCACTTTTTCGCATGCTAACGCAGTATGGCCGTTTCGGTGTAGGAAAATTGAGCAGGGATCTGTAGTTTATTTGTTGGGCCGAGATGATCTGGTGGTAAGGTTTAGGCTTCGGGGCCGGAGCGTTCCAGGTGTGAGACTCGATTCCACCGATGAACCGCCGCGTAAGCAAAATGGGTGCTTGTTACCAGATTGCGTACGGCGCTCTGCACTCTCCCAGGGTCCGCACATTTTTGAACGCTCTAGAAGCGTGCTTGGCAAGCAATAGGATCCATATATGCACGTGTTTAATTTGCATTTGGTATTATATTTACATAAAGTATTCTTAAATATTACTATATGTTTATACATGTATTTATTATATAAGATTTTTGACACTTAAACAATTATTTATTTCACATGAAAATAATGCTTTAGAGGGTGCCACTTCAATAAAACTTAGTGGAAAGGTAAAGGTATTCTCTTGTGCAATAGTCTTCGGAGCGATTTGCTGGAATATCTTGTTTTAAGACATGCAAGACCATTCGCGAATTTTCTCGTGTTTCGCATCCCATCTGCTGTGGACCACTCACGAGTTTTCTCATGTTGCCTGTCCCGTCTGTTAGTGATTCACAAATTGCAAAGTTATGAGGATTTTAGAACGTACTTCACAAAGATGTTCTGTCCCAGGCGTATGTCTTACAGATTTCTTTGTGGTCCTTAATGTGTTAAATATTTGCCTCTGGGTAGTTATGCACGGATTTAACCGCAAAAGCATGAAAACGCGATATTTCGTGAGCCCCCCTCCCCCCACAACGTTCAGCCTGCTAGAAAAGAGAAATCTCGTGAGGCGTATGCAATGTGTTAACAACGGATGCCAAATATCCTTCCTTTGGTGTAGTGGGGAAGCCTGAAAAAGGAGACAGCTCAGGTGTACTTCTCGTCATTTGGCCGCAGTTCAAAATTACTCACACAGTACTAAAGTCCGTCTGAAAATACCCGAAGTGTTTCTTCAAAAAACGGGAGGTTAATATAATCTAGTTAAACTTGATCACTTGTTAATGACTAGTTCCAAAAATCGATACAGATCTAGAATGCTACTGAGAAGAACGAATATATCTTGAAGTGGTTTCTAAATGTATCGTTAACATAGGTGCAAATATACTGAACTGTCATTCCTCTGATGGACTCCTGCTGGTGTGGTATGGTGTGAAAGTTTGGAGAGGTGGTGCCAGCTCAGGTGTCGTCCTCGTCATTTAACAACAATTCAGAATTATGAGGTACATCCCAAAATAGCTCTAGTGTTACTTTAAAACGGGATGTTAATATATCTATAAACTAAACCCATTGATGGATCGAGTCAAAATTGGATGAAGACCAACTTTTCTCATGTTTGATCTATCTGCGTACTTTCTCCAGTCTAAATGTTTGCGTGTTTAGATTTTTAATATTGTATTTACATGCACGAGAATGGACAAACCAACACATTTGGCATGGCTGGATTTTTTGAAGCACAGTTTCACAAAAATCTACAAATTTGAGTAAAATGTCAAATACTGTATTATAAGAATGTTGAAGTTTGCGCTTTTCTTTTACCGTCATTGCAAACAAGTTCCAGTTTAGTTTTTTGACCTCTGGAGGCTCATCTAAGTCCCAAGATCTAAATTTTTGATGGTTACAATATTATTATGAAAAATAATATGAATAATCGACGGACACGCTTTAGGGATTTGTTTTACACAATTGTCTTTTGGATTTTCTGCGACTGATATGCAACAGTTTGCGGCCAAACGTTTTGGTAAAAATTTCAAACTTTCAACCAACTGCGAACTGTTTCTTTATTAACGTCACTGAATTTTAATTTCGTTATTTATTCCCTTTTTTGCTGACAAAAAAATTGCGATAATCATTGCAGCTCGCAACGGACCACTTGATTGCAAAATAAACAACGACAACTATAATAAACGTCTAATTATTTCTGGTCCTCCGAAAATACTGATAAAAACTTCCAGTAATAAATATAAAGAATACAAAAAAAATCGTACTGATGAGTTTCCTTTTAATATAACCTTTTGCTTCTAAGGTTTTTTTTTCTTTCTGCAAAAAGTCAACATTCTATTCGAAAAATTAATTCAAATATCATAGCGTGCTAATGTTTTAGAGTTGATTCATCTGTTTCTATTTTATTTTAGAAATTTTCACTTAAGTAAAATACAACGATAATACGCTTACAAAAAAAAATGTACTTATTAGTATCGTGACTTACTTGTGCATAAACTCGTACCTACTAAAGTAACTAAAATATTTTTTAAACTTTTATTTTTTAAAAATTATACAGAAATAACTTGGCATTAAAAGAAAACTTATATTAAAAATTTTAAGCATTGTAAAAAATAGTATTTGTATAATAATTAGCTCCGAATTTACTGAGAGAAACTTTAAAATTTTAATTTGTATATGCAAAAAAATTATTTAAAAGATTTATAGTTTGCACTACTTTAAAAGAAGTAACTACTTATCACATTTTGATAGCTCTAGAATCAGTATTTTCCTTATGGAATGTTTTGAATAAATTCTTCATCATGCATGAAAAAATGTACAAATCGCATCTTTGATTTTAAGTGTTACAGTGCTAAAAAAATAGTTGTCATTATAGTAATATTTTTTTGATTGCTACTGCGATTTAGAATTACATTTTTCAATCTTCCGTTCTAGCTCTTAGCAAATCAAAATTTGAACTTAGAATATTATTTAATTTAAGAGGCAATCTGCCGACAATATTTTTCGTTTTATATTAAAATTATCTGAAAAAATGCTTATTTTATAAATATAAAAAAAAGACAGAAAAAAACAAGAAATGTGTCGAGTGTCCTATAGCGACGACAAACAAGTTCATAAAAAAAACCCTTTTGATTGCATATAGTATGTCCAAATGCATCTCAATATGCATTTGCAAGCGTTAGGGAAGTTGTAGATTGAATAGAATAACAGTTATGATATGGCGTCTTTAATCCACCAAATCTGATACAATTACGAAGTGAAATTTTCTCTTCAAATCATTATCAGCCCCGTCATCTGCAGGATTCTTCGAAACAGCGAAGCAAGCCGTGAAGAAAGAACGTTATGAGTCTTTAATGTTATACAGTATCGAAGAAACGCTAATGTTCCCTAATTATCTTTCTACATGGCACTGTATTGTGCCCCAGAATTCTTGGTGAATCTGTATTCGCTTAATCATCTGATATGATTAAAGTATGACGGAACTCGTTTTAAAATAAAACGAGTCACACTTTTATTGCTAATGAAAATAACTAATTAATTTATCGAGTTTCCCATCCGATTAACAATTGCATTCCGCCGGAAAATAAGATGTCTTTTTATAAAGTCTGATGCGTTGTTTGGTTTAATTACCATTCCAGAAATATGGTTCGTAACAATAAACTAAAACTTCGTTTAAAAACGATGAAATGGTTTTCATTGTGTGTTTTGGCAATCTAGAGGGCAGACCGCTTGATCTGTAGGTACCACATTTGGCACATATATAATTTGTTGGATAAAGACAATTTAATGAAAAAAATTTAATTAATTAAAAATGAAGCTGAATTTTGGTACCTCTCCAGAATAATTCACAGAAATATTATTATTCAAAGATAAATTTTGCATATTTTCAAATTTTTTAAAAACTGTCTTTTTATGATAATAAATAGTCTAATAATCGTGTAAATATTTCCTACATTTTGGCAATTTTTTAAAAAATATTTCGACCTGAGATTCAGATCGTGTCATCAAATATTTGATCGCGTGATCGCCTCCCATTGGTGAAAGTTATTTAAGGTTTATTATATACGTACGTAGTTTATAAAACGAATGAAAAAAAAAAATTACAGTGTCGCCAAATTTGGAAGAATGATGAATTGCACAATAATGTTTTATAGCGATATGGTATCATGAGACTGGTGTCCGGCAGAAAAGTTCATAAATACAATGAATAGAACATACGCAAAACAAAATAACACGGTTTAGTATCTGATAATTTGACGGAATTATGACAGGAAAATATGTCTAAACAATTTAAGTAGAATAAAATATAACCACTATCTCCGGCGGACTAGCTGCTTGCCATAACCAGTTAGTTCACAATGAAAATAAAATTGAAATGTTCTTCAGAGTGCAAAAGCTGGATTACAAAATATTTTGGAAATTAAGAATGTGAGATAATAAACGAAATAAATTTCGAACGAGAGATAATAAATTATAAAAATTAAGAAAAAAAAAAGACTTATGTTAAAGATTAATCTGAATTCTGTTAATTAATTTTCCGAAATGTCAAAGAAAAAAGATAATAGGAATTTTTTTTTCTATTAGAAGATGTTTGTTTAAATACATGGCTCTCGGTTCTTATCAGGGATAATTCATAGTAAATTAATTGTATCTCAATAACTACAGTGAATTTTAGAATGAAATTTGTTATGCATACAGAAAAAGGCATTCGAGATCGAAATATTGAAAAATGTCGATAACCATAATAGAAAGATTTCGAGATAGCAATTAATTAACTATATCAATTAATGCATTTAATTATCATGTTCCTGGAGTCATTTTCTTCGTTTCTTTTCATTTAGTTATATTAACATTCCGTTTTTTTAAAGCAACACTAGGGCTATTTTGGGATGGATCTCGTAAGTTTGAACCGCTGTCAGTTGAAGACGATGACGTCTGAGCTGGCACCCCTTTTCAAACTTCCACACCACAACAGTGGGAGGACGTTTGGTCCCAACGGATTTAACGTGCACCAGACCCGCTTATAATTTTCTTTAATATCAGTTTTGTGAAGATACCACAATACATATTCTAGTTGTAAAAGTTTCTTTTTTTTATTTATTTGTTTTCGGGATTATACTAAATTTCAGTGGCCTGTTATTTTTTTGCTGAATTTTTTTTAATTGATTGAATTGTTACTATCGAGAAAATAGCGCATGCATTTCTGGGGAATCTTATTCTTTTTTATGCATGGATTTTCTATTTACTTCATAAAATTTTAATATGTTTCGCTTCATTCAAACAAAACATCAATCAATACTTTTTACAAAAAAAAAAAAAATGCATTATTAAAAATCATTGCCAAAACCATTCATCAAGCCTTCATATTTTTTACTGTTCCTATTTTTCGCCAGAAAACAACTGAAAATAAAAACAAATAAGCGGGAACAATAAAATCACGAAAGCAAACCAATTATGTAACCTTTTAATGAAATGGCATCGTTACTGTTTTTTAAGTAAACGATGTTTACAAATGTTTCCATGACGACGCCTCGTTTATTCCCCGGCCGGAGGGGTTGCCACTCACCCATTGGCAGACGACAGCTGAGAAAATTGCCCGCTTTTAAATGCGGGTCACAGCGGACACAGTTTTTGACGTATAAATCGGCATTTTCTCTTTTTTTCTTCTTTTTCCTCCGTCTCGGAGGTGTCGGGACCCTTTTGTCCGGAAGTGTTGAACGATTCATTATTCATCCTTCTATTCTTAAGGAATCCGATTACGCAGCCAAAATGGTAAGTGCTCCGTCTAATATTTTTAGCGAGGGAACGAATTGCTTTGTGTTTCGGATAAATATAACGAGCGACTCAGCTGCTGTGTTGCGATTCATCTTGTATTCCAGTCAGTTTTGTACTTTCTATTAATACAGAGCAGTAGAGGAGGTGCGCAGATTCGATGATCTCATTTTCTTTTTGATCAAGAGCCTCAAAAAGTATTACTAGTTGATGCAAAAATAACCCTTTCGACTCAGATTTGATAAAACTTCATGCCCTACGATGGGGGTGGGCGAACTTTTCATGGGTACAAGCTATTTCTAATTTTTTCGCGGTGTTGCGGTCCACTCAGTGGCTAAAAGTCTACAATATTTATTACAACTTAATAAATAAATACGGAATATATACGTACCTACATAACTACAAACATAATAATATCAAATGATGCATTTGATATCAAACAATTCAAAATACATTAGAAAATAAATCATTTTCATCTAAAATGAGTTCTAGTCGTTATAATTAGTAGAAGACTTAAACGACGTACTGTCCGCCAATATCTCGGTATGTAATCATTAACTGCTCATCTTGCATTGGATTCTGAGTGTTCGTCTGCGAAACGGGACCGATATGCTGTCTTAAGTCTATTCATCGTTGAAAATGCAGATCCACACAGGTAGGTAAAGCCAAAGAACGATGTTAAGTGATGTGCAACGTTTTCTTTTTTTATTAGGATACTTTACTTTGTCCATTAGATTCCAAAAGCTATGCCTAGGTTCTGAACTACATCTTTTTTAAATGATGTCATTTTGAAGGAAAAACTTCGTTTTCGTCAAAAGGTAAAAAGAATACGATGTTCCATAAAGATATTTCTTTGAATATACTAGTCTTAGTAAAGGCGGTCACCCTCAAATATCCTGGTGATTCTCGGATCAATACGCGATCGTTTTAAAGCCCACCCCTGCTCTACAATATTAAAAAGCATATGTCATTCTCAAAGAGAGAGAAAGAGAAAGAATGAGAGAAGAGAATGTAGTGGATTATTTATTAAGTTATTAACATTTGTCCCCGGAGCGTGTTTTCGGGGAGATATTCCTCGCTTCAGTTTTCAATCGCGTAACTTTTTTGAGAAATGTGCGGATCTGAAGATGTGTACACTTTTATAAACTAGACATGAAATATCGAATTTTAAAAAAATGTTAAATTTCGCTGCAAATTAAAAAAAAAAAATCTTTTCTACCATACTTTTGTTGTTGATTGAATTATTTACTTTCGGACAAATGAATAATCCGCTATTCTTTGAGAACACTGTTTTCATTTTAAGGCGAGATTCTCCATTTATTTATTTATTTTGTATGTGGAGAAAAATGGCTGTTTTTACATTCTCGTAGTTCGTATATATACGATAAAAGAGTTATCGTATATATACGATATACCAGTATTGTAATCGTCACACATTTGAACTCCAGATTCTGTTGAGTCTCCGCTTTTTAGACTTCCCCGAGTTTGAAAAACACATTTTAAAAAAAATTGTCTGCCAATCCGCCCGTCTCTCTCTGACAAAGAACTCAAAAATGCTTTCAGTTAGACGAATGTTCTTTGCACGAAATTTCTCTCGATTTCTATCAAATTTTGAGCAAAATCTATTGTGTCTGTCTGGCCGGCTGTTCGAATACATGTTAGCGTGATAAGTGCAAAACGAAGATGGCTAACATTCGGCACAGAGATTTAACATCTGTAGTGTAAATACCTATCAAATGTTGAAGCCAAGTCTAACAAGGGTTTGAAGTCTGTACTTTCAGAAGCGTGTCAACGCGATAACTAAAAATCTGAATGATTTAAATATACCAAATGTGGTATGTGCTTTTATGACTGCAATGGCTGATCTGTGTCAAATTTTGGTTTAAAGCGGTTCAGATGAAACGCTTTTAAAATACAAATTCATCTGGATGACAGGGTATGTGGAAAATGTTTGGGGAGACCACGAATGCAACAGTCTTAATTCTGTAGGGCGTTAAAGTTTTCCGATGGAGCTGCTTCCCTCCCCCCCTCCACTAGCCAATTTTTTAGAGGCTCTCATTGAAAAGTAACTACATAAAAAGTCGTTACTTTTAGCTGCAACTTCTCAACTAAACAGTTTATTTTTTTTCCCTAAATCTAAGGCATTTTATGCAGAATCCTTAAGAACATTGTCCAGGGTTGTTAAATATGATTGTTGATGACTATTGAAAATGAAACATTCCGCCTCGTATACGTAACCTTTTAATTATTAAAATTTCCTACTTTGGTATTTTCAAGAATTGAACGCTTTGGAATTAAAACCAATGGGAGAAGTCTCCCCGAGAATTTATTGCACGCTCTCCAATAAAGGCCTTCCTTCGCATAAAATTGGAGAACTTGTGTGAGGCCGCGAATACCAGGCATTGCATTAGGAAACGATCGTTTCGAAATATAGCATATGTGTATCACTGAATCTATCGCGAGAATACGGTCCGATAGACACAAACATTTCCTCAAAGCTACAGCTGGAGTCACAATGAATTTCATTGATTCAAGTTATTTCATTTATGAGTTTATATCAGGGGTGGGCAGACTTTTCCAGGGTTCTAATTTTTCAAGGTGTTGCGGTCCACCTAGTGGCAAAAGCTCTACAATATTACAATAAATACGGAATATGTCCTTACCTTCACAACGGCAAACATAATAATAATAGCCACAAATATAATAATGCCAAAGGATGCATTTGATATCAAACAATTCAAAAATACATTAGAAAATAAAACCTTATCATCTAAAGTTAGTTCTCTTAATTATAGTTAGTAGAAAACATCGGTTATATATTGTCCGCCATTATCTCGGTACATAATCACTAACGGCTAATCTTACACTGGATTCTTCTATAAATGATCGTCGGTGAAACAAGAACGATATGTTGTCTTAAGTATATTCACTGTTGAAAATCAGGTTCACATTGGTAAGGAGAGCCAAAGAACGATGTTAAATTATATAAATATTAGGATACGTCCATTAGATACCAAAAGTTATTCTTCGGTTCTGAACAACGCGCTTTTGAAAGAGAAAAAACGTTTCCCTCAAGGGATAAAGAGCTGGAAATGTAATTTATATTTTCAGCTATTTCTTCAACTTCAATATTGCCAAATGGATAAAACATGAATTCGTTCTAGTATAGTAAATTCTTGAAAATGTCCCTCAAATTTGGAGTGAAGATTTATTATTTTATCATAATAAAGTAATAAATCCCCCATTTTTAAACAACTTGACGGAAATATTTTTGCATTTTTTTCAGTATAAAATAAATATTTTCTTTTTAGTACGCAGGTCTTAGTAAAAGTGGTCACTCCAAAATGTCTTGATGTCCACCGGTCGTTCGCGCGGTTAAGTCTATCTCGTTCGATTTAATGCACACCCCTGGTTTGCAAGCGAAAGAACAGACCATCATTTGTTGAATTCGATTCAAAATATGATAATTTGTTTTAGATGCATAACCTGTGAACCAATGTTTTTCACCTAACTTCTCTCTGTGTTTTGCAGTTAATGAACTCACTTTAATTTGAACAGTCAGATCGACTTCCAATGAATGGATTTTGCTTAAAATTTTGAAAGAAATCTACAAATTTCGTCGCAGTTCATTCAGTAAACAAAATTTCAGCTATCTAGTTTAAAGCGTTTTTCAGTTATCCTGCTCAGAGACAGGCATACAGACAGGAATAAAGCCAAAAATGTATTTTTCGAACTCAGAGAGTCTAAAACTCGAGGATTCTCCAAACTCTCTTGTTTGAATTTTTTGACGATTGCAGCATTTTCATTATACTTTGAGAAGGTTAAAAAAATGCAATTACGTTTCTATGTTTATCTGGCATTTTGTATGTCAATACAATTAGTAAGACAACAATTAAAAATAACTCTCAGTACAAAATTCTCGAGTTTGGAGCGCTTTGTCTTTCATATTATCATGAATATGTTCTTTCTCCCATCTTCCCTTGTATTGTTATTTATAACTTTTCATCAAATATTATGCTTTTTTTCCCCTATTTTTTCAAGCTGTCACATTTTCTGAATCGCTTGTAAGTTTCTATTATTATTTAAATTGCGTATTTACAATTTAAACATTGTGTATCTTGTTGACCTTCCAATGTTTGATGCAATTTCGCCATATCTGTGTGTCTTCGTCCTTAAATATTCTTCTACCGAAGAGTCGATATACAGCGAGAGTCAAAAGAAAGTAAACATCCATTATAGATTCAGAAAATGTGTTATTTCAAATATATTATTGACTTATAATATAAAGTATTAATATATAATTATTAACTTATTTAAGCAGAATCGAACAGCTTGTAAACATTTAATTAAAACAAATGATATAAATAAATCAACTTGAAAATAAAATCCTCAAATTGTATGTATAAAAAAAAGGTAAACACTCGTAACTCTTTCTCTTTCAAATGTTTTAATTTTATAGATATCATGATTTTTTTTCTTGGAGGATCTTGATAAGAGTAATATTTTGCCTGAATTTAAGTAGATTCCTAGAAAACTTTGAGATGGTGAAATAAACAACACTAGAAATGAAAAAAAAGGATATTAGATTTGAAGGAAAAGGGTAAGGCATTACGAGAAATAAAAAGAAATTGTGGAAGGAAGCTACTGCACAGCAATGAAAATTTTTTGCAACAAATATTTCAAACACTGGCACTGTAGAAAACAAGTATTCCAAATACAGATAGATGAAAGATTTTTCAGAGAACGAGAAGACCAAAACGATTTACTGATACAAAAGTGAGAGCAGTAGTACGAGAAGTCAAAGCTAATCCAACTGCAAGTGCTGCTAAAATATCTCAAAGCATTTCGCAAAGGACAGTGAAGGCAGTAAGTGCAAGCACTGTAAGAAGAACTCTTCATGAACTTGGGTTACATGGCAAGATTGCACGTAAGAAATCATTCATCATGAAATCGAGCCAGAGAAAACGTCTGCTATATTTTACTAAAAGTGCCTTAATAAGAATTTAGATTTTTGGAATAATATTTTACTGTAATGAGGATAAAATTAAATTGGTTGGCACACAGAAGTTTGCAAAAATACGGAGACGAAAGAATGAAGAATCCAGTAATAAGTATTCAGTGAAGACAATTAAACATGGGGGGGGGATTTGTTATGATCTGGAGATGTACGACGGCAGCAGGAGTCGGCCATTTAGTATTTGTCAAATGAACAAAATGGACAACCTAAATATTTTAAAAGATAATGTTGCCCCTAGTGTTGCGAACTCGGGATTGTCACGAATTTTGATGTGCCAACACGCATCAACATCAAACACACATCAAAGATTGTAAAAGAGTGGTTAGTCTATCGTGTTGCGCGGACTTTAGACCATCCTCCACAGTCACCAGATCTGAAAATGTATGGGCATATCTGGAGAAAATGTACGCCAAAGAACCATTTCTAATAAGGGAAGAGTTGAAATAATTTGTCATTAGAAGAATAAGAAAAAAAAATCTCTTCTGAACTAACAACAACAACAAAAAAGTATGGAATGGAAAAGATAGTCAAATCTATGAACAGGCGATTAAAGGCAGTGATAAAATCTAACGGATTGCAGATGAAATGTTAATATTACAATGTTCATTGTTTTTGTCGGTATCAGTGTTCTCTGATTACTTTTTTTGACGCATAAAATCTGATGCTTTTCTGTTTTTGAATTATTTCTTTTTGCATTTTGATTTAATTTGAACATGCACAAGTTGTTACATCCTACACGAATAAGTTAATAATTGTTTATATCTACTTTACATTATAAGTCAATAATATATTTGAAACAAAACATTTTCTCTATCAATCCTGGATGTTTACTTTCTTTTGACCTTCACTGTATGGTGTAAAAACTGAAGCTGACTTCTTATTTTTAATTAATTTGATTTGAATTTAATTCTGCTTTGTTTCTTTGCAGATTCCGATTCAGAAATGGGGACGGCGGTGGATGAGGGGCACTTTCAGGACAGAATTTACGTTCACCAGCTCAACTTAACGTAAGCCCGTATTTGCATGTTCTTCTGCTCCAGCGTGATTACTTAGAGGCAAACGCCACTTATTTATATGCTTAAATCGACAAATTCAGAACGGAAAATTTTAATTTTTATCATTTTAGCGATTAGTAAAAATAATTTAACTTGTTTAACAAAATAAATTTTAATATTTTCAAAACTTTTTAAATACTCTTATTTAACTTGAGTTGTTTTATTATTACAAAGATGATATTTAATATTTGATTTACACTCAGGACTGACATTTTGCACACTTGCATATTCTAGATGGCATTACAAGTTTTGGATATTGCTAGAACTAATTTATTAGTTAACCATGGATCTGATTACATTTTGGTTCCCTGGCAATGATGCCAGCTGGTAATGCATATTTTGTGAGACCGATCTTAAAACTGAAAAGCAGAAAATAGTTTAAAAAAAAAGAAAATTTGCTATATAATACACTAATAAAAATGCATTTAAATACATTTTTAAAATTAAAATGATTAATATATCAATTTTTAAAAATAGCTTAATAATCAAAACATTTTCTTTTAACTCCAAATCTTATTTGATGATATTTGAGTGTCTTATTTGATGCGCTTTAATGTTCATCAATATTTGATTCTTGAAAAATTCTAGCAAGAATAATTTTTAAAATATCATTGCTGAAAAATTTCTTGAATCTGATAAATAAGAATTTAGCTTTGTTAATGAATAGATTTCTTTTGGGAAATATTTAAAACGGATTTTTAACAATATTATTAAAGCAAAATTTTAATAACTACAAAGTAATAAATGAAGAAACTACATGAAAAAATCATGGATTGTTTCATATCTAATTCGTGTCTAATTGTTGGAAATGAAAACCTCATTATTATTAGTGATATTAATAGTAATTAGATGAAAATTTTTTGAAATCTGATTGAAATACTCTCTGTTTAAATTCTTTATTTATCTTGCCCTCAACGCAGTTTCAAATTTTGAAAAGGCAAGATTATTATGATTAGACATGCTTCGTTATGAGGTTAAATGAAAGTTATTAAATTTTGTGAACTTTAATTCAAAAACCTAGAACTCGAAAGCAAGTATTTTCACATCAAGATGATTATTTGACATTTCTGAATTTAGGGTGTTAGCCTTGTTTGATTTAGAAAATTAGTCCTAAATTGAGAACAATATTGCGGCAGATTTGAAAAGTGTAAGATACTTCTTAGACTGAAACAATGGTTTTGGAGCATGAACACCCATTCTCTGTGACGAATTTCGCGTGATCATTTATTTGTAAAAATTGAAACAAAACATTTCCTTTCGCTTGCGTGTGCGCCATGACTGCATTGAATCATCGCGTTTTTAAAGTTGCAAACTAAATTCAAATCACGCAAGAGTCGCTATGATTCAATACAAAAATTGCAAATAATTCATAAACATCGATGAATTTAGCTTTGAATCGACAGGACAGTGCATTCTCAAAACAGAAGGTGCCAACCATTTAGAAAAAACAAAACAGCTTAAGTTAAAACGAATAAAAGTTTTAATAAAGCAAGTCCTAAATAAAGTTTCTGCGCTTAAGTCGACGGAGGGTCGATATTCATGGGGAAAAGGCATTTCGATTTTTGCGTTTTACTGATAATGATTTTAATCAATAAAAGCAGGCGGTATGCACAAAAACTAAAAATATTTATGTAATATTAATATTTATAAAAAAAATTGCTTAGTTACTGTTTGTGTATAGTTTCTATTTCAGACATGTCATTCCTACTAGCGTCTTATTTCATACCTGCAGTTTTCTAGACGGAAAATCTCTTGAGTGTTGGGATGGGCTGTAAAGCCGCCTTCCGACGCCTTGAGACCGACGCATTTTGAACTCTTTTCTCTTTCTTGTGGTTTTCCGGGGTTCTTTGATGGTTCATTTTACCGTCCATTTGCGGGAAGCTCCGGATCGACTTCCACAGGCTGGAGTGATCCAACAATGGGTCAGATGGCAGACTTACGACCCTATCCTTAAAGGAACGGGTCGTCGGAACGTGGCTTAAACCGTGCAAGAACCCTAAACGCTTTAATGAAGCAATAGAATTATGGACGAATATTGTCGCAACAACACGGAGGCAGGAATCGGAACTGCAATGGAGTCCTAACGGCCATCACCGTTTGCGATAAAACACTTCCCGTAGAAAGTATGCCCTGTTATGTAGGTGGAAGTAACTCGACTCCCACAGTCTTAATATGCCTCCAAAAACAAAATCCAAGAACCATCTTTTCTTCCCACACTTCTCTATTTTAATTTGATTTTTAACTAGAAATAAATCAGTTTTTTTCCTTAAGTATGTTGTCGCACCGCTTTGAATGGGAAAAAAAATATTTCCATTGATATCATCTTTATTTCAACACGCTTAGGTTCTCTCATTTTAATAAATTTTAAAATACATTTTTAATCATACTTAATAACAATGCTTTTTATTTTTTTATTACTGTGATTTTTGGATCCTATGTAGATGCTTTCATACAACATTAAATGTATTTTTCGGGCATGCGCTATTATTCATAAAAGCTAACTTTTCAAAAGAATGTAGACGGAACGATATCTAAAATATTCTCATGTTAGAATATTTGGTCTAAGAAATTCTGCTTGCTGGAGGATTTCCTTAGATTTTTATGCCTAAAAAAGTAGGAGTGATCTTCTCAAAGCGTTCTCGCATATAATAAGTGTTATCTCCCAAAAAATTGTGGACTTTATGTAAGGTAAAAGATGTTTTGCAAATTTTGGGTGTACGATAATATATACGAGACTTATTCGGAAAGTAAGTACCGTTTACAAAAAACTAGTAAACATTTTTTTTCAAGGCAATTTTATTTTTACATGAAAGTGCACACCCTAAACCAGCGATTCTCAACCTGTGGGGCGCGCCCCCCTAGAGGGGCGCAAGCACACAAGAGGGGGGGGGGAGCGAGATATCCAAAAGAAAATATTATTTTAAAAAATTGTATAACTGACTGAAAGGAAAGCACACATACACATAGAAAACAAAAACAAATAGTCTCTAGTTCGAATTTTTTGACAGTTAAAATCTCTCTCTCTCTATATATATATATATATATATTATAACGAGCAATTACTTTTGTCTCACAGCTCTGCAGATGTCGCTCGCCAGCAGCGGGAGAAGGAGATGGTAGAAGAGGAGAAGAGGAAAGTCAAAGAAATGAAGGAGATCAAAAGAAGGCAGCGGGAAGAGGAGAAGAAGCGGGTGAGGAGAAATCATTGCTATTTCATTGACAAATACCCAGACAAATGTGCATCGGCATTAGAGGCCTTTTCGATTCAGTTTAAAATCGACTAATAATTTCAAGGTGATTCAACAAGTTTTAAATAAACGTTATTAAATGGTCATGGGGCAGCGGCGACCTATGATAAGATTTCGCCTTCGGAGCCAGAGGGTTTCAGGCTTCGGAGTCAGAGGACTTCAGGCTCGAGACTCGATTCCACCGAATAACCGTCATGCAAGCGGGCCTGATGCGCGCCAAATCCATCGGGGCCAAATGCCCTGGAGTGGCGTGGAAGCCTGGAAAGGGGGAGTTCCAGCCAAGGCGCCGTCCTCGTCATCTGACTGTGGCTCAAAGTGACGAGGTCCAGTCCAAAATGGCCCTCTTGTTGCTTTAAAACGGGACGTTAATATAACTAAATTAAACTACTCGATCGATAAAAAATGTTGTGACAGTGAAGCAACAGGTGAACAAAAATACATTCTGAAGAAGCGATTTTTTTTGTGAATGTGCATCGTTATCGCTATAAGATGCATTATGTGATTGACATTGCGAGGTTATTTTACTTTACTGTCAAAAGGACTATCGGTTATTATGGCGGAAATGTTCACAGATCCTGCGGAAATTCGTTTTAACATATTGTTCTCTTTGTTACTGTTACAACAAGTCCTCTGACGTCGTTCGCCTTTACCACTTCTCTTGACAATCTTACTTCTACATGTGTCGGCGTAATGTTTCTCTTAAGCAACATTTGAATGTTCACAAGATAGAAAACAGATGCCTAAATCCATTTTAAATCAGTTGGCCGCCTTTGGCGGCCATCTTGTTTACTCAGATTATTGATTACTTTAGAATGTTATTTACGGTGAATAGAGAAAACATTTTTGAATTTCAACTCGTTCTTTAATATACCTGAAATGCATAAATACTCTCATGCAAATTAAAAAAGTGTACATCAAACGAAATAATAATGGAAGTTAAAATCATACTTCGGAGTCAATGTCCAAAAAAAAAAAAAAAAACATTATTTGATTATTAATTTTAAAATTGGCGAAAGCACGCGATTTAGTATTTAGATGGATGAATTTTAATTTCATCATAATTGTAAAAACAGACCGTGTACCAAATTACATTAACAATTGTACAGAAAGGAAATGGATGTAATTAACGATTTTTAAAATAATTTTTAAAATTTTGATTTTTTAAAAAAAATTTTAAGATAATGCAATAATAAGTTTTGTGAGTTAATAGTATAGGAAGCTACGAATATCGATTCCGATTGTAGCAGGTGTTCATCCAGAGACAGTTTAGCCTATTTTAACGCTCCATTATATTTTGTTTGAAGCCTTTAACTATAATTTTTAATTCTTTTTCATCCGACTGAATGGATGTTTTCGTGACATGGCTAAAACTATTTTGTAGCTCCATTCATTAGCTGAGTAAAGCTTGAATTTAATGTAGCTGTAAAAACGTTCGTATGGCGGTTCATTGTTGCCATTCGAGATTAAGTAATAAGAGCGATTTCTGTGTCACTTACGTTAGCGTTTCATTTATACACATGTTACAGCACAAGCATACATCGTTCTATACAATTTTAATATTTTTCTTCAAAACTAGGTGGCGCTAGGTGCACGTATATTGATCTCAAATTCCCTCGCTGTAAAATTCATTAAGTCGTGTTTAAAGAAAGCTGACGAAAATCGAAAGTACATTTTAACGGGCCATCTAGAGTATGCGATATGTTGCAATAAACAATATAACTACTTTGAAATATTTCAGACTTGTGCATTATAAAACATTTTATAACAATTTAATAGAATGTGATGCTTCTTTTTTCTAATGGCTTTCATTTTAGTATTAAAATTTAGAAAATCCAAGAATATGTGTTTTTTTTATTTGTAAGAATCTGTCAAAAACAACTACAACTTGATATTTTGTCATTTTAAGAAGTCGAGGTACAAAGATTAAAGTTTGTGTCAGGACTTTCAATTTCATTCTATATAATGAAAGCAACTGAGAAAGCATGAAATCCGCGATGAAAATCTCAGCTGCGAACACCATCTAAACTGATTATTTCCTTGTGTTCAACATCCATTTTGCTTGCTGACTGACGGATGAACAACTGGACGCTGACACACGAGAATGAATTAGATGCGGTCGTGCAATAAAGAGACCTGAAATATTTTATTTTCTAAGAAGCAGATACAGAGAGGGAAAGAGGAGAAAATCTGAGAAAAGTGCTCTATTATCCCCATTATCACAACTTTATACACTATCTAAAAAAGAGTATTGGGTAGACTCCCGGGCAAATCTGCTGTCCTGATCTACGCCATGCCTTCTGTACTTAAATATCCAGCAAGTACGAAACAACGTTGGCCGTTAGTCGCATGTAAAATGCCACGAAATTCAGAACTGTCTGACGTTGAGAAAAACGTATATCATAGAAATAGACGATCCTTAAGGCACTTATCAAGTGAGTTGAACATTCCAACATCGACAGTGGCTTTCGTGATTAAGAAGGGGAAGGTGAGCGGTGATTGTCAGAATGTGCTTCAATCTGGCAGACCCAAAAAACTAAGAGATAGAGACCGGCGAGTGCTGTCCAAAGAAATTCGAAAAAACCACACCAAACCGATGGCCCACATACTCCAGAAGTTCATGCAAGCATTTGAGATTGTTGTTTCTTTAAATACCATCTGAAAGGAAGCACAATTGCTTGGTTTCCACAGTCGTGCTGCCGTTCATAAGCCTTTGCTTACAAAATTCAACAGCATTAAAAAATAAAAATAAAAAGACCATCATACCTAAATTTGGAAAACTATATAAAAAATGGCAAATAAAATGAAACACACACACACATCCTCCCTTCAGAAACAACAAAGAGCAAACAATGTCGGAAATAATCTATAAGTAAACAATTTCTTCACGCCAAAAAAACCCCCACCAAATTCTACAAACGCATGTGCAGTAAGGTGGAAAAAAATACAATATAGCGGCATGTTGTTGTCTAGACGGGACAATTACTTGACATCTACCGAACAGCAATTTTCAGTCTTTCTACGCATGCGCTTCCTACTGGTCGAGTGTAAACCCGTCATTAAAGAGACATCTCCAAATGAAACTGCAGGTTTGTATTCAAAAATTTGACCGTCACAGGATAGGACGACCCTTTTGAAACTTCGCCAGAATTCTTTTTTATCTACCTGCATCGATGATTATTTCCAAAAATTGAATGATCACTCATTGATTTTATGGTGAGAGTTAATTCAAACCTCACAAATCTCAAAGAGAGAAAGGCAATCATCAAAGACCATGAGCTGCTTTTATTTCTCTGACGAAAATTTAAACTAAAGAGCCGTTGCCATTCTTGCTCGGGAGAATTTGTTTCACAAACCACCTGGTCTGGTTGGTTTTCCTTCTCTGGCAAGAAACAACCACACAAAATGAGCCATTTCACTCGTTTCATGACATTATTCCCGCTAATAATGTTCTGCAGTATAAATTTAAAAAAAAACACTCATCATCCATTAGACAAAGAAGTAATAATCTTTCCTTTCTTTTTGTTCAGTTCATCGAATTCTGTGTTGCTGCCAAAACTTGGAGAAAAAATCAAAATTGGTTCACCGACGTGAACGAGTCTCTGTATCGCGAAGAGAGGAATAGTTTGTTTGAGGGAATTGGTTGTTTAGGTTTTCTGGCGCAAAAGCCATATCTGGCCATACTGCGCCAATCAAATTGAGGGAATTGAAACCCGTTCTGCAGTATGAAGTTTTAAAAACTGTTCATATATATTTTTTAAGTTCTACTTTTGAAACGAATGGTTTCATTACAATACGTTTCACTAAATATTTGATTCCGACAGCCAAACAAAAAGCTAAATCATTTCTCTGAGTGGAGCGGGGAGTCGAAAGAGCGAGAATTCTGCCAATTTCTTTATCTGTATCAGTGCTTGTCTATTTGTAACGAGCGAATCAACGAGCTTGTAAGTCAATGAAACAAGTTGGTCGAAATTCTTCAACCCTTATAATGAGTGCTCTTTTTTTTTCAGGACATGGAGATGCTGCTTACTTATAATCCTTGGGGGAAACCCGGCGCCGGAGCAAAAGGGGTGAGAATCATTATCGCTTTTTTTTTAGTTTTTATGCTCGGAATTGGATTACATTTGTGCCGCAGTATGCCAGATCATGCTTCTGTGACCATGAAAAGTGCACAAATTAAATTTGGAACTCATTGTAGTGGAAAAACTGCTTAATGAGGATAACGATTTTCTATTTGAAATATTTATTCATTTTTTACTTGACGTTTTCATTTGTAAAATAACTCTGTTCATAATTCCTGAAACAAATGTTTGTTCTGTTTATTATTTTTAAATAATTTTTTATAAAATATTTTATGTCATTCCTTCTTTAATGTCTGCCATTCGCTCCATTTGTAATTTCATTATCGTCCATTACCAGTCCATCAAGCTTATAAAGATGCTTCATTTTTCTTTTGAATATATAGTGTATGGATTAACTTAATTGATCTATTTATTATTCTCTTATGTTTTAAAAATATATTCCAAGTGCGGTGAATATATTATCGCACATATGGGTGAACTCGAATTCATAGTATAGACTTTGAAGTTTATTGCAGGGCACTCTAACAATTACTTGTTGTTCAGGCCGCAAGGGTAGCGGACGAAAGGAAGGAAGAATTGTTCCGAGGCGGCCTCGTTGACAGGTGCAATTGAGCTGTTAAAAATGGAGCGGACCAACAGCGATGCAGGAATCACTGACAGCGTGGGCGAAACGATTTGCGTACACGTTCCAATATGCTAGGTATTTCACTCGCACGTGCAGCAACTACGGTTGTTCGAACAACGAGATGCTCATCTGTGTCAAATGGACTCTTCGGTTGCGTCCGCAAAAAATTATCGAGGCTGTATAAAGTGGGTGATCGGGGTGGTCATTGAACACTTGATCCATCGGGCCCCAAAACTCTCTTTTCTTCCATTTCTTATTTCCTGTCTCACCCCATTACTGGCGTCCTGTACAATAAATTATTGCTACAGTGTTCTGCGCCCAATCTTAAAGTTGTACCTTGAGTTCGGGTTCACCCTACATAAATCTCGTAAACTCATACTTAGTCTTGAAGAATGCTATTTCAGGATTCTTAAAGAACACTTTAAAAAGAAAGCTTTTCTCTTTTGTGCCGCACCAGCTCAAAGCGCAACAATGTCGCATTCACTTTCTCAGAAAGTTTGGCTAAAATAAAAATACGATAAGGAATTTCGGATAAATTCGGAATCAGAGAAGAACCATTTTAGTAGGTTCTTGCATGCATTTTATTCTTTTTTCACTTGAAAAAGGCATTTATTGAGAATAATGTAATCAATCAAAATATTTTCCATCCTTTTCTACAGCATTTTCCCATTTTCGTCCAATAAGTCTTGCAATTGATTGTCTTTCAAATTTTTTAGTCCTCCAGGCCGACATTTGTAATTGGCATGGCTTCGAAATCACCACTTTTAAATGGTTGAAACCAAGCCGACCCTTGGGATAGGACGGAGCAGCATCACCATTAAGTTTCTAAAAGTGTCCGATTTGCTTCGGCAGCAGATTTCTTCAAATCAAACAAAAAAAGCAATGAATGTCGAAAATGCAATTTCTAGAGTTCCTTGATTGGGGCCATTATACACTGAATAATTTGTAGGAGATTTTAATAGCAGAATTAATTAAGAATTGGAGGAGAGTTTAATGCAAAAAATACAGTATGGGGCTGTGATTTTGAAGATTATAGGGGTCGCCATAAGTTTCTGATAAGCTTCGGAAGCAAATTTTTTTCAAATTAAAAAAAAAAAAAAAAAAAAAAAAAAAAACTTTTGAAAATGTAATTTGGAGCGTTTTATGGTAGGGGTCTTTATACACTGAATAACTCAATAATACTAAATATAAAACTTTCAAAATGATAACAATAAAGTAATAGTAAATTGGTAAAATCCTAAAATATTGTCGTTTATATAGATACTTTGTAGTATATTTACCAATAGATGTCGCTGATTAAAATACATGCAAGCACCTAATAGTAGGATTAGTTGAGAAGTCTTTGCAAACAGTTTTCTTTAGTTTTGATGATTGAAGTTTTATGATGTCGAAGGGAAACTTTAAATGTTAAGAGAACCGCTCACTTTTTCAGGAGGACTCGAAGCGTAAAGTGTATCCCGAGGGAAGAATTCCCGAGAATCCGGAGGACGGTCCACTCGAAGAATTCATTCAGAAATTCGGACGTCCGGGAAACGGAGCTCCGAACAGGACCGAATCAGGTCGAATCCGGACTCAGATAACGGGTGATCCGGCCATTCGCTTCCAAGACACGCAACACGTTCGCCTCAGCATTGAAAATCAGCTTCGATACAAAAACGAAGACAAGGAAAACTACAGGAAAAACATAGGTGACGATGAAACATTGTTTTCACTCTCAATCCGCTTGTACATCGATGATTCTGGACTTCATCGATATAGATGAAATTTCACTGATCGGTTGTCACTATGGGAAAGGGAACAGAACTGCAAAATCTAAATTTTGGGCCATAATTATTTTTGCTAAATTTTCTCAAAATTTTCCAATGAAATTTTTTTTTTTACTATTACACATTACATTATCGCTAGTTTATACATAATGGATTGTAGTTTCATTTTCCCAAGTCAAGCCAAATTTAATATCAAATTCGTAAAATAGTTGTGCATGATTCCGTTTAAGCTTTGTCTCACAAATGCATCTTTTTCACTTCTACCACAAGCATAAACTTTGCCAGCCAGAATAGAGCGCCAATTGAACCGGTATGTGAACTATTTCTGACATATGTCAGCATCACATCGGTCAATATGTCGTATTTTGTTACAATTAACAACTACTTCCTTTTTAATGTTTAGAGGGAGAATCATGTGGTATCTCGTGGGTTAAACAATTGAAATAAAAATTTTAAATCTGCTTCTATTCAGTTATTTCTTTATTTTAATAATTCCCTAGTTTTATTTAAAAAAATCTTTTTTTTTTATAGACGAAATGATTCAGCACAAACTGCAACTGCAGGAGCAGGAAAAGGAATGGGAAAACAAAAAGTTGGACGAAATGGTGAGATATCACGAGCATATTTTTTTTCAGTGCAATAAAATATTTCCTGAAACCTTGCTGATCTTAATGCGCAATTTTAACCCCAAGTTTGGTACCAACGTTTCATTTAAAGGCAGTGTTCATTATTAATGTGTGTGATCAAACGGAAAGCAAACATTCTTTTCTATCCAAGTACAGCATTTTTGCAAACTATATCTATATGGACGAAATACTTGTTGAAACTATAAAATTTGTTTGAATTTCATTGCAACATAAAATGTACTTCTTTAAACTATATTTAAAATTAATTTTAAAAATATGTTAAAAATAATAAAAAATATGTACAAAAATATAAAATATCTAAAGACCGAAAAGCATTTTTTTAAAAAATTTTAAACTGATATAATATTTCGGTAATATGCTTTGAAAATCTTGTAAAAAGAATGACAAAATTTCCGTTAATAATATATTAGAAATCTAATTTTAATTTAGAATAAAAAACCCTTTACTAAGTGAACACCTACACTCAAGAAAGAATCATATGCAGAATTTGAGAGCTTGATCTAGCAAAACAATGAATAAATGAGAAGTATGCACCTTATCGTACAATTTTCAGAAAGTTTTCCACTCTAAGAGCATTATACTGCAATTTAAATGCTGCATATCACTAAAATTAATCAACTTAAAATCATTCTATTAATCGATTGATTGCAGTGGATTCGAACTTGGATATTAAATAATTGGAAATTGGATGCAAGATCGGATAGTGAATTTCAAATCCATAAAATGGTAGTGGGTACCTTGTCGCAGTCTTCCAAACACTAAATTCCCTATGTAGATCTTTACATTGAAATAATTGCTTTATTCGCATTATTATTTCAAATCAAATTTAGTTAAATCGGGGTTTTTTAAACAAAAACTGGCTGTCGAGAATAAGAGCAGAACACTGGATTTTGTAGTCGTGGAACTATTGATAGCCAGCTGTTTGGTCGGATTCTTTTACATGAAAATGAAGGTTACTGTGCCCAGGCAGCAGCACCGTCATGATGTTTCGGAGTTCCGCAGCGTGACAAAGTGATCACGAGCACCTCCACAACAGAATTTGGAATAGAAAATTATAATTTTTAAGTTTAGGGAAAGATTAAAACTAATTGAAACTAGTTTAGACGAGCGCATAAAGATCTAATGTCATGAAATTTATTAAAACTGTTAAATTAATTTGTTTGTGATATAGTTTTTAATATAATATTATTTGAATTTTTAATACAATATATTATTTGAATTTTTTAGGGGGGGGAGGATGATAACTTTAATGGAATTACGTTTCAAGTGCTTTTTACTATGGGGACTGATTTAACTATTTTAATTAATTATTTTTGAAAAAAAACCCATAAATTTCACGCGTGTGTAGATCACTGTAGCTATCTAAGGATGAAGCAGGAATAATTTTGAGAGATTTTAATACACCAAATTGATAACAGAGTTCATAAATTCTCGGTTTTTTACAGGTGGAAAATGAATGTAGGAGTTATCGATTGCAGTCCAGCTCTAGGTCTTTCCCTAGAGCTGGCACAGCCGGTTCATATACTGTCATTTTCAGTAACTTGTTAAGAATCTGAGGTAATGTTTCGAAAATACCTGATATTCTTTTGATAAATTCCGAAACAAGTTCAATTTGGAGGTCATCATGAAGTATTCTCTTTCTAATGTACCAGGGTGCATTAACAATCTTCACCAGATGTTTATTTTGGAAAACTTGCAGTTTCTTAATGTTTTGGGCGGAAGCAGCCCCCCTCCCCCTTTAAATTTGGGAGTCACACTGGTCTTAAAATAGTTTTGTCGAGCGTAATCGAGTGATCGTAATGGCAATAGGGAAGCATTTTCTGAAAAATAGAATAATGAGAATAAAAAAATCAATTTTAATTTCATCAATGAAACTTATAGACGGACTGGTGCAAACTTTCAATCTGAAATTCTTCAATTCATGATAAATTGAGTCGTACAGCCAATTCCCTGCCTAGAGGATTTATTGCGGTAAACAGAAAAGAGAGACAATATGTTTCGGCTCTACGAAGTCAAAAATAATCAAACATTTGTATACTACACTAGTAAAATGAATATACAAAATTGTTCGCCTACATGGCAATCGTATTACTAATTTACTGTAGAATTCAAACACTTTGATCCAAAAATATCATTGTATTCACTAGAATTATCCTTGTATGGGAATTAACTACAAATTTTATAAATAGCTTCGAGTGTTTTTCACATATAACTCCTAGAAATGTTGTTTGACGCGAAAAGAAACGAAGGAAGATCGATAGAAATTTTATAGTTCCTGAAATTTAGCCAAGACTTTGCTCCATTTCAGTAATTTTTATTCGTTCTGGAACAAGTTCGCATATTTATTTTTCATTAATTACTCCATCCATTGCAAATGAACTATCAACGAATTTCTTTTGAAGCAATATCACCACCTTCATCCGTGTGACATTTTACAACATGATTATTAGGCGCTTGCATGTATTTTTTATCATGTTTTTTCACTTTAAAAAGGCATTTATTGAGAAAAATTGATACTATATATATATATATATATTAGATAATTTTCTATAACTATTTCCCAATTTCGTTCAATAAGTCTTGCAATTGATTGTCTTCGAAATTTTTTTGGTCCTCCAGACCTTTCTTTGTCATTGACATCAAAATGACCCTCTTAAATAGTTGAGACCAAAACCGACAATCAGGATACGGCGGAGCAGCACCACCATTAAGTTTCTAAAAGTGTCTGATTTGCTTCGGCAGCAGATTTCTTCAAATCAAACAACAAAAAAAACAATGGATGTCGAAAATGCAATTCGGAGCATTCCAAGATTGGAGTCTTTATACACTGAATAACTCAATAATACTAAATGAAAAACTTTCAAAATGATAACAATAAAGTAATAGTAAGTTGATAAAACCCCAAACCATTGTTTATATAGATGTTTCGCATGTTTACCAATAGATTCGCTGATTAAAATACATGCAAACACCTAATATTTGGAAAGAGTCATATATGCTTGAAGCATTCCGCTCACCTTAATATTCAACAACGAAAATATTCTGAATAACCCCTCCAATTTATTATTCCGAGCTTTTATATACTAGATTCAATCGGTTATCTGTAGGAAAGGAAAACTGACCTTATAGTACCAGAAAACTAATGATGATAAATGTATCATTATTTCTGGTTTAAATCTCAATATGTCATTTGGGATGGTTTCTATTAATTAAAAACTTTTTATAAAACATTCAGAAATCTTGATTTTTCTTGTGAATGATTTTTTTTTCATATGCATTTTTAAGACGCCCTGCATTTTGCACATGATTTATTTATTGATCAATTTTTTTTTCAGAGAGAACTCTATCCTTTCGGCAAAAAGGCAAACAATGGTGGGTCATTCCTATCTCATACAGGTATCAAAAACTCTTTTCCAACCTGTGGCTTTCTACACGTGTGGCTTTTGTGAGCACCTTTTCTGCACCCTTTCGCTCGCCGTAGGCACTGTTCACCTGCTGCTGCACTTGCCATCTCTACGCTCGCTTGCAGTCGTCTAGACACTAAGAGAGTAATTTGGTTTTTTATCAACTTCGAATAAGGGCCACGGTGGCCTGGTGGTAAGGTCTCGGCTTCGGAATCGGATGGTTTCAGATTCAAGACCCAATTCCACTGAAGAATGGGGCTGAATATCCTCCCGCTGGTGTTGAGTGAAGGTTTCGAGAGGGGGTTTCCAGTTCTGGTGTCGTCCTCGTCATCTGACCAAGGTTCAAAATTACGAAGTCCGTACAAGAATAGCCATAGTGCTGATTTAAAAATACGGGACATTAACGTATCTAAACTAAACTTATTTTACCTTTGCTCATATAGTGTGTTAATTTTGGAGTGCCTTTATTCCAAATTATTTTGTCTGAGCATATTCATTTGGGGTTTTGAACTTGAAAAATATCGCGTCATGGCACATATTCGATTTTTCTTCGTTTCCTACGACCTGCATTTTCTATCAGATATTGGATTTCATTTATAAAAAATTCCCGTTTATTTACAACTAAAATTTCATCCAATTTTACTGTCCGGGATTTGATACTTTTTCTTCAAATTTGAATCCTAGATCCGCTAAATGAAGGTGATGCTGCCAAACCAGCGTTTCTTCAACTTTTTTGAATACAGTAAACCCCGGTCCTCCACAGATGGCGGATAATTCATATGAAACAAATCAGTATGAAAAAATATAGCATCTGGTAGACATATATCCGCATGAAAAAGCGTTTCAACATGTTTTCTATTTTCAGTTATGGCGTACCTTACTGGCGTAATTATGACATAATAGATTGCTCTACTTATGCGTTTGTGAATGCGCGGCGGGCACTTCTTCATTGTTTTTGATTCAAGCTTTTGAAATGAACATCTGAAGATAATTGCCGTATTTGCATTACTCAAGGAGCTGATCAAGAGGAATAAAAATTTCGGTGTAATAGGGTGTCACAGACTTTGTTAAAGTGATGAGAATCGCCCTGGAACGACAAAGAGTGCAATAACAACTACAGAAATTTATTCGATTATTTGGTGGAAGTGGCGGGCGCTAACTTCACTGCACAGTCTACAAAGGCATTAAAATGATATTCGGACGCGTTTGAAGGTACCAGATACTTTTGATATATGGCGCACTGGCGAAAATACGTGCTATGAAATCCTTCTTTGTGTCCGTAGACATCACATAAGCGTATGACTTAAGTCGCGTTCCGACAACCTGTGACCTTAAGGATTTGGTCAGAAATCTGCCAACTGACCCATTGTTTGATCACCCCCTCCCCCCATTTGAACGTCGATCCGAAGCTTCCCGCAAATTGTCGGTAAAATGAACAGGCACAAAAAAAAAAAAAAAACCCACAAGAGAGGGAAAGAGGGCAAAATGTACCAGAATCAAGGCAGAGCGCATATCGTCGGAACACGGCTTTAAAGTAGTCCCGAAGAAAAAAGCCGCACTGATACGGAAAGTGGAAGCTAAGCAGTGGGTCCGCATGACCATTCCGCCTTCTTGAGTACATGACATTCGGATGATTATGTACCCCATGCTTCGCTTCACTGCGGCTGCCACACTTGCAACATTCGCGGATGGACATGTTGCAGAAAACCGGGGCATGCTGTTGCATACAGGCATTTGTACAGCAAAGAATAATCACCGAAGATGAGTTCTTGTCCATCTTTTGAGATTTCTACTGTACATTGGTACGGGGATTGTCCGCTTCCAACAGGCGTCCATTATGATAGGGCCTTCTGGATTCAGAGCCTGCATGTTTATTAATTCTTATACGTTTTACGTGAAAAATTAAAAAAGCGAAATTACATTACCAGTAAGATAACGTCCAATTAAAAGTTAGACTACTCGAGTAGTTATGCATTGTTGGCCTCATGATATCATAGAAGTAGATTGAAGTGTGAAGATCCAAACATGCCGTAAAGCGGAACCATGTGCAATGCACTTTTTAGGAAGAAATGAATAAAAATATATTAAAAAATAGAGCTTCAGATTATTTCACGCACATTAAAATGTATCAGAAAATCTGTTTTCAAATGTATATTTATACAATATTTTACGCTTTCAAATTCACTACTTATTTTAATCCAATAATTACTAGATTGTTCTTTAAATATTTTTAAAAAATACACAAAAAATGCAGGAAACTCTGAATGTAAAAAAATCATAAACTGGTTTATTTATACAGAAAGCATCTAAAACTGAACCAAGAGCTAAGGCTATAAAACAACGGAAGATACTTCAAGAAATGAACGACCCGAGTTTGTCAATGAGTGTCAGACGTATCATGACATTGAGATGCGCTGTTGGGATTATGTCTTGTGATTATGAAATCACAGGAATGACTTCAATAGCATTACTAAAGAATATAAAATTCAATAGAGTATCTGTTATGAATCGCAACTGCTTTTCAGAAAGAATATACTTTTTCCTAAGAGTCATTTTATTAATAAATATATGTCAAATTATTATTTATGACAAAAAGTATTATCAAGCTTATCACGAGGTTTTGCTTTACTTCAATAATTCAGAATTCATCATTTTTTTCTTTTTATCATTTTCAATTTTTTTTCAGACCCTATGTTTATGCCAACAAAGCCGAAAAAAATCATCATCAAAGATGACGTAAGTATTATTTTTCATGTTTCTTATTTAAACATTTTCTATTTTTTTGTTTATCTCGTCAATTTTTCCAAATTTTCTAGTTTTAAATCTTTTATGGGAGTGAATATTTCTAAGATATCAAAAAATAGAGCGAAGTCTCTTGCTCAGTAGCAAGAATGTTTGAATAACTTCTAAAACATTACAAGATTCAAATTTTTTTATAAAAAAATTTAATATTTCTTTGAAGATTTGTGCATTAAAGATAATATATAGGTCATTTACCTGCTTTCATAAAATTCCGTATCTTTTTTGCATATTTGATTGAATCGATGTAACACCACACATATTCACACTTTTTAGAAATTTTTAGAGAATATGCAGGTAAAATATTTCCTCTTGAGAAATGTCCTCCGTATAAGTCATCTGATCATTGCGCATATGTTTAAAAGCAATAATTACGCACATGCGCTTCAGATGCTCAGGAGTTTAGTCTACGGATTTTTCGTGTTTTGTCTTTTTAGAATAAACCTATTTATCTGTAATCTCTACAAATACTAAAAATGAAGGTGAGCATTGTCTTTGCATGTGTGTAAGATTTACAGGCACGAGTGTTTGATTGAAAATGACCAATTTTTAAAAAAATTTAGTTAGAATTTTAATAATTAAAAATTAATAAACTTTGCCATTTTTCTGTGGTAACTTCCAAAAATATTGCTAATATTTCTTCCTGGCATTTATTTTTCCTTGTTGGCAATCAAGATATTAAGATTCGACTTATATTTTTATATTATGTGGATAATATTACAAAATATATTTTTAATAGAATTTTTGAATTTTTTTTTTTTTTCCTTTTTTTTATTTTTTTTACTACAGCTAAGCAATGATAAAAAATTCTTCTGGAAAAACTCTCATTTTTAAATTCGTTGCACTTTCTTGTGATACAAATATAAACTAAATTTGGAACAATATTGACCCTATTGAATTGTATAATGTGAAGTTTTGAATCCTTTGCAATCGGAAAAGGAATCCGATGCATAAATATTCACCTAATATAAAGATTTGTTTATTGCTTCGAAAAATAATTGTAAATTGCTGTTTTAAGTTGAATTTCCTTGAAAAATTAACAAGTGCAAAGAGCTAAAATATAGAAAGTTTAATGTCTATAAAAATTTGAAGCTTAAAAATAATTTGCTGTTTTTTTTCCTTGTAGTGTTAACTTTATTTTGTCAATTTGATCTTTTCTTTTCTCAGGATTTCGATCCGTGGGGTAAAGGGTTCGGGAATCCAGCTTGGGACCCGCAGGGAAATGTCCAGAGGCATAAATTCGCCCCTTCTGCCGAAGAAGGAATTCCGGATCCTCAAGCAGAGAGTGTAAGTGAATTCCTGAAATGTGCGGTATCGAGCATCGAAATCACAACCGGCAGCCTTCTTATCTTCTCGCATACGAACTATTGTGAAAGTATTGGAATCGTTAAAAAAATCCGGACTCCAGCTTTTCAAGAATCTTCATGTTTCAGACCTCCCGAGTTAAAAAAAAATACATTTTTGGAAAAGTCATACGGACTCTCCGACACGCCGGAAGACACACGCATAAAAAACTGAATGATCGGATAGCTGCTACAGCAACACTGGCGGGAACTGTGGTTGAGTTCTAAGGCCCAACACCGGCCACGACACAACCCTTCCCGAAGGAAGTACGTCCCGTCATCGATGGGAGAAGCCAGATTCCCACCTTTTCGTGTACCCTCCAGCGTGACAAGAACCAATCACCATGACGGAAGCTTCTCATCCTCATTTCGAGATGCAAAACCGGAGGGATACACATTTTTGGAAAATGTCTGTGATAAAGTTTTGACCATTGCATTACCATCAAATTTCTAGATTTATATCAAATTTTGAAAGAAATCCATTCGCAAAAAGTCTGTATATCTGGCTGACCATTTGAATACAAGTGAACTCTATAACTACATAACATAAAAAGCCAGATAGACCATTGAGAGTGGTCTCTTCAAATAATCTCTAATAAAGGTTAATCTGTGTTTTAGACGCATTTTTATCCAATCGATTGAACCCAAAATTTCACACGGAACTGCAGTTGTCGTCATAAGATAGCTTATGGAATTTAATTGATAAGTTTTTAAGTTATTGTGCTTACTTGCATTCGAAAGTACAGTCAATCCTTTGATAGATTTGGTTCAAAGTTTGAAAAGAGTCTATATTTAGATGCTAAACCTGCATACTAAATTTTATCTAACTTGCTTTTCGTTTTAAAATGATCGCGTTCACTTGTAATTGAACAGCCAAGCAAATCGCTTCACAGATTTCCTGGGAATGAATCTTTTCAAAATTTCATAGATATTTACAAATTTGATCATAAGTTCATTTACCGAATTTCAACCAAAGTGTTTTTACCTTTGTCATGAACATATAAGATAGACGGACAAAAAGACATAATTCCAAAATTGAGTCTTTCGTACTCAGAGAGGTCTAAAATGCAGAGATTCGACAAAATCTCGAATTCGAATTTTTGCTGATTACAATACTTCCTCTCTACTTCGTATATCAGAAAATAAAAAGGCAATATGTCACAATTATGGGATAATTGTGACATATTGCCTTTCGCTCCTATTGGAGTCTCCCGCACCGCAGTTTTGTGGGAGAACTTGTCGACTATATGTTGCTTGTGACAAAAACGATTGATGAACAGAAATGCTGTTCAGCACTTTCTTTGCTGTGTAACTCACCTATGATTCACAGCTAATATAATTGTACTGAATCATTGAACTAATTAAAGAACCCCCTTTATACACTATAATTAAGAGATAGAAGACCTCGTCGCATTAAGCCCCGTTCCGACAACCTGTGCGTCTGGAGACATGGCACACTTTCCCTTCTTTCCTCTCTCTTGTGGTTTTCCGGGTTCATTGATGTTTGTTAAGTTTACCGACAATTTGCGGGAAACTCCTGATTTCGTCCACGGGCGGGGTTGGTCCAACATTGGGTCAGTTCGAAAATTTACAACCATATCCCTAACGGCCACAGGTCGTTGTAAACGCGGATTTAGACATATGGTCCAATTATCAGGCGATAGTCATGACAATAAACAAGTTAACACTGTTAGAAGACTATAATCGGAAGACAGAAGATTGCATAAACATTTACAAACTATCAAAAGTTCATCTTCAACCTGATTAACTCAGACCTGAGTCAAAATATTCAGTCTCGTTGCCAATAGATATTACTATCGATTTTCAAAGATTTTCGTGACTTCTGGATTACTCTCATAAAAGTAGTAGACGATCTTTTAATTCCCTTTGATTACTATTTTAGCATCATACAAAGCATTCTTTTCTTTCAGGACATGACTTTGGGCTTGAGGAAGAATCGAGGCGGGGATGGAGCGCCCCACTTCACGGAAAGTGGTCATCCCAGGACGAGGCTCAAAAACACTCTCAAGAATATCAAGGCCATGGGTATGTCTTTCAGTTTCCTCGGAAATTTATTTAATTAAACTACCTTTGTTTTGAAACAGATATTGGTTGCTATAAGAAACCCTAAGATCCCATCTTGACCCTGACTAATTAACAATTTAATGTTAAAGCTTAAGCCTTTGTGCCACTGGCTTGTGAGAGTTGATTAAGAATTGTCGTTATCTTATTCCCTCATCTCTTTCTGTTCATGCATGTTTCTTGATATCAGATTGCAGGTTGATCACATGATCTTTAAATGTCCTATGAAATATAACAGGAGAGTGTAGCAGTCAGCGACTGTCCCCGGCAAATGTTGCTTTAAGGACACGTTAATGATTTACAACCCAAAGCTAAAGCAGTTGCATGGCTTGAAATTCCTGTCGTATCGGTAAGCAACAGGAGTAGGTATATGGGCCGTAGACAGTATAGCAACCAGCTATTGTTCCAGGTAAATGTTGCTTTAAGGAAATGTTAATAATTTACAACATGTTTTACTCTCAGATAAAGCAGTTGCGTGCCTTCAAATCTCGGTCGTATCAGTTGGCAGCAAGAGGATATTTGGGCTTTAGACAGTATAGCAATCAATGATAATCCCAGGTAAATGTTGCTTTAGGGAAACGTTAAGATTTGCCTACCTAAAGCTAAAATTGTTGAATACTTTGAAATATTAGTCGTATCAATAGACAACAGAAAAAGTGGAGAGATTTGCTATTTCGGATACCTTTGGACCCTTGTGAAAAGATTCCAATTCCAGAATCTCAGGCTCGAAGCCGCCATAACGCCAGATCAATCCTGAGCGAGCCTGGTAAGGATGCTTTAATTAGATGAAGTCATACATCTTCAAGTTAGGGAAATTTGGTTATGAATTGCCATTTGAAGCGCCATCCTCCTCGCTTGACTGCGTTTGAAAACAACGGGTTTCGTCAAAAAATAATATATTTTCTGAATTGATCGATATTGTTGATTTGATCATCTGAAGTGTATTTAAGTAAATCCCCGATATATCATTTTTAGATGAGCAATTTCCAATAAAAGAAAATGAACAGCAAATTAAATATGATTCTGCCATAGAAACATTAAATCAGACTGGAAATCATAAAACAACAAACCGGAAGTAAAAGAAAAATGGAAAGAAAAAAAAACAAATTTTTAATCCTGGATATGAGGGAACAGCTGGCTGAGAGCCAAGCCTGACCTGCATAAAACTTTGCTGAACAACCACTAAATATTAATTTTTTAAGGTCGTATGTGAGTAGTACTCATTAGAGCTAAGAGGCCCCAAAGTAATTCAAAATTTAGGAAACCGTTAAAAATTATAGGTATAATCACTTTTTAGAGGTTATTTATGCTGGCTCATCCAGATTTCTTGAATTGGTTAAATGGCTTAAAATCTATTTTTCATCTCCGTTATGAAAACAGTACATTGCCTATACGTTTGAAGTATAAGACTCAGCTATGATACCCCGTGTTCGCTGAATTTCTGCCGATTTGCGGGAACCCAAATATCGAACTTTTTAAAATTCTAGCTTTGAATATAAACTACGGAAACCTTCTCTAATTTCTCGGATTGAAATATAGGCCGCGTTGGTCTAGTGGTTAGGTCTCGGCTCTGGAACCGGTGAGTGTCAGGTTCGAGACCCAATGCCAAGGAAGACCCGTCGTCTAAGTGGGTCTGGTGCACGTTAAATCCTTCGGGGGCCAAACGTCCTTCCATTGATGTGGTGTAGAAGTTTGGACAGGGAGGTGCCAGTTCCTTTGATCGTGGTTCAACATTATAAAGTCCGTCCCAAAATAGCCCTAGTATTACTTTAAAATGGGACGTTAATATAACTAAACTAAAAGTCTGTATTGAAATAAGACGATATGAATGGGTTGTGACACTTATTATTTTAATTAGTAAATGAAAGATTGGCAGAATGAAGTTTGTTAAACCATTTCTAAAAATTCCATGTATTTACCTCTTTTGTAATCGCCAAAAGCTCTTTAAAAATGTGTTAATAATTCTTCTTTTCTTATTTCATATTAGAATCCACATCACGCATATAAAATTTTACGAATAAATAAAGCCTATGTTCTATTTTTTTTTCAAAAGTAGAATTAAAATTTATAGATTTCTAGTATTAAATGAAATAAATCGTGTGATTGGCAGAAATCATTGAATGACTGTGTAGTGAAAAAAACAGCGTATGTGTTTTGGCATTTTACAAAAGAGACCATTCGATACTGCAGAATTTAGCATAAATAGGCTTTGAAAACTGAAATGTATGCTTTTTTTTAAAATTTTAAATAAGTTTTAAGGAATGAAGTGATATATTGGCGCTTTTCCAAGAATATATCTGAAAATATTATTATGAACGAACTACTTTTACAGCAAAATTAAAAAAGTTGTTGTTTTAATAATACCAATTTATTTATAAAGAATTTGTTTCCTGAATTTGGCAACTCCTTAAAAATATTTTTGTAGTATTTACAACATTTCTAGTCATTGTTTCCCTGAAATTCAATTTTTTTTATTGCATCATCGAATATTTAATCACTCAATATTCTGTTGTTGAAAGCTAAAGAAGAAAGAATCCTTCTTTGCCGGGCAATTCACGTATGGAATAAGAAAAAAATATGAAGTAAATAATAAGAAAGTGAAGTTGCGGCATTTCGGAAGACAACGTGGAGTTAAACGATAAACAGTTATATTTTTAAATATTATTATGATTCATTAATAATGATATCTTGGGGTTTGATTCCTTTGTGAAATTCGTATAAGCAATAAACAGAGCAAATGTAGTGTAATTAAAATGATATGGTTTAAACGTCTCTATCACAATCTAAGGCTTAAAAATGCTTTGTATAGTTCATCAGTTCGTTAAATTAAGCAATGTGAAATGAAATATGATCCATATTCGTCGAAGCAGCTGATTCCCAAAAGCAAATGGTTAATCGAAAAAGTTATTGTTGATGTCAACAACAGCAAAGATTATCGACCGAAATAGCAAGAGTGTCGTTAGTTTCAGAATTGTCGAATGATATTGCACATATTGTTTGTATTGCTTTAGAGAAAAATAGTAATCGAATCGATAGTTTCAAATTTATTGATATCATCAGTGGTTCTGTCGGGTATTTTTGAAAACTGCCGCCAGCACTTCATATATTTTAGAAACATTTGTTAGAATAATATTCGTATTACCCGCAATTTTCTAGATCCGTTTGTATCCACATATGATGCTTAAACTGATATCTGTGCTTAAAACTTATCGTTTGGATATTAATAAAATACTGTATTAGTTTCACGAGTATCTGGCAATAGGATTGCATCTTAAAGAGTGGATGATTTCAGATTCAAGACCAGATTTCAACCAAGTTTTGTGTTATGCAGGAACATGAGGCTAATGTAAATCTACTATCGAGTGCCAAGCACAATCCAATAAGATATGTAAGTTTAGAAAGTTGGGTTCAGATAGGTGCTCATATCTTGCCAGTATTCAAATGACAAGGTCTGTCGTACCTTCAATGGTTTAAAAAAATGCTTACGATCTTTTTAATCTAAAAAAAATTCTTAAGTTATTTGAAGATTTTTCAATCATCTGCCCATGTCGCATGCATCATTATCATACTTTTTCAGGCCCTCACATCGATGACGAGCACGAAGTGTATAACCCCTGGGGAAGACCGGGTGCCGGAGCTCCGTTTCAAAGAGAAGACAGCAAACCTTTAGAGGAAAAACTAGTGAGTATCTCTATGTATAATATGCTAACGTACTTGACTCTGAGATCTTTCTTATTACTTACTATCGAAAGGCAACTGTCAAATGTAAATAAACTGTAGTACGAATTTCCATCCCCTCCACACACACACACAAGCAGGTTTCAAGTAGAAATTTAAATCGAACTCAAAAATAAGCTTAACTGTCGATAGATGAGAAATCATTATGGCTTGCCTATAGAAATTGTTGTGTTCTAAAATGATTATCTTTGGTAAATGGTCTTTGTATTACTTTGAGATTTAAAAAGCTGCTCTTTTAAAGATACCCATTCCATTTCCATTCCTTCATTTTAATAATATTTTTTATTCAGTTAGATACACAGTCTATAATACTCATTTTAAATGCTGTAGTGGAATTAAAATGAATCCATCAAAACAGTCAGTCGCGTGCTTTCGGTTACTTGTAGGATTTCTCTTCTGCTTTTATTCCATAAAATAGATTTTAGCCCTCATCTATCAAAAAGCTGATGGACTTGCTATAGTTAGAAATACGTCAGTAATCATTGTTATTTTGCAGTCAATGGATTCATTTGAATTCATGTTTTACAGTCGTTTTAAATAACAAGACGCTTCGTTTTAAAAAAAGATGCTATGTTTTATTCATCATTTAACAGCTTAAAAAAGTCAATCATCTGAACCAAATAGCTCATCGCTAAAGGCGGCTATTTGTTGTTAACCATTATTGAATGCTAGCTTTACGTACGTAGATTCTCACTAGGTTGAAGTTGATTTCAGTCATTATGCGTAACATCTTCAATATTATAAGAATAACAGAATTTTTTTTTGAAGGAGCAAAACAAATACTTGAATTTCTAATAATTTAATGTATGATATGATAATTTGAAAAAAAAAATTTCCAACATGAAGGAATGGTTTTCTGTTGCATGCTTCACCGAAGTATACTATTGTTTTTCTTCCTCCAGGCAGCTTACGATTAGAAAACACTTCGCTGTCATTATGTTTCCATTTAACATCCATTTTTCCATCTCCTCCTTATCTGTCGTTCCGAACACGCAGTTTCGCTTTGACGTTAATTCCCAATGAGTGGCCTCTTCTAATCCCAACAAGTCAATCAGCTTTTTGATGGATTGGAGCCAAAATTGGCTGCAGATGTAAAGGATGACTTACAATGAAAAGTACAAAAAATTGTATCTTGCGAATTCTGTATTTAGCAGAAAATTTATTCTGAAGCTATTTTGGACGAGTTTATTTTGGTTATATTTATACGAGTTTTATTTTGGAACAATTAAATGATGTGATCTGTTTTTCCCCCCTTTCTTTTCTGAGTCTGGAGAAACCATTGGATTTTAAAAGTCAGTGTATCAGTTCCTTTCCTATTTCATACATTTCTTGTCTCATTCTTTTTCAGGGCTGGTCGATGACTGGGCACCCGAAAAAAAGGAGCAAAGATGCAAAACAAGAATATATGAACACATTACGTGAGTATGACCTCTTCCCTGTGTTTTTTCGGCCACTTGACTGCTGCGAGAATCGCCTGTGATTCAAACCAACTTGTGAATCACAGGATTCGTCTCAGCGGTGAACTTGCCATTTTTCTTTTTGCAAAGCTAAGACATGACAATCGATTTTTTATTCCCTTCATGAGGGGGGGGGGGGAGAGCTCTAAAATTTTGTACAATTGTGTATTCTCGATAATATTACACAATTTTACAATTCCGAATTAAATTATAAGTTGCTCTACTGTTCGTTTCAATATTCTGAGAAGATCACTTTCCGACGATTCTATCTAATGAAGGGGAGAAATGCCGAAGGATGAGCGCATTTCCGGAATTCTTCGTCATTCTTTGACCTTGATTTTCGCCCTATTAGACACTTTTTTCTTCAATTTTTTTTCACGTGTATGTGTTTATCGTGTCATTTCTGACTGTATTATTTTAATTCAGTCCGCGAGTCATCCGCGTTTATTTTATTGTTAAACTTGCCGGCTTTGGCGACCAGCTCGGTTCGTCAATCTTAATGTTTGTTAAAATTTTAATAATTAAATATTTTATGCAATTCCTATTTTAATAGCTTCTTCATCAAAATATTTTAAAACTTCACATTTTGATAGTCATATAATTTACTTATAATATTATAAAGGCTTTCAGTCATAACGTAATATGTATCTCTCTAGTTTTCAGTTAGCTCCCGTAGAATTTATGCTTTAAATTAAAGTGAAAAGGATTAATCTGCAATTAATATAATAATATTTTTTACTGAAACAAAGCATTTTTTAATAATATGATTACTGAAAACTTAATGTTTAATCGTTTATAATAAAACAATAACAATGTTTAATTTTAAATGCATAAAACATTAAGAAAATAAACAGAATCTTTTAAAATAATCGGCCGAAAAATGTTAACCCTAGCCTCATTACTGTTGGGAAAAAAAAAAAAAAAAAGAAAAAAAAACTGAAGCCTTACTCATTTGGCGGTGGGGAAAAGGGAAGATTTTTGGCGGGAAAGTTAATTTTTAATTAATAATTAAAATTCTAATTAAGAATTCAAAAAAAGGATCCCCAGGTGCACATTCCCGACCTCCAAGATATACATGTACTAAACTTGGTAACTGTAGGTCAAACGGTCTGGCCTGTATAGCGCCAACACACACACACACACACATTGAGCTTTATATAAGGTGATCTAGCCGCCTTTGGCGACCAGCCGGTTCGCCAGTATTACTGCTCGCTACAATTTTCAATTAAATATTTTAAGTAACTGGTCTCTTAATAGATTTTCAAACAAAACATTTTTAATCTTCAAATTTTGATAGTCATACCAAACTTATACTGTTGCTTAGATCGTTTCGTTCAATTTACTATATATATTTTGCTTTGTTGTCATTTTCGGTAAAACTTCAACTTTAATTTAAACTGGAAATGATGAAATTGCAATTAATATAAAGATATTTTTTAATAAAACCAAGCGTTTTATCTTATTTATCATCTTTATTGTTATTTATTTATTATTATTATTATTTAATATGAGTATTGCAAACAAAATCACTCGATATTTAAGTCTTATGTGAACTACAAAATATTTTTCATAATTTATGTAATATCTCAAAGAATAATTCAACTAAAATTTCTCAGATTCAGCATACAATTCAGTTTTTAGTTTTGCTTTCAAAAGGATTGAAATGAAATCAATAATAATAATTTGTTCCGGCCTATAAATATATTTCAAAAATTATGAAGTCTAAATTTAATGCAGTAAGGTATCATATTCTGAGAAGTATTCGGTACACACCAAATTTTAAATAAATGAATGAATGTTTCTATTTTCCACGATCAACTAAGACTTGTTTATGAAGTTTTGAATGTTAAAAATTTAGAAAAACTCAACATTTTCATAATCTTAGGTCAATTAATCTTGAGAAACCTGCGTTCTGATTGGCGTATTTTCTTTGAAACGATCGATGGAAAATCTAAAATTATCCTTTTTTTATTGAATTGTGATATTCAAATTTTCATAAATCAGTCAGTTTAAGTGATTGATTTAGTTGATTGGAAATTAACTCTTTTTATTTAAAATATTAGTGTTTCAAGAACATTTTGTTAAACGTGATTTCCACAGCAGAAGTATTATGTAAAATCAAAAATTCGTTATTTATTAGAGCATTTATTGCATCAAGTTACATAAAATATAATCATTTTCCATTTAGACCATTTTAGCAGATCTGTGTCTTACTAAAGGTTTACAAATTAGCTATGTGGCCCTGATCTGAATGGATATCCTGCTCATTTTAAACAAAACTTGCCTTAAAATAAAACTGATTTATTGGATTAATAATAGAGAGAGTGTAAAAGATCATAAAATAATTTTTCTTGAATTTATTTTTTAGAAAGAAATATTTCATATTTGTTTTATTTCCTACAGACACGTGCCGAAAATTATATTTTTGCAGATTTCATTTCCAAAAAGATTTATTTTTAATTGGAGCTTTAATCAATGTGATGGCAACACTTTGAAAAAAGCTAATTTTTTCCCATGAATGCGAAATGTGCTCGTGCAGCTTAAATTTTATTTTTATTTTGTACGAAAAAATATTGTTGAAAAATATACTTAAAATTTTTATTTAAAAATTCATTAAAAATAGAAATTTAATTTTAAGGTAAAAACATTGGTATCATTTAAAAGATAAATTTTTTATTTTTAACTTCATGTAAAATTCTTTTTTGTGCGTTAATATTTTCGGAAGTTATAGCAGAAACACGCCAAAATTTCGCTTAATTTTTAAATAAATAAAATTCTAATTAAAAATTCGAAAAAATAACTCCCTGATGCACATTTACGGCCTCCAAGGTATACACGTGCCAATTTTGATAGCTGTAGGTTGAATGGTCTGGCCTGTAGAGCGCCAACACACACACACACACACATTGAGCTTTATTATAAGTATATAAATAAATAGATTTAAACATGTCCTCCTTTTTCCTTTCTTCTCACCTCTGTTTTGATGAATTAAACCCCTCCTAACGCATGCGCAAAAGGACAGAGGGTTCTAGAATCCGTTGTCAAACAATATTCTATTATGTCGAAATTTTCATTCTATCCTATGGCTCCCTCTAAAAGTAAATTTTGTATGAAATATTGATTTCAGAATTTCCTAATAATTTTGATGATAATTAATACGCAAATTAAGAGAAAAATTAATTAAACACATTAATTTTGAAGAATATTAAATTCGTAAAATAGGACACAATTTTATGTGAAAAGGACCCTAAGATTCAAGATGTCACGAAAATTTATTAATTTAATTAAATTGAAAATATTTCAGAAACAGCAATTTTTTAAAAATCTTTTCCAGTTTAATACACATTTCCACCTTCTGTTTTCCCAAATTTTGCATTGTCTTTATATTAAAAAAATAATATTTATTTTAGGTGTTTAGTAAACTTTTATTGATTTATGAAGTTGGTGAATTAAGCAAAAAATGTCAGTTCAATTTGTTCTATACTGTCTCATTTTTACCCATATTGAGTTCTTCAAATGTATCAACCGTTGGTATTATGGGTATGCTCTATTAGTCAGGGAAAAAGCATTATCTTATTTTTCACAGAGGAATAATAGACAGTGATATTGACTCAATTTAAGGCCATAAAATGTCAATGACTGTGATCACTCTCCTGTTTCTTCTCTACTGTCTGAAAGTTTGCTGATTTAACTAGAGAGGGTGTTTATATTTTACCATCTCCAAAGTTGGCTTATAATGTAGTTATTTTATTTTCTCATCCCTCTTTCTTACCTCCAGTTGATTTCATATTTTTTTTTTCTATAAAAAATAAATATCTCTTTCTACAAACATTTGTATAAAATGAAGAAACATGATTCACTTATTGGACTCGTATGAAAGCGATTTTCTTGACTTTAACTCTTTATTTATCGAATTATCATCAATTTTTCAACTTTATGTTTGCACCAGTAGTTACGTTTCCTTGCAAAACAATCCCTGGAAATCCAAGAAAAAAATTTAATTAATAGAATTATCTTAATTTAATTAATAATTAAATATTTTTAATTTCTACTTTTAGTTTACATTAACTACTTGCTAACTGGGAGACATTCTCTGTGCTCTTTTCAATACCTTCAGAAAAAATAGTCATATTACGAAGATATAAGCCAAATTTAAATGGCACTTTAAGTACCATCAGTAAATAAAGGGTTAATTGGACGAAAGTGTATTGTACTCTTGGAGTTGTATCGTCTATCAGTACTGGCATGTTCACTATCACACTTCATTCTGGTATAATCAGTAATGGCAAAAGGCTTTTTCGCCAAGTACGAAGTTATTCAGATTAATCTGAATGACTTGATACCCCAATAGCATGGGTGGGAGCATTGCTTGATTCCTAAGGGCCATTACCGGATATGGCACAATCTCTCCCGTAAGAGGCACGTCTCATCATTGATAGGAGTAGCCAACCTCTCAATATATTTGTACCTATGAAGGTAATGACATCAAACACCACGCCGGAAACTTCTCATCCTCATTTATGAGGCTCATCCGATTCATGGTATACTCAGATAAGATAAATGTTTGGTTCGTCTCAAGATGAAAGACTTCTTCAGGTTTTCAATTGTGAGATAGTCATGGCAATCTCAAAGATGTTTCTTTTTTCCCACTGCTTGTATCAAAATATGAGAGTTAAATGCTATGCAGTGTCTGATATTGACTTGATTTTCTGAAAAACACGGGAAGATATTTGATTCACTTTACGACTTGCAATATTCATATGTGAAAGTGTGTCTGTCTTGGCCATGTGTGCAGTCATGCGGTGTAAGATTATAAGTAAATAGAATCCTTTCATATTAATTAATTTTAGATAAAAGCATTGGTTGCAAATCAAACATCAATATCCTTCCTGAAAACCTGTTATGTCTAATTTTTGACTTATTTTTTTCTTTTGCTTTCATATCCCATATCCACTTGAGCAATGCATTCGGCATTAAACAAGCATAAATGCTCACATTTCACCAGAATCGCACTAAATCTTCATTTAGCCTTTTCCTAATTCAAGTTATAAAATTTTGATACTTGCAGATTTAAAGCAAACTACAGTCACTTCAAGGTGGTTAGGCTGCAAATAGCATTTTTCCAACAAGTGATTTGAATGATTCTGACTTATTATAACTTGCTATTGATGCTTTATCAAAAACTGAAAGAAAAGGCCATAATCCATGCCCGTTTTAAGAGTTTAAAAGTGAGATATAACATATTCTGAATTCTTGACTTGTGTGTCTTCGAAAAACGCCAAAACTTCTTCATCGATGTATAATGATAACAGATACTCGACGAAATACCAGACTGTACATTAAGTCTATCGTGTCCAAAGTCTTTCTATTAATGCAGTGTGGAAATCAAGAAAGAAGATCATGCATTTGATGCCGTCTTCGTTCACCAACTATGGACCAAAATCTGAGGTTCTTCCCGATACAACCTCGTGCAGCTTCATAATCGGATCTGTATGTAGTTGATTTAAGCACTTTTTGTAACTTAAAGTTTCTGTTAAAAATATTGCCGTAATTTTAATGGCATTCCTCTCCTATAAACACAAAATATTATACAATATTTCCACCTGTGACTCATTATTCTTAAAGCCGGGCAGACATTGTTGTCGGCCATTTTGTGCTAATAGGGAAATATTCCATCTCTGATCAATGTTCTATTCACAATTGTTGTTTGATTTTATTTATTAAAACCTCGAAGAAAATTCGCGTTATGGAATAAAGAGTTTTAAATAAAACGTGCTCTCTTTTAATCTTTCTTTTTCCGCAGAGAAAGAAATGGAAGAACGAAAGAAAAAGGAGCAAGAAGAGAGACTGCAGAGTCAGGAGCCGGTAAGTCACTGCAATTGTGAATGATGAACATAAAAAAAAAGATTGAAATTTGAATTTTATATCACTGTCATTAAAATATTAGAATCATTTTATCTGTGAATGTTTAATTTCTAAACAAAAAATAGCTTAATTTAATACAGAAACAGAAACAATACAAATCGATTAGAAATAATCAGATCTTGATTTATCAATATGATGATTAATTTAATATTTTTAGTTGCCAATTACAAAAAAGGTGTTTTGTAAATTCCAAATTATCTTACTGAAGAATAATAAATTAATTTTGTTACTGAAATCTTAGTATACTGATAGCCCAAATGATTTTTTTTCACATTGTTTCATGTTAAATGACAATCATAATAATTCTCTGTAAATTTTTAGAATACAGAAGATTTTTTTCTTTAAATTCATTTTCATTCAACCCCTAAAAACTTGAAGTATTAATATGCAAATATGGTACTATAAAAATAGTAAATTGCACATGAATATATCATAATCAATTAAATAAATAATATTCCAATATGTGATATAATTATTCTTTAATTTATTTAATAACAATTGTGGCAAATACAATGAAACGAACAGTATTTTTCTAATATTTTGAAATTCATTGAATTTGTATTTTTTTGAAATTTGTTTATTTGGCAGCTACGCTAATAATATTTTTTAATCGACCTGTCTAGTCATAATTGTCAGAAATCTGCCTACATATTCTTTCAGCTTTCACAGTTCGATAGTAATTTCACTTTTTTTATAACGCGGATACATATCCTGTGTATTGGATGTAAATAATTTATAAACATGAATGCTGAATTTTGTGACGTGAATGATGCCACAACAGTTTGACATTATTTTCTGATCGGTTGATGCCGATTTAAGTTACAAAATTGTGTGATGAATGGATGTTCTTCTAGATTGTTCGAATTCGCCCACCGCAACGGATGAGTAAAGGACAACCGGTAACTTTTTTTATTAACATTTAGCCTTTGTCTTTCATCCATTTTCCTCTCAAGATTTTCTTTTGTATTCTTTCGTCTGTTTGCTTCTTGTTTTGTGCGCTTTCATTTAAAGTTCGCAATTTTGTGACTTCTTGTTCAGCGTGACTCAAAATGAATGCTTTCATTTAATATAAGCTGCTTATAATTTAATACAGCTGCTGATTATATACCTAATTTTACTGAAATGCATCGGTTGGATTCTAATATAAAACAAAGTTTTACGGTAGAAAAAGCAATTATTATGAATAAAATTTTTTTACCCAAATCTTATTTTTAAATAGAAACTCTTTTATGAATAAATTTTCTCTGCCGCTGTTCTATTACATCTAGCTGAAATATACTTGCATCTTAAAATAACGTTCTTTCACTCCTCATTCGAATGATACATTTTGTGGCGAACTAATTAAATGAGTTGTCATGGTTGAGCGTAAAAGCATAGGCATCAATAGAATGTTAGAATTAATGTAAGAAATTTCTTTATACAAGACATAAATTTCATATATTTTAAAACCATAAAATACTTAAAAAGCCAATTTGATTTATAACTGTAAAAAAGGGATATATCTTGTTAAGAGTTTGAAATTAAAGAGCTAGCTAAAAGATGATCTCATAATAGTAAATATTTCAATATACAATAAAAAACAAACCTATGTTTAAAAAAATAATTTTTAATTTTTCTATGCGTAAGACATCTTCTCTAATCACGATCCCAGAGTTTATTTCTAAATAAGTGGGGATGGATCTATGCTTCTAATAGAAAAATGACGTAAATTATATTTCATGTTGTTTGAGCCAATAAATGTACTGCTGAAAAAGAATACGCAAGTCCACGGGTCCTAAAGTTATAGTTGGCAAAATTTACTCTAGCATTTTAAATAAAAAAATTCTGCGATTAAAGCCAACTGAGGTATAAAGCATTGGACTTCGTAGTTTAAGGCAAACAACAGCGATTTCGATCCAACGCAGCCTTTGGACTAAATCTTCCTCGAGTTATCTGTTAAAATAATTTTAAATCGTCTGAAATAATGACCTTCAAAGCTCTTGTCATTTTGTACAAAGAAAAATACAGCTTTTTTTTTATTGAAATATTAGTTCGCCAAGAATGATTTTACCAAATATAACTAAGAAGACTGGGTCTATGATATTGATTGATCACAAAAAAATTCGTTCAAGAGTCAAATAACAAAATAATTGCTCCACAATCTAAGAAATCTTTATTCATGAAATTTTGAAAATATCTTTTTACAAATACAGTGGTAATTGGTTAGAACTATATATTTTCAGAATATTTACACAGTTTAGGTATGGATCAAATAAATTTTAATTTCCTTAAATGAATCAAATAAATTAAAATCATCTAATAGTATCACAAATAAATAATTATAAAATTTGAGAAATTCATCGTTCTCGAGTGTAATGGGAAGTTTGAGAGAAGGGTCAGTTCTGTAATCAAATTTGCGATACTTGTACTAAAATATCCTTATTACTGTAAAACAGAACTTAAATATAACTAGATTAAGAAGCTAAAATATAGGAAAAAAAGTCATATGATGTCCCATTTTCTTGATTTAATTCGAATCTTTTGTTATAGAGAATTATGGTAGTATCACGATTATAACAGGAAAATACTGGATTTTGAAATATTCTTCACCGGATCATTGGTTTCTTCATTAACATTTATTTTCCTTCTAAACAAATAAAAGAAGGCATGTGTTTTCTTCTCTCTTTTTACCTTCAAATGATCAGAACATCGCGTATACTTTCTTTCTGCATCTATGCTTCTAAAGTCTTTTGCTATCTAAATTGTCTAATTATCACGCTGTCTAAAAACAATATTATAAAAAGAAGCCTTAAATTCATTCATGAACACCACTGAAATATTTTGTTGAATAAGGTTCAATGATTTAGAGTATTAAATACTTGTTTTCTTTTTAAGTGTGAATCTTTTATTGGACATTAAACTTCTGATAAAAATGTGCGACATATAATTAACTGTTAATTCGGAAAAGCAGTGAAATACGAGGTTGTTGCATTTCTCATTATCGTCAAATGTAGTGAGGCTCAGTGCACTCAATTTTGCCTTTGATTGGACTACAAGAGAATGGCATGCATCGCTTAGTATTCAAATGTACATGTATGCGGATTAAAAGAAAATAGAATAAAAACATTATCATTTTGTAAAGTCGATGAGCGATCTGGCGCCTTGTGTGGTAACTATCTTTAGGTCGGCCTTAAGGCATCCGACTAGGTGGTAAAGAGGCTTTTTCCAGAAACATTTGAATTTTTTTTAATGGTTTGAAAATGAAGTCCAAACTTCGTAGATTCTAAAAGAGATTTTGTTTTTAATATATGTAAGATAGAACTATACTTACAGTAATTTCAATAATAAATAAGAGATAAAAATGAAATCGGAAACATTAGTACTTTTAACCGAAAATGAGAGATTTATTTTATTTTTATACCGTAAAATTCTCCAAAATAATATTTGATATGTTTATATTATATTTCTACCTACTCAACCATAGTTTGTTTATTTTTGGTATTTCAGTTAAAATAGCGTGGAAACTACGTTGGTTTCCAGCGCATTTGGATGAAATAATGACAAGTGCGATGTCTGAAGAAAGAATATATTTCGCTATGATTGATTTACAGAAAACTTGATATCTCTCAAAATCCTTTCAATAAAATTTCTTGAAATTTGATATGCATGCATCTAAAACCTTCGAGAGTGCGATAAGCCCTAGATTTTAAGATAATTTCATTTAGACACATTTTAGAGACACTTGAAGTTCGAAACATAGATAAATTTTGACAAAAAAAATCATTAACGGCGACTTCGAATGTTCATAAAGCCTTTATTTATTAAATTAACTTTTATCTTGAGGTCTGTTACATTTTATTTAGTTTGAACCATATATAGGTGAAATAGAAATTAAATATTCCCATTATTTTTTTAACTTACTTCGTTTTTCCTAACATTGAGAATTTTGCTGAATTTTCGTTAAATAAACAGTATTTTTTTTTTCAAAAACTAAAGGCAACAAATATTTTTTTTCTTCTAATAGTGATCTTTAAAGTCTGTTTTAGCTATTTGGTACAGTAAAAAAATTTTATGCATCATTTCTTACAAATTCATCTCCGAATCTAGTCGGATACTTTAATCCAACGCGTGATTTAAATGGATCAGTTATGGTATTTCTATTGCACGCAATCCACCATCGGAGAGTGGTCCCTCCTTCTCCTTGCTGCCTTCGTATTGGTTAATGAAGGCCTCCCCACCGACCGTTGAAACTTTCTATACCTAATAGGGTTGGCACGGATCTCTCCTCTTCACGTAATATGCAGCGATTCATTTGAAGAAAATGAATCGCTGTTATTTTATTTTTAATCTTTTTGTTTTCGTCTTTGCAAACATGAGATTGATATTGTCAAAAAATCCTAAATCCAAATGTTGACCAATCTTCGAAAAGTAATTATGTCCCTTTGTCTGTGAGTTGATTAATTCAGAAATGAAATGAATTCAATTCACTAAATTAATCATCCTCTTTATACCAAAATTGTAGATTTATGTCAGCTTTAGGATGAAATGCTTTCATTAGAAATCTATGGCTTCGTGTCCCGCTTTTGCTCACGATCGGTTAAAAACGTAAAGAGCAGATGCATGTAACTTTGCTTATAGTTGTATTATTAGAACTGTTCATCTATTTTAAAGTTTGAATGAAAATCAGCGGAAGTATGACTATTTATCTGAACGAGAATATGCCAATGTGATGACTCAAAAATGCAACGACTACATGGAAGAAATTCGATGTATGATTTTAAGCATCATAATTGTGAATATGGAGCCAAGTATCAAGTGTTAGACCTAAATGGCCAAAGGAAAGAGATTCGTTTGTAAACTCGATTATCTGTACTGAACGACGAAAGTAAGCAGAAAAGGGGCAACATTACAGATAGGTGCTCAGTTAATGAAAATGGCCCATTTTCAAGTCATATTTGACCTCTTCATTTTAATTCCAGTGCGCAAATTTCTCTTTCTGTCATTGTTTTTATTAAATAAAATTAGAATATCATTTTATTTGCTTCAAAGCTATAACAAAATTTATTGTAACAAATCGATTTCTGCATGCAATTTTTTTATTGTTCTCTTGTCATATGGCATTTAAAAGAATAATTTTCACTTGAAAAGGAATTGCTTTCATAAATATTAGACGTGGGCGCTTTTATTTGAATTTTTCTTATCTTATAGCACGCGTGTGAGTGTGGATGCACCTTTTCTTTATAATGCATGCTTTGAATTAATGGAATTGTCATTTTTTCTATTTAGAATGTTGGAAAACACAAATTTGCTAATTTAAGAGTTAAAGTTTTGTTGAGTAATTTTAAAATTATCAGTTTATTTTTATTTCATTTTGAATTGAAATTAAAAAAAAATCTTTTATAATGATAAAAAGAAATGAAAAACCCGTTTCATTGAAAGACTTCCGGTCGGACACAGTAAAATAAATACTTATCTGATTAATTATAACTTAGTTTCAGATATGATATCCTTTGCCAGTTCAAAAAGCTTTCACTTTTCTGTGCATTTTTGAACAGAAGAGAGGTTGTACCCGTTTCTAGTGGTTATCACAAATTAACGTCATAGCCATGAGCTGCTGGTTTTAACTGATCCGATAGCTGATAAAGAGACCAATTTCGGCACGTTTCCATCTCACTTGGGGACGTCTATCTTCATTCTGTATTTCTAAACCGAATCAGAGATAGAACCGAACAGATCGAGACTCATATCTGAGAAAACAAGTTAAATATTTAAATATTTTGACGGAATGTAAATTTTGCTTACCGAAAGCATTCCCCCCTACCCCCCCAAAAAATCCACAACCGGATATTTTTATTGACATTAAAAGTGCTTTTGTTTTATTATTCAGGGCGTAGAGCTGGCGAGTATCATTCGTCAAGGGGTCGGAGGCCGACCCAGAAAGGACCCGGTAACCGGAGAACTCCTCCCTAATCCCAGAAAGATCACGGATGTCACCGAAAAGGTAAGAATAAAGTTTAGAATAAGAATAAGGTAAGGTATCAGGTATTTCCTAATAATGTGGTTTTTTTGTGTTAATGGAAATATATTTCCTCAACGACGTTAAGAAGGCCCTTGATAAAGTGCGAAATAATTTCAATAAATGATTGTCGAGTGACCTATAACTGAATATTTTTATCCTTCGGTATTTAATAATTTATTCTAATAACAGTTTGTTCCGAGAATCATTTCAGAATCACTTCCTTCCACTCCAAGTTGATCCACATTGATTGACTTCTCAAATATTTTTCATTTCACCAAACACTGCAACATCACAGGATAAAACATTTAGACTATGGAGAGAATGGAAATTAAAATGGTGGTAAAGAATACTTTTGAAAAGTTTTCGTATTCATTATTTTTCTTTATCAGGTCAAAATTTCTCCGTAGCGTCGTTTCCTTTTCTTCGCTTCCTTACTTTAAACTTAAACCATCTCTCTTTTTTTCCAAAATTCGTTGAAAGAAAACGGACGATGATTCCGGTTGACTGTTCTCTTTCTGCTTATATCAGCCGACTATGTTTACAGTTGGATGTTCCATTTCTGTGCGAATACTTTTTTGTGCCATTAAGGTTAATGACTACGTTGATAAGTTAATTTTTTTGCAGAAATATAATTTAATATTCCTAATGTCTGAATAATTTGATTTATAAAACCATTTGAATTTTGTTTCCAAGTGGAATTTTTGGAAAGTTACACTGATTTTTATATTTACATTTATATACGTTTCAGTGTCATTTTAAAATTTAAAAGCTTTTTTTCTGAAATTCTAATCTTTAGTTGAATTTCTTATTTAAAACCTCACAAATGAAATTTTAATGTACGTTCAAATTTAATATAATTTCTCAATGTGGTCTGCAGTTTCTGAACTAGAAAAGAGTCTCTAGTTCAGGAATTCTATAGTTGTTTAAAAGCTTCTCAATGCAAAAAAAGGGAAAGAAATTCAATTCATATTATTTACTTACCCCAATATTTAAAGAGTGAATGAAGAGAAATATAACTTAATTTTTTGGTTTAGAAACTAAGTTATATATTTCTGAACCTATTTGCAAAATTTCGATACTGTAAGTAGATTCAGTTTGAAAAAGAAAAACTAATTTTGCGCAATCCGAAGGGATTGCGGAAAGTTCCAGATTTTCGTATCTATAAAACAATAAAAAAAATGAGGTGAAAAAAAGTTGTTTGAATGAAGTACGAGTAACCACAGCTGTAAAAGTATGATAAATTAAAAATATGTATATGCAATGATATATTTTAATCTAATTTAAACGCTAATTATTTTTTTAATTCTTATCTTAAATTAGCTCATATTACTTTATTCTAAAATTTTCTCTTATTTTCTGATTCAAATCCCAGTTTTTAACTATTTACTTCTATTTATTTTTTATATACTTATTTATATTTATTAATTTTTTTATTTAATTATTTTTAACACTCCCTCTAAAAATGACCGAGTCTGGATTTCTTACGCTCCGACCGAAAGTACAAAAATCCCTAATGCCTACATCATAAATGCCTACATCATTTCCCTAATATACCTAAGAATTCCATTTTTTAATCGACACTTATCGAAGCTCTATTTGAATCTCAGTAAACGCAATAAAGAAAAAAATGTCTTTCACTTTCTTTCTTGTGTTCTGGTGAGAATGAACATGTCCCATCTTTCACCTCCGTGTACAAGTCATGTCGTCCCATCGAAAAATAAATTAAAATTAATATCCCAATGTGTTCTCTTTTTAGCCACTCATTTGCAAAACTATACTACATATATGTATATAAAATTTTAAAAAAAGGTATGATAAATGGGAAAATATGTATGAAATAAAATAAAGTATGATAAATTGAAAATATGTACGAAATAAAATAAAAAAAATTTGATAAATGAATGAAATATTATTAGAAGTATGTTCCACCATTGACAATGGGATTTTTTTGTGCAGTTAATGCAACTTCTATTGCATCACCTTCGCATAGCGCCAGCTTCTCATCCATGAGCTGAAGGAAGAGGTCTTTTATTAAATACCTTTTTATTTATATCTATAACTAAGTGATTATGAGCAAATTTATTCTCATCGGTGACAATGATATGCAAATACAGTATGATAATTATATGCCATTAGTATAAGAAATGAATAATGGTAACGTAATGAGTGGTAATAAGGAAAATGGAAATACCTTTAATATTGAATTTGTTTGTAGTATATTGAAATGAATAATGTATGGAAATGGAATCCTTTCAAATAAGCAAATAATGATAACCCATAATAATCCAAGCAAATGCGTAACAGTAATGATAAGAGATGACTTTCGCAGAGCCTGGACATCCGTCGCGCCAAGTCGCAGGAGAGCCTCGTCTATTTCAACGAGCTGTCGGAGCAGGCGGCGCAGCGGCAACGGATGAGGCAGCAGCAGAAGATGGTGGAGAGAGCTCAGTCGGAGAAGGTAAGTGACTGTAGGGAAGCAATGACTTAATCGAAGACGGTGTCCATTTTAAAACTTAATACGTTGACAAAATAAATAAGTAACTGTAATGAAACGGGAAGGGTAATCGGACATGAATGACCTAATCCTTCATCGACCCAACATCGATTCACTGCAGACTTTTATGAAAATTTGGTTTCAGAGATCAGCAGGATAAAATTTTTAAAAAATGCAAGGCAAGCCAAAAGCTATTTAACGAGCAGTTTTCATTTTACATATTTTGTTTGACATAAATATGTATCAAAAATAAATGTAGAATCATGGCATGAATTTTCCATTCAAAAATGAATGCATCTTAAATAGAATGCTTATAATCAAATAATAAAACCTTTTAAATTTATATTAGGATTTATTTGAAGTAGTGAGAAAAATAAAATTTCAAATTCCACTTTTTCTAAGAATATGTTTGATAAATGTAAATCCAAATTTTAAAAGCAGCAATATAACAACTTCCCTACATTGGTTCCAAGCACCTTCATATTTGATTGACTCCAGAAATAGCTATACCTGCAAAAACATAACATTTATTTAGAATGTCAAACTTCTTCTGTCCAATTCAGTTCTGCCCAATATCACAGAAATGGCGTTTCGGATCTCCACAAGACCGTTCTTTTTCAGAATCCGTGTGTTAGTTCAAAATCCTCTTCGCCTTTTTACCCTTTTTTCTTAATCTTTCTTCTTGTTTCCATTTCTTATTAATTATGTAGTCATATTTTTTCCCCGCTGCCTTTTCATCGGGTGTGGTTGACTTAAGGATTCTATAAAAAATTTTGTAACAGGCGAGCTCTTTCAGAAGTAAATCTGTAAGGAAATGTCTGATCTTTGAGGAGATTTATAATATTTAAAGCAGAAAGTCTCACTTTATGAATCAAACACACGTCAAGTTAAGGTGAGTGCAACACAAATCAAGTTAATCAAGGTAGGTGGGATTGTTACAACCTACCTTTACTTTCGGACGTCTTTGTAGATTTATAAAAAAATATTTTGATTAATAAAAAAATCAAAACAGTTATAACTTAGTATGTAGACAAAATAAATAAAAACATTTTGAAGAAGACCAATGAACTTAAATTGAAAACTTGCAAAATATTTTTTTCTCCATTTACTGGCTAAATCGGAGAAAGAGATCATAACTTCTCACTCCATTTAATACAATTTGTTATCCATTATAGATATTATATTGCATAATGACTAATTGAAATGAAAAAATGCGTCTTCTTTGAAAGAAAATAATGCAAATTATATATTAGATGCCTAAAATGTATGCCCGAAAAATTAGGTAAATTTCTTAAATTTTTCTGGCATGTTTAGATAAAATAATTAATGCAAAATATTAAAAAAAAATATTTGTTTTTAAAAAAAACTATCGTGGGAAGAAAAATTAAATTTTTTACGCATTTTTATTTAATATGACTTAATTCATATTTTTCAGAGACTGAATTTGTTACTCGATTCTTCACTCACTTCCTGATATGCTAACATTTTGAAATGAAGCACATTTCTGTATTCTCGATGATAATACACCATTCTGCAATTTTTAAATTTTTAAACCAATCAATTTATTAATTACAAATCAATTTTTAGAAACGAATTCACTATGAGAGAGGTTGACTATAAAATTCCAGGGGGAGGGGGACTGATTTTAAGAGAGCATTACAATAATGAATTATAAAAAAGCGGGGAGAATAAAATGTAAAAAATAATTTAACTCAACATACTTATCCTTTCTATTCCACTAATAAAATTCCACTTTAAAAATATTATCATTCTTTTCAGCACATGAGCACATGGGATTCGTTTTGGGGCCGTCCGGGACACGGAGCCCCTATCAAGAGTGAAAACCACAAGAAGGAAAATCTAATCAATCTTTTGCAGTCAGAAGCTGTGAGTAGAGATTTCTTATTCATTCTCTTTATATAAGATATCTCATGATTGATCTTCTCTCTAAAGAAGGAAGGCGTGCTCAAGAAATAAGCTATTGTCGAATGAATATACGGAATAATGTTAATCCTATCAGGCAAGGAAAAAGAGGGAAGAGGATAATGTTTTGTCCTCTTTTCGAGTGATAAGATCTGCGGTCAGTTCAGACTATTATGGGTGTTACCCAATACTAAAATCCTCATTTGCAGCCAAAAAGACAGGAGTAATATTATTTAGTGTGATTAACATTCGCAAAGCGAAAGGATGGAAATCCTTGACGAACTACTGAAGTAGAAAACCAGCCCATAAAACGAAGTTATACCACAGTTTCCCAATGGCGCAGTAGTTTTAATCCCGAGCAACTGGTATCTCTAGCACCAGGATACTGCACTAATGCCGAGTTTATACACGGCCGGTTATAAGACGGCCAGTAGGCAGCGCATGCGTAGAGAGGCTGAAAAATGCTCTTCGGTCGATGGCAAGTAATTCTACCGACGGGACAATATGCCGCTGTATTATATATTTTTTTCCTATTGCACATGCGTTTGTAGAATTTGGGTTTTTTGGCGTGAAAAAATTGATCACTTATCATAGATTAATTCCGGCATGTTTTGCTCTTTGTTCTTTCTGATGCGACGTTTTTTTTTTTTTTTCCTTTTTTTTGTTTTTTTTTTTTATTGTTTTTCCAAATTTTGGTATGTTGACCTTTTTTTTTTATTTTACCCTGCTTTTTTGTGTAAGTATCCATCATTTTAATACGATACACAGTAAAAAATTCAGGGCACCAAAGCGGCAATTTATAGCCAAGCATGGAATGCCTGAATCCATCTTATGGAATTGTAGCAAACACATAAATCAGTCCATTTCTGCGTATGCGCTGCTTACTGGTCATCTTATAACTGCCCGAGTGTAAACCCGGCATAAGACATTAGGGTAGGAACTCTTGTACCATCGGAAATCTGCAGCACTTGGTATTCTGCCACTCTTCATTTCGTTTTAAATATGGCTTCCATCAACACCTTCTGTAGACAACAATCCGCTTGAAGTGAGGCGGAAGAAATGCATGGCATTCATTGCTTTTTCACACTACCACTGTTTGTGAGATTCGATATCCCAGTGATACTGCCTCGGGTTTGGGGGGCCGGATTGTTCGGAATATAAAACATTATTCCTCCAAAAACTGTGCGAATCAAATGTGGCAAAAATTAGATCTCTAAATGGTCGAAAACCTACCTATCAAAGATTTGCCGCCATCTTGGTCTGGTTCACATGCATCGATGTAAAGAGTTAAACGCCTTCTCGTTTATGTGGCAAGAAAGTTGGGAATGGGAATACCATCTCGGGTGCTATTCTTATCAGTTGCACACATTTGAGAATAATGAAGTCCGTCTCCAAATAGCTTTCGTGAAGCTTTAAAGGGGAAAGTATATATAACTAAATTGTCACTACGTCTTTAAACTATGCTCCACCTAGTATATACATAAAAACTGTGAAAGCTCTTGCATGTAGATTCGATACAAACGTAATATAGTATACTCTATTATTTGAATCACACTCCCGTGTTTATTTTTACGTACCGTATAAGAATTTTCTTGGAAAAGTATCCGTACTGCAAGAAAATGAATAATGACTCTAAAATGAAATGATACGAGTAATAGCCATACATTTAAATGCACAACTATGTGCTTACAATAATTCTCTTTGAGATAAAAAGCAAATATAATATCGTACTGGAGTTGAACTCGAACATTTTCAACACCTGCAATTTCATGCTGTCGATTTACTTCAGAAATCCTCTTCTGGTATCATTTGATTCGAGCTATTCAAAATCTTGGATTTCCTCCACAAATGGCTGAGTGCTTCCAAAGATACCCACATAAAGTCCCGATTTCTAAAGCTTAATAAATCTGCTCTTTATGCATGTCATCGCATATTAGAAAGGAAAATAAAACTACCGGCAAGATTATTGGAAAATCCAATTAGCGAGAGAAACAATCTTTCAAGTTTCCAGAGGCACCCTGAGATTGCCTTTTTTTCAGGCTTCGTCGTGTGAGTGCGGAAAGGGGGGGCGCATTACACAATGATGTCATCTAAAATTTCCTTTTCTAATTGACTTCGAATCATTGAATAACAATCAGAGAAAAAAAATTTCGATTGGATGCGAATAAGTTTTAAAAAGTAACGGAAACAATTATTTATTTTTAATTAATTTTAATTAAAAGTTAAAATGAGATCACTTTATTGGGAAAATTTATAAATAAATTTATTTGGGAAGAATTTCACGAAGAGAGCAGCATTGTTAATTTTTGTTGCGTTTCATTTAAATATCGAAAGGTCTAAAATGAATATTGGATTAGAAAGCGCCGAGTCAGGAGCAAAATGAAATATTGATTATGTTTATATACTGAAACCATTAGATGTTCTGCTGTGTACATTCATAAATGAGCGTCAGACATTAAAAAGGCTTTTTCATAATGTCGCTGGTGTCAAAGGGAGAAAAGGACGATCTAATGCAGGCTTTGTGTCACTTCAAAACTTGGAATAAAGGAAACTTAACTAAACAAGGGAAATCTGGAAAGGTATCACGCTTGGTTTGGATGCATGAACGTCAACTCGCAGTCAAGGCCAATTGGCTTTACATACATACTACTACAAGCCAAACTAGAACACCATCGAAAAAAAACTTTGCTCTGTAAAAATATTTTAACAAAAAGGAATTAGAAAAATCGCGAAAAGGTTTTTTAAATAATGAATGGGTTGTACAGCTAAAAACAAAACCAAATAGTGCCAATTCATAAATTATAATTAAAAATTTAGACATAAATATAAAATTTGTGAAAGAGAGCCCGTAAGCTAAAGTCAGACATCTCACGGACATTAAGCACCAGATAATTGCAATCTTGGCTAAAATGGACTGCCGCCTTTATGGCTAATATTATAATTGTTCAGGGAAATTTCTCAACTGTGTTATTTTCATTGACTGTGGATTGGATTGGAATTTGGCGTTTTATGGCACAAAAGCCTCATTTACTGTAGAAGTAAATATTAATTTAGTTAAAATATCAAGGCAAAGGGGCTAAACGAACTTTTAGTTAAGAAAATTGGTTACTAAGCTTGCTGATGATGGAAAGTCTGTGCCAGAAATATCATCGATTGTCCACAGAAATCATTCAAGGGTTCATGACATCATAACGCGCTTCGAAGCCAATAATCAGATGAAAAATAAGCCTAAGGAAACCCACAATAAGATTTTCAAACAAGCAGATGATTGATATTCAGTCAGAAAAGTAAAAACAAATTCGTTCCTTTGTAAACCTGTCTATTATTGCTGAAAAGGAACGAGGGAGAAATTCAGCCCATCAAGAGTAAACAATGTACTCCATTAGGCAGACCTCAATGGAAGAAAATCCAGACAAAAGCTTTTCATTAATAAGCGAAATCAGATTAAGACTTAAATTCACGAAATAGGAACTTAAATTCGCAAGGCTCGTAAAACAAGGATTTTTTTTTACTGGGAAAAAGGTCTTATTGAACGATGAGAGCAAATTCGTCACGTTTCGATCCGATGGCAAACCTTGCGTCTGGAGAAAATCGAACGAGGAATTACGCACAAAGAAACTTGAACGCAAATGTGAAGCATGGTGGAAGATCAGTAATGGTCTGGCGCCCGTTTTCAGCTGCCGGCCCAGGAATCCTGCATTTTATTGATGGGAGAATGGATCAGAATGTGTACTTCGACATTTTAAAGAAAAAATGACAACAAATGCGCTAAAACTTTCTCTTGGCAACAACTGGGGATTTTATCAGGATAATGATCCTAAACATAAAGCTTATCGATTGCGTTCCTGTCTTCTATATAATCGTTCTCACGTTATGAATACTCCACCCCGAAACCCAGATATAATACCATCGAAACCTTATTGGAATACCTTAAGAAAAAAAAGTCCAGGAACAAGCCATTTCCTCTAAAGATGAACTGAAAAGAGTATTGTTGCAAGAATGAGAAAATATTAAACTTAATTTTTGTGAATAATTTGTGCAATCTATGCCTAAAAGTCTTAAAATGGGTCTAGGAAACAAGAACTTGCATACAAAATAATAATTCATTTGAAATATTAATTATTTTTTAAAATCTTCTTATCCGTTCGAGTTTAGATTGTGCCTTATTTTTGTTTTGTTTTTTGCTATAATTTATCGTTAAAATAAATCAATTTGTAAATTTTTATTTGTTTTTATAATTGCAATAAATATATTATTGAAAATTCCTTTAACTATGTTTCTTATCATTTTCAGTTTAGAAATTTTGGCTGTATTTTATCTTTTGTTTATTTTGGTTTGGAGAGACTGTATTTGCGTCTCTGACACACATCTCTATTTTCGGAAAACTGGCATTCGATTGCTTTCGATGCCCCTTGCGCTTACTCTCGTTCGACTAAAACGACGATTCTTCTTACAGGCCCAGCCTTATGTCAAGCACTACGTGACAGAGATCGTTCCCAGCAAACATAAAAATAGATACGAGTTCCCGACGAAAGATGTGATGGCCATTAAGGTAGGGGCTTCAATTGTTTTTTAATCAAATAAGGGGAAAATGTTGACATTTTAATGATGCCTTTTTATTCGCTTTATTTATTTACATTTAACCCTTTGCACTAGGAAAAGTAATTCAATGCATAATTATCACCCTAATGCAAGTACTTTTCTATTATATATATATATATATGTATATATATATATAATATAATTTGTAATTGCTTTGATTTCAATTTCCCTCAAAATTAATCAACTTCTCCTTACCATTCTGCAGGTATTATTTAAAAATAAAAATTAATAAATAAAAATGCAAAATGATGCATCGCCTTCACTGGTGCCTGAGCTGAAACCAAAACAGTACAAGAAATAATAAAATCTCATAAAACTCTCCGGGGTTCTTGCCTCACAGTACAAATGTCCTTCAAACCTAGTTACGCTGTGTGAAGTGCCTTAATAGCGGTATTGAACTCGTACGTATATTTCGTATCGCTATGGCTTCTTTTATAGGACCCTATACGGAGTGAAGGGATTTTCTTTAATTGTCGATAAAACTTAAACATAAGCTATGGTTATAAAAAGTTACCTTTTATTTTTGCTGGAAGACTGTAAATCAACTATCTAAAAGCCCGTTGTTGTTTAAAAAGGGGTATAATTGGAAACATATTCTAATATCTCTTTGTAGAGTTCCAATGACTGTACGTCCTTTTGCCGTCTAGCCAACGTTTGTTTTATGAAAGTATGGTTAATAATTAGTTTTTACTTTCTCATAAACAAAGTATAGAAAAAGCACCGTAATCATCAAAAAATTCGAACTCGAGAATATGATGAATCTCCACTTGTTGCACCTCCCTGAGATCGAAAAACACATTCTTGAAAATGTCTGTAACAAAGATAATTCAAGCAATGCTTCGAACTAAAAGGATGAAATCTGATGTACGGTCTTTACACCAAATTTGTAGATTTCTGTCACATTCTGGGTCGTTCGCAGGAAGTTTGTCTGTCCAGCTATTCAAATATTCAAATGCAAGTTAACACGGAAAGGAAGAGAACTAAATGGATAAAATTCAGTAGCCAGATTTAGCATCTATAATGTAGACACTCACCTAATTTTGAACCAATTACAACAAAGGGTTGACCGACTTCGATCTGTAATTTCAGAAGCCTATAAACGCGATAATTCAAAAAGGCAATAACTTTAATATTCAAAATTTGTTATGCTATTTAATGATTGAAATTGTAGTTTTGTTCCAATCAGTATGGAAAAATGAGTCTAAAACACCCATTCATCTGTATGCGAGAAAGTTTTGGTGAAACCACTCCCGCTGATTTTTATGTAAACTCGCATTCTGTCCCAAACTTTTCATGGATGCCCAGAAATATTTATGGCGCTTTGTTATTTCTTTCTATTTATCTTTTTCCTTTTTTAATTCACAATACATTTTTTTCTGTTAAGAGATTATTTGTTTCAATCTGATTTTACTGATTACTCGGAAGTTATCACTCATTTCTTTTCAGCATTATTATTTTTGTTTTGTATTTGACATTACATTTCATTGGAATTGAGAATGGCAGCGTTTCCTGAACGAATGTTGCATTCTTGAGATCGATTCATTTTCCACAATAATTTCACATTATTTTTAATATCTTAAGCACCTTCTGTATAATTTTTTCATTTTAAAGTTTATTTAATCTCTATTTTTTCCTCTTTGTTTATACTTTGAAAATTAATTATTTTATAAAGTTAAGCTATTCTTTGTTGTTGTTGTTCGAAGCTTATGTCGCGTCGGATTTCTTTCTCGTAATGGGCCACCATTTGTTTTAAACCTATTTTAGAAATTGATTTTTTTTAAATGTTCGTGACTTCAACTATATTCTAACATCTTTATGTAGCATCTTAACTTTATGTTTATTAGAAAATATTTTATACATAGTATATTTCTTAAGCGCTCTGATAATGCGTATGAGATTTGGTACTACAAGATTTGTTAAAAAAAATCTGTGATAATCAGATCTGAGATATTGTTAACATTATAACAAATATTTTGTAATAATTCAAGAATAATATCTACCTTTTGCATGTCTATAAAGAAGAACGTCTGTAAATAATGCCTACGTTTACGTTTTTGCATGTTTATAAATAAGAACGCAGTAATATAACTAATGACTTAGAAAAGTTATTTTTCTTCTTTGTAGAAGAACTACGAATTCAGGACACCCTTCCCTGCTACAGAAGCCTGATTCTGACCGGAGTGGAAATCTTAAAAATGTCAGCTGTTTGTCGAGACATTTTAAAAATACTGTATTTTTCCTGTGGAAGTCTCAACCGAAGATTGCTTCATACGAGAGTAATATTATGAAAGAATGCATGCATCTTGAATCGACGGAAATGAAGTTGCTTTACATTCACCCTCGAAACGCTTGTTTACTTTGGGCCTATCGTGTCAACTGTGTCATATTGCATTTATTAAAATTAATACTTAATATAATGAGTGTAAACTGTGCAAACGATTACAAATATTCAATAGAGTTTCTTTCATCATTACAGGTAGATAAATTTGTTTAATGCTTTATTGTTCAGTATTTTTTTTAAATCAACATGATTTAACACAAAATATATTCAGTTTTATTAAAGTTTTGTTGTGAGCATCAGATACAGCTTAGTTTTTCTTTTAATTTCTCTAATAAAACTCAAATTCGGAAAACATGAATCATCATTACTATCGGAAAAAAACGAATCTAGCTATATAAAAGAATTAATGCTACTCTTTAGATTGCTTTTGGGTTTTATATACTTTAACTTTTTATTACTTTTCTGGATTTCTCACGGGAAAAGAGAGAAAAAAATTTATTTCAAAGTAGAACTTTATCTAATTTTGAACGTAACGCTTTCAAAAATACGATGAATAGAAACTAAATATTAAAGCCAGATTATTTTTTTTTTTTGAGATTTCCAAAATTATTTATCTGGAATTATAAAGATAAGTCATCAGGGACTATCGAGTAACAACAATATTTCAACAAACCGAAAAATCAATCATCCGCATGAGAATTCACAAATGTCATCGATTTTCGTTGTTTTCTTTGCAATTTTTAAAAAAATAATCCTATATATTCTTAGCTTCATTCTTTCGTGAAAAATGCAGAACTTTTCCTTACATCATTATTGAAATACTTAAGAATGGGATTGTTTTTTTTTTAAATCTTTTTCTTTTTTAAATTACTTCTTGAGTTATAATATATCGCTGTCCATTAATGATATTTTACAAGTATTATAAAAATCGGCTAAAATGCCAACTTTGGCACCTTTTCTTAAAAGTTCACTAACTTTTAAATTATGTAATAAATTATCTTTTTATTTTCAAATATTTGCTAGATTGACAAAAAGTTCGGTTGATACTGACTGGATTATTTGACTTTTTAATAATGTTTATTCCAAATACTGTTCTTTAGCTGCAATAAATTTCTGCTCAAAATGGTCAAGAAATAAAAATTCTCAAAAAGCCTCAGTATTAACTTCGTGAACTCTCTTTCGCCTTGTTGAATTGATAAAGCGAAATCAGAGCTTCAACACATAACATAACGTCATCCTGTGCCTATAACACTAAGTTATCTAACTAGTTAGATAACTTAACACAGCACAGCTGCACATTGAAACAGCAGCAAGTTTTTTTAATTCCAGAATGTCATAAAATCATGATACTGTGTGGAATGTATTTCATTTTGTTTGTCCTTTTCTTCGAATTTTTGGTCTTGTCCGTGCCATTTATGAAACATTTATTCTGATTAAAGTGACAGGATTTTAAATAATGCGCCTCGATTGTATACAAACATTCAAGAATTTGCAATAAATAAATATGTAACAAAACTTTTGAATCTCACTTAATGTCTTCTGAAAATAGTTTTTTTCTGAATAGAACACAGTATTCTTTAGAAAAATTATTAAATTTAAGAAATTCATACTTATATTTTCATGACATATACAAAATTACAAATTTTACAAAATATTATACAAAAAAAAACCTGAAAAAGAATGTAATGTGTTCCTTAGCATCCTCATTTAAAATACTGAGTGATGAGTTCTTAATAATTTAATGTTTGTACCGAAGGACGAATAAGTTGAGATGCAATAGTTGATAATTGAAATATTTTGAATATTAAATTTCTTTTAGTTTGGAAGGCCTCCTAAGCCATAAATGGCTCCATCCATATGTTTATTTCATCTTGCATAATTTTATCTTTTCATTGTTTTTATTTTCTTCTATTTGTCGTTTTTTCATTCTATAAAAATTTGTATTTAAATAAAACTTCTTTCTAAAACGTAGTTTTTATTTTCTGTGACTCATGAAATGCTCATGAAATCATTGAATTTTGATTTTAACATGTTATCATGCACAGAGTGGGCATATTACATGCATAAATTACGACATGCATAACGGAAAAAGTATCTAAAATATTTCACAGACCCTTTTTATGGATATGAAGCTTGATACTAAATATTTCTCCCATAGTAAATGCTCCGTTCAAAATATTTTTCACATTTTTGATTGAATTTTTAAATAAAAATGAACTGAAATTTTAGTGCATTTTCCTCAATAACTTTGGAGATCAATTATTAAGTGACTCTAAATTGCAACACTAGAGCAAATCCCAATCTTATTGCCTATGGTATTTCAAAAACGTCTCTGTTAAATTCTTAAGGAAGGAAGGAATGTTCTCCGGCGTATGCTCCGGAATCGTCATTCTTGGCTTTTGCCGGATTAACAGCAATCGAAATTCACGAATATCACAATAGTTGTTAAAACTGTACCCGTCGCCACCAAGTAAACAAAAACCAAAACACGAAAACTAGAAATCTTGCTTAAACCCTACCAGATGCCAACAAAAAAGACAAAATGGCCTTACTCTTAAGAAGACCTTCAAAAGAAAAGTCACAAATCCAATCAAATGAAAGCGAGATGCAGCCCAACTTCTCACGTAATAAGTCTCTTGCTGCTTCATATAAAGGACAAGAAAGAACGATATGTTCGCAGGTTTCTGGAACCTTGGAGTGGGAACAATTAGGAGAATCGATTAGTCTTCATTTAAAAAGAATAGCATTATCTGGGAGAGTTCTAGAAATGAGTCGAAAAATCAATACCTCGTTTCGTCCAGACAAGTTGATGGTTTTAGGTTAAAATTTTCCAGCCACCTGTACTTATAGTATTTAGAATTTTTCCATTCTTTATTTTGCTTCATCCGGACAGCTTTGTAACTTGCCGATCTCGTGTCTTCAGGCGAAATCCAGTCACAGGTTATCGGGGAGGTCAACGCCTATTTGGCGGAGGAGTCTGTCCACTCGTTTTCAGCAATTCCCACATGGGCGCGAGTGTATACCAGTGTCAAAGAAGAGCATAGTTTCAAAGCATCTGAAATTAACCGAGCTAATAGAAGGGAACTCCTCGGTGAATGAAAATGGATACTCCTCAGGGCCGTCAGATTTGACAAACTATTCGTCAAAATTATATAGTCCTTAGATTCATTTATAAAGTTTAGAACAGCTAAAGCCGAGGCAAAACCCTCCCCTGAAAACACTGAATTTATATTATGTATTGTCCCCTTAATTATAGAATTCGTAGAACAATTGATGACCGCTAGTGATGTTGAATGCTCACTCTTGGAAGCATCTGTGGCCAAAATTATTCTATCCGCAGGGATGGATGCTTTATACTCCGTATACAACAGTCTGATGGAATTGGGATCTAGACCACTGTGTTGGAATTCCAATTCGTGAGTCATTATAACGAAATTATGATGTTTTTCCCAATCGACTGGAACCCTTGTCGATATGATATTGTCCAGAGACAAATTTACAAAGCGCAAGAAAGCCTCCAAACTGCGGCAATGTGGCTCCACAAGGACGCCTATTGTAAAAATGGTTTGAAATAATGGAATTGACTTCGGTAATAGAATTCGATACGTTCGTGAAATCGCAGGCATAAAATTGTTTGACAAAAAATGCCGCATTTTTACTCTCGAATCTCAATTTCATATTAATCTCATTTGAAATCTTGTAAGGAATTGGAAGAGGCGTCCACCTGGGGAGCCCGAGAGCGAAGCGAAGGATATTGAACTCTTTGGATAGGAATTCTTTGCAGAGTTTCATACCCTGCTTTATTCGTCATGCCAACAGTGTGAGCACCAAATTCGATTGCTTGAGTGATACAAGCATTGCAAATTTTTAGTAAATTAGATGCAGTCACCCCCCCCCCCCCGCCGCACCATGGAGCAGCCAGAGCCTTGATTACATTTAATTTCTTAAAGGTTTTTTTTTTCTTTTTAATTGCTCAATATGTGAGCGGAATGAGAAAACTGCGGCAAAATGAATACCAAGAAAACGGATATTATAAGACCAAGGAATATTACAGTCTCGAAAGAGGACTTTGAACTCGGCTGGAGATCTCCGAGAAGAAAGGTTAATTATTTTGCTCTTCTGTGGAGCGATATCCATGTGCCACTCCTTACACCAGCCCTCTAATTTGGAGACACAGAATCTTAACCTATTTTTAATCCCCTCAATGTTTGACTCCCCCACCAAGATGAATATATCATCGGCGTAGGTAAAGCAAGTGACCTCATTTTGTAAAATATTATAAATATCATTCATGAAAATTGTAAAGAGTAATGGGGAAAGAACGCTTCCTTGAGGGACGCCTCTATCTTGCCTAAAAAGTGAAGAGGAAATTCCTCTCCAAGACCAAAATTGACCAAAATTTGATTCGAGCCAAATTGGATTCGATCAATGCCATTTTATTATTTAAGGAGTCTGTAGTCACTTGCTGATTTTTAATAATGTTTCGGAGAGTATTATTATCTTCAACTTTTTTTGTCACAGTTGTTTTGGATTTCCACGATGCGAGCCCCGCATTGGCGGTTCACTTCCTGGAGTTTTAAAATTTCATTCTCCTGTGGAATAAGACCAGTAATCAGCTTTGTTAACTCCTGAAGGGCTGATTTGAAGTCCAAAGTTTGTTTGTTTGTGTTATCAAGAATGAACTGGCGAATCACTCTTGACTTTTTGCGCGGAAGTTGGCGATGTCACTAATCTCCTCGCTTTCTGAAAAGAGATATCCTTGTCTGACCAAATTAATAATTTCTTTTTCTATCGAGTAGAATCGGCAATCCCTACTGAGAGCGTCATGCGCCTCTTCACAACGAAAACATTTAGTGGGTAGAACACATTCCTCAGCGTGTGTGCCCCCACAATTTTTACATCTTGTTATTTTCACAACGAAGTTGTGTGTGTCCAAATTTCAGACACTTATAGCACACTTTGGGGTTCTCAATAAATTTTGAAACTTTAGATATTATCCGACCAAGCTTTATTTCTTTGCGGTTCGATTTGCCTATTTCTTCGAATAGGACAATTGGAAGGAGATCTGATGTTCCCCTCTTTTTGAACCTTACAATTCTAGCTACAGTTATATTTTGAACAGAGAATTCGTTGTTGATATCAGCATTGCTCATGTCAGTGTCAACATCACGAATAATATATTTGGTGACATAATTCGGTCACATTATAGTTCGCATTAATAATTCGGACACAAGCGTTTGGAAAACTCGTAAGAAAGTTCGTCACTTTTTCAATTAAGTTTAGATGGCGCGCAACAGGAATTAATTTTTTATGTTTATTTAGAAAAGATGTATCATCACTCTGAGTGATGGGTCCAAATTTAGCGTTAATGTCAGTTGGTATAATCCATGGGGACGAACCTGTCTTGCTGTCTATACACAATTTAACAGTAGAACAACCTCTTTGAAGTGCAATCCTAGCTTTGTCTACAATTGGGAACTCGTTTGTCAAGGTATAGTTGATTCTTCGAACTTTGCAGCAGCTCTCTGACAAAGGGTCATTGGGTTTACGCTTCGTCGTACTCGACAAAACACTGGCTGGCTCCTGTCAGACAGGAATAAAACATTTATAAAAAAGCAAATAATTTAAACATAAAAGACTTACCTTTAAGTCTCTGAAAGAAACTTTCTGAATACCCCTTTCCACAACCCCTTAACCGCCAATGAAAAATGGCGTCGAACACCAGTTAAAAAAAAAGGAAAACACCTCCTTCTAAGTTATCTCGAACAAAAGAAGACCGCAAAAACAAGGTAATAATTACCCTACCAACCGCAACGTGAAGAAAGAAAAAGACTGAAGAACCAGAAAGAACCTAAGTCGCGCCAAGAAATAATTCAAAAGGGAGAACCAAGAAAACACACTTTTTCCTTCACTTCCAGCTGCCTTTTTTATTCTTAAGGAGTTAACAACAATTTTAGAAAAATTACACATATAGGATGTTGCCAACATGGAAAAAATAAATTTCTGAATTTTAAGATAGTATTAAAATATTCCTAATATTGATCATTTTTGTTCCGAAGAAAAACAGCAATATTTCCAGTGCTTTAAAAAGTTGTCAGTATTTTTTCTTCTTTTTTTCTGTTATCTAAAAGAATGGGTGAGCGAAGTTTGGTTGAAATCTCCGCGTTTATTTCGAAGGAAAATTTGGAACATGCACATAATGACTTTTTCGAATTTCCCTCTCCTTCTTTGACAAGAATAATCGCGCCAATCAAAACGGTTCCAATTATTTACTTTTTCCCTTATAGGGATTTTGGTGGAGGAATTTCTGTAATTATTCTTATATGCCGTTTGTTTGTATATAATGATGTAAGTGCGGAAGGTGAATTTAGTTGTGAAGAAATAATTTCTTTGTTGGTCGAATCTTTTAATTTTTTGGAATTTCTGAAATGAGTGATTACATTTCAGAAATGGAGTAACTGTTCTCTGCTCGGATGGAAAATTGAAGGTACGACTTTTATATTCATAAGTTAAATTTTTTGTTTAAATTTGAAACTGTTTAATCATAATTTTATGGTTTTTAAATCATTTTATAATAAATAAAAATGTATTTTTTATAATAAATAATTTTATTAAAAATGTTAAATAATCATTTTATAATTGAAATAGTTTTACGGTTTCAATCAAACTTTTAAGTTTAAAACATAATTTTTCGATTTTTAGTAAGGTGATTAATTTTTTTAATCAATAAAATAATAAATGACTTCAATCAGGAGTATTATTTTTCGGACATTTTATCTGAGGGTATAAAATGTTTCCACTCTATTTTTAAACTATACAACAATAACTAATTTATGCGAGGCCCATAGTCGTAGTAAGAAAGGATGTAATCATCATTCCGAATTGACTGTGAATGCAATCATCGGTCCTGATTGTTGAGCAAAAATAAGCTATTCGGTGTCCATATTCACATGCATCATTCTTCCCATATTCATATACTAGCCGCCTTTCGTGACCAGCCAGCTCGCCCTTCTTAATGCTCGTTAAAATTTTGTTGAATATTTTATGTAACTTGCCTTTAATAGCTTCTCCATCAAAATATTTTTGATCTTCATTTTTTGATAGTCATATAATTCACTCATATTAGTATAAAGACCTTAAGCCATAATGTACTATGTATCTAATTTTCTGTCAGCTCTCATAAAATTTAAACTTTAAATTAAAGTGGAAATGATTACACTACCATTAATATAAAAACATTTTTTTACTGAAACCACGAATTTTTTTTTAAAAATATGAGTTTGAAACAGAATCTTTCAACATTTAAATCCTACGAGAACTGCAGAATAATTTTCATCATTTATGTAGTTTCTTAAGAATTATTCTACAAAAATTTCTCAGATTCATAATAAAATTCAGTTTTTAGTTTTACTTTCAAGATTGATTTAAATGACGTTAATAAGAATATTTTATTCTACTTTGGTCTGTAAGTACCTATACTTCAAAAAATTATAAAATCTAAATTTTATACTGTCTTTTGGTCTTAAGGAATCGTATTCTGCGAAATATTCTTGACTCTGAAAATTTTTAAGTAAGAAAATGAACGTTTTTATCTCCTGCTATCAAATCTCATCGATATATGAATTAAATAATTCGAATAGTGAATTAATAGAATGTTCTGAATTAAATAGTTTAGAACAATCAACATTTTCGTGATTTAAGGTCAAATAGTTTTGAGAAACTCTAAGTGGAGAGTATCATCTTTGAGAAGGTCGATGAAGTGGTCTTTTTTATTTTATTTATGCAAGACCTATAGCCATATTCAGGGATGTTATCATCATTCCGAATTAAAAGAGAATTTATGAATGTAATCATTGGTCCAGATGATTGAGCAGAAATAAGCTATTCACTGCCCATATTCACATGCATCATTCTTCCCTTACTCGTATATTACAAAGAATTCAAACGATGACGAAAGGTTCGAAAACATGAAGACAAAACTTTATTTAAAATAACAAGTTTTGGAATAACACGAAGTTTGTTTCGTGCCCACATGGAAATGGCACTGGAACTTCCTGTAATAAAAAAAAAATTAGTATGAATCCAATAATATAAAAATCATAACCACAACTTTCGATTTGACATAAGAATTCTCTTAACTTCCTAATTAGATGTGGCATTTATTATTTTGATTACTAAAATAAGGAGCATTTGTGATATTGGAGCGTTTCTAAGGGAATTTTTTGCATTTTAAATTACTTAATGCTTACATATAATTGCAGATTAAAAATTCAATCTTTTGAGGCAAAGGCGTGATTTTAGATTTTCTTTTTGACATATAAATTGCAAAATTATCAGTTTGACTCATTTTATGCAATAGGGTATCACTCGTCATTTTGTGGGAGAAATTTAAATTCGTCATCAGCTTTGCAATAATAAGCCAGTCTCAATCGCTCGCAATGCAGGAGGTAGTCATTTTTCAATTATTCTTGGGTATTAATCACACAATGTTTGATAAAAAAGAATTCTCCAATCGAAAAAAAGCAGATGTTTTAAAACTTCAAAAAATGTCTTTTTTTCCCCCTGTGAAACTGTAATTCACAATTGCATCTGTGTGCCTCCAAATGTAAATAAATATTTTTAAGAACATTTTCCTGTGGATCCGTGCCCTTCAGCAATTTTACTGATTTTCTAGTAGTACACATATATTATATAAAAAAGTACTGTAGAAAATATTGAATAATATAATATCACACTTCTCGGCTAATCAGGATTTCACCACTCATATCACAAAATATTTGGAAAAACGCAGCATAAGAATTCTTTCAATTATGCTTTACATAATTCAGAAGCGTTCTCTTCTTGCCTTTGTTGTCCACTGGCACAATACAAGAATGGGGCTGAATATCCTTCCGCTGGTGTGTAGTGAAAGTTTGTTGAGGAGGTTGCCAGCTCAGGTGTCATCCTCGTCATCTAATCGCGGTTCAAAATGACGACGTCCGTCTCAAAATAGCCCTTGTATTGCTTTACAACGGGACGTTAATCTAATCTAATCTAATCTAATCTAACCTAATCAAAAATACAAATTTAAAAAATTCTACCAAATCGGAATGTGAATGTGAAGAGAACGTGATTCACCTTTCTAATAGGCCGGGACGCCATACTGCTGGTAAGGAGCTTTCACGTGACGGGACGCAGAGTCGTCGTAGTAGTAGGAGCTGTCGTAGTTGTACGGCTTGTAGTAATTGGACAGGTAGTCGCGATTGTAGGTGTCCGCATAGTCGTACGGTCTGTAGATACCCCCGGACAAAAAGAGGTGCTGACCACCTTGGTCGTAGGATGTGCTCGGATACTGACCCTGCCTACTCCTGTAAGAATCGTAACTGGAGACTCCGTAGGGGCGGTAATTGTAGGGCTGGTAGGCCGCTTGGTAAGACGGTTGGTTGGCGGCCTGCTTCTGCTTTTCGTAACCTTCAGCGCTTGCGTAGTGGGCGAAGGCCATCAGAAAGACAAGTGCCTGTACAGACATAGAAAAGAGTCTTATTAATAATACAAAATGGAAGAGGGGGATGTAGTTCAATTCCATAATCCAAACGAGAATAATAACTATTTTTCTAAATACGCTATTGAACCTTTAAAATTCGACAATGACGATTTTCCTGTTTGACATTACTGATTTTAGAAGGGAAAAAAATAATAATCACTCTAATTTTTCCAAAGGATTTCTAGATGGAACTATTGATGCTTATAGAATGTGTTGAGAGAAAAAAAAATATTTAGTTCGTAATAAAAAGGAAAGATACTCGGTGTGAAAACTGCTCAGACGGAAGATGTAACAAAATTTCGCCCTCTCTTTTGATGATGATGCTATGTCCGCGGTACAACGGAAAGGGGCTGCAGTAGCTTCTGAAAGTAAAGACCCCAGAGCACCTGAAGGCAGAAGTCTGACTTCTAGCTCATATGGAGATGACACTCACACGCTCACTTGCCCAACCCCTTCACACAGAGGGGGGGGGGCTATTTCACACACCTCATAGATAGAACACAGGGTAAAGAACAACCATGCCCGAATCAGGACTCGAACCCGAGACGCCTAGATCACGGGGAAGTCCCCTCTTTTCTTCCAAGCGAAGGAATCTCCCCCCCCCCCTTTTTTTTTATCACTGTGGGCGTTCGTACGGTCCTCAGAAATTTTCTTTATTTTGTTTAAGAAAGTTGTTCTTACGTAGAAATGTATAAACATAAAATACCAAATCTGAAACATAATACAGTTGATTGCTTTTTAGGAAAAGATGCATGTAAAATGTGATTTATCGAGATTAATTAAAAATAAAAATATTTGAATATATTTCTATTTAATTATATTTATTTAACATCTTTAAAAATAAAATAACTCCCTTTTAACAAAATTCTTCATTCATTGAATATTTCTTTTGTAAACGAATAATAGTAATGAACAATATATATTTTTAAATATAGTGCAATCTTATAATATTTACACATCGCATTTGTAATTTTTCTCATTTGACATGAACAATATATGTGACATACAACTGGAGTCATGCTGATGTCATCGGCAAATATTAACGGGTCTATCAATGACATATTTCGGCATGATCAACATCCGGAATTTCGTGTCACCAGGCGCAAACGTGTTGGAGGCAATCACGATCATGTCATACTCTCATGAGAAGAGAAACGAATTTTCGCGTAAGAAATAGAGTGAACAGATTTTCTGAACTTCAATACTGAACATTTATTAATAAAAAAGGAAAAAGATAAACATGAAGAAATAAACAGTTTAATGTTAGAAATTGGGGTAAAAAGGATCAAAGAAGCATAAATGACACGTTTTGAAATTGATTTCCTGTTTTCGATTCATGCACTTAAGCTATAATCTTCAAATTTAAAAGCTCAAACTATCCTTTAACACCTCAGATTAATTGCACACGATTGCTACAAAGAATGTGGGCAGTTCAGCAATGCGAAGTGAAGGGAAATGACGGGTAGTTGCCTGAATGCCTCATTGCACGGCACCTTCGAGATTGCTTCTTTAGTTCCTGTAATGTCACTTTTTTTTTCAGAAACAGCAACGGTCAGAGATTTAGCAAGACACAGTTCGAGAGCGTCTACAAACATCCATTTCGACAAAATGGGAAGTAAGCGCTCTTATTTGTTAAAAATGATGCATTACACCAAAACGGCCTGCGACAGCAGTCAGAGTTACTTGCGTCTAGGCTGGAAATAAAGTCCTGGACCGATTTTAGTACACACGAAACCAGCAAGATTAAAAATATTAGCAAGATGAGAAAGATGTTTCACTTTACATGAAAAGAATAATATAGAACATTTTCTACTCGTTAATAATAAACAGACACCTAAGAAAAGACCGAATTATCTTATAGGACTTTATCTTCAACTAAAACAACTTTGAGGTATGGTTTTATTTGGAGGTATTTCGAAAATAATTTAATTTCGTTCTTTTATTTTAATAAAAAGGTCTTGAATTCGAATTTATTCAACTTAGAATAAAGAATCAAATCATTTCAGAGCATTATGCTTGGGATTTTTTTTTCATATTTTAATTTTTTTTTATCTAATCAGAATAGTCCTTTATATTGTTGTTGGTCGGCTGATCTAAAAGTGAGCAACCCTTAGACAGTCTTTGCAGTGCCTCGGCAACGAGGAATCCGCAAAACAACACGAAATGGCTTTTGACCCTCTCTTATTTGCATTCGGGGACTTATTCACGCAATTTTGACTTACTAATTAAAAGACTTCTGTAATTTCAGATAGTTTTTTTTTTGATAAAAATTATCAGTTTTTGTTAAAAACAAAGTTTTTTTTAGTTGTGACTTGAGATTTTTGAAAAACAATTTAGAACCACGAACTGCGAATAAATGAGTGTGCTATATATTGAAATTTTGAGGAGAAATATATGGGAAATACTCTCAAACAATTCTGCTGAAAGTGGTTTATAACGAAACGCTTATTTCGGTTTATTAAACCATTTCACCTTAAATAATGCTTGAACAGATATTAAATTACAAAAACGGCAGAACATTTTTATAAGTTCGGAGCCTGAATCCTCTGACTGAGTAATTCTCTAAAATCTCTATTTAGATGTGATGTTTGCAAATAAATTCAAATATTTTTCAAAGAAAGTAAATTAATACAATATGCTACGCGATAATAATGCGATATAATAAAAAATCTGTAATCGTCAAAATAAACACACTACACTACGAAAAACGGGGTATGTAATAAAAAATGGACTGATGGCCACCCCCGCGGAAATAACGCAGGATACGCAGCTGGAGGGTTAAAAAACATAAGCGGCTCTTGCAAGGGCTTTGGTACAACAAATGATGCTGTAAAAGTAGACAAACAAAGCAAAAACGCAATAAAACTTGCTGAGAATGTTAAAAAAAAAATAGTCCAGCTCGCAATAACTCCCAACAAAAATCTGTTTTCAAATTGTTCGAGATTGAACGTAAGAACTTAAACAGTAGGGATTGCAATACCGGCATACCGGGATACCGAATACCGGTATTTTGTGCCATTTGTACAATTTTGTAATACCGGTATTCACAAGTTTAAATACCGATTTTTTGGTATTTACTAGAAATTTTTTTTTATTGTCTTGTAATTGTTTAAATTGTTCAGGGATCGCCAACATAGCAAAATAGTATACGTTTTTGTTTTTATGTCGTCCGTTTAATTAGACTGTGAATACAAAGTTGCATCGTGCAATCGAGAGAAGTGATAAAATACTGTATGACAACGGATTGTAAAACCCTCCACCTTTTGCGCATGCGTTAGTATGGGTTTGCTTTGACAAAATAGGAGTGAGAGGAAAGATGAAAGGAGATTTTTAGGAGGAAATTCTAAAACATCACTATCTGATGAATTATATATTACATTGAAAAATCGCACAGAAGAAAGGCATACCGAAATAAAATAAAAAATGTCTTATGGTATACATATGGTATTACATAATTATAATGATTTTAAAAATGAAAAAGAAGAAAAGAGACTAACCAATTCAAATCTGATCAAGTTTATAGTAAATTTTCTTAAAATTTTTTTACCCACAAACCTATCCACATTCAGAAGAATTCGGTTCAGTTAACGGATATTATGATGGCACTAATGTGAAAGGAATTGTCTCTTGAACAAAAATTAAAATTAGCGATAAAAAAAATTCAACAAACCAAAATACAGTACAGAAATCAGCTATATCCAAAACCATCCGACGAGTTATCGATTTATTTGAAGATGAGGAATTTCGAGGTAAATATTTGGAAAATGTATATCTCGCATTGCTAACAGTACCACCAACTAGCGTAGATGCCGAAAGAGCGTTTTCGACAGCTGATAATTTTTGCACTAAATTACATTACAGGCTTAATGACAGTACAATGGATGCATTATGTTTTTAAGATAACATTTCAAATATTTGTTATACTACCACAGACTGAATAGTGATGCTAACACTTTTTTATTTATCTAAGCATTATTATTGCCAGGCTCTCCGCTGAACACTCTATACACTTTCAGTGGGTCCCCTCACATATTGTTTTAAATGGTAATAAGATAGCGAATAATTTAGCTAAGATTGCCTCAGCTGGCATATTTCATGGTGATTCAACACTAACTTATTCAGAAATCTCCTATATCAAAAAGATAGAGTCGAGTGCACTTTGGAGAGTCCCACCTGCTCACCCTTGGTACTTTGGTAAGAGTCCCGGTTGGTGTCACCATCTGAATATCTCTAGGAAACAGCAAAAGGCTCTCTTTCTCGTTTTTTAAGTGGACACACCAAATCCCTCACCTTCCAACACGGACGGAGGATCTTTGCTGAATGTTCTTGGTGCAAGGCAGATCAAGCCTCCCTCAGTCATATTCTTAAACGTTTAAATTTTACGATTTTTGATATTTTAAGGGATCCGCTATTGTTTTTGGACTTTTTAGAGATCTTTTGTTTCATGGAGGTGGTATAGCGCAGCTGTACCACCTGGGATCAGGAACAACAACAACACTTTTTTGCGATTTAAATAAAGAAGATGTTCTTTTACCTTTTTGTGATTCTTTATATACTGTTATAATTTATAAGTTACAAATTATTTTTGTGATATTTACATTCTTTAATAAAACTGGTAAATAAAACAAAGAAACACCCGTGTTTTTTTTCTTTTCCTAAAATTTCTAATACCGGTATTGAAACCGGTATCCCGGTATTAAGATCTAAAAGATACCGAATACCGGTATTGAACTTTTGGTCCGATATTGCAATCTCTATTAAACAGTATTTATTACATGTTCTTCTCTCAGAGTTTTAAACAAAATAATTCTTATCAAGGGAAATGGGAACATTAGTATCTTCAAAACATTTATTTTTCAATTTTAATCTAAAAAATAGAATGCATTTCACGGATTACAGAAATGTATAATTTCTACAGTTTTAAAAAGTCTAAAATTTATAAATTATCTTTTAACAATAAATCTAATATGAGCTCTTATGGTTGAAAGATAGTTTTTCTGACTTTATCTTGAACCCTGTTTCCTACAAATATCGGTACACGTTGAACACATTCCATTCTTTATAATCGTATGCAATCTTACACGAAAATATTTACAGGCTTTCTGTATCTGTTAAACCTGCTGCTCTTTTTCTTCGCAGTGTAAAGGTTATTTATCATCCAAAATATCATATATTTTTTAGATTTTGAAGTTACACGGCATTCATTATTTTTTGAAATTTTTATTATTAGTATATTTAACCTATTATAGGGCATAATTCTGGAGCATTGACAAATAAAATTTTTTAGAGTTATATCATGATAAACCGATGATGTAAATACTAAAGCACCCAAATTGTGTTGATTTGACTTTTAATTTATGAAATAAGAAGCGGTAAATATGCGTACCAGAGATCGTCCAGGGAAAACAAAGTGGTAAGCATGATTACCACTGAACATTAAACGTAAATATATCATCGAATGTTCATTGGTAAGCATACTTAACACTCCATTGCAGGTAATTTAAAACAACTTTATATAGTTATAAATGAAAGAATTCAAATTCTATAATATCATACATTAAAGTTTGCATTTCATAGGCTGGCTGGGTGGATTTTACATTGCATAAAAATAAAAATGTTGCAATCGGATGCAGTTTTATTACTAACATCTTAGCCACGTTTTGCTTTAAGAGATAAATTAAAATGTCGTAATCGACAGAATACAAATAATCAATACATCGAAATTGAAGTCAAAATATGCATAAAATCATTAACAGAAAGATTCCGAATTTTAAGAAATTCCAACTACATCAAAAGTGTTCGCTCTTTTTATAAATGAATGTTTAATTTATATTAAAGAATAAATAATGATAATTATATATAAGTATTTTTAGACATAAGGAGCACAACACAGTGGTGTTTCATGGATGAAAACTTTCTCAGGAGTTAAAATTTAATGACAAATGTTGGAATTTAATGTCTCTACGAAAATCCTAACTTCGTGAACGGGCAGTGATAAGCATATTTATCACTTTTGAGTTTAAATGATATTTAACTTTAGATTTAATGTATTTCTGAGCTATTAACGTAGCCGAATCGAACGTTACTCATCTGATTATAGTATTGATCATTCTAAAGTACTTTTTTCAGCCCATAAAAATCTTTTGCAGTTGGTAAGGATATATACCAGAGCACTATAAATGGTTGAATCAAAATAAGTTCATTATAATTATCAAACTTATCCTCACATACTATGTTAATTTTGGAGATACATTGCTCTATATTATATTTTTGGGCGCATCGATTTGTGGTTACGAACTCGAAAATTGTCTCATCATAGAACATATTCGATTCGTCATTCAAAAACAAATACTTTGAGAAACAAATATATTTCATCTGTTCTATAATTAAACTAAAACATTCCTTCTGTATGTCCTGAATTTCTATCGGATATAAAATCTACTTGCCAAAGAATTCTCTTTATTTATGATTGAAATTTTGACAATATTCGTTGTCGAGAGGGTCAAATATTCAATTCTCCATAAACGAAATAGGCATCTGAAAAAATGCCTTTTTGCCCTGCACACATCTAAAGGAAATATTTCGGGAAGAAGATGCGAATCAAAAGGACCGACTCACCAGCTGCTTCATCTTGTGTCTCTTGGTATCGTTCCACAAATCCTGTCGATACTGCTACGTTCAGTGGCAGCGGGGCGTTCGGCTGCAGACGAGAAGGTATCGGTCCACACAGCTGTGCGTGATTGCGTTTTCGAAAGGGACTTTAAATAGTCTTCGAATGTTTCGTGGCTGGGTCACAGGTCATCGCTGCTTTCCACTTCTCATCGCCTCCACAGGGGCGGACGCACGTGCCTCACGAACGATACTCATCCCTCTTGGTGTGTCACCTTGAACCTGCCACCTATAGGAGCTCTGATCCGTTTTGTCGAGTGTCAAAGTCAAGGTTTCTTCTTTCCCCAGGGGGCCATAAAACGCAAAAGGATTGTCTCAATTTTAATCCGACTGTCTCAAAATGACAAGGTCGGCCGTGAAGCGGGGCAGTATTTCATTGTTATTGTTTCTCACTTTCTTTATATATCTGAAGCAGGTGTGCGAGCGTCCCCTCAGGCGGACCATTTCTATCTTTTGAGGATTATTTCACAGGAAAATATGTTTCCCGAGCCTCGTCTGGATTCAGAAACAAAATAAACAAATAAATAAGAAACTTGCATCGCAGACATTTCAAGGTTTTGAAAGTTACTCTTGCTCATATCCCAGGTGCGTGCAACTTATTTTGCTCGCGATTTTCTTTAAAAGATTTCTTCTTCATGTTATCACTGATGAATTAGCCAGACGTCTGAAATGAGTCGAGGCAGTCTCGGTTCCAGTTTAAGAAGTTATCTGCAGTAATATCATCATCTTTGTAAAATTTCAATACACAATTTACGAATACAGAAAATACAATTAAAAATAAAGCGTACTTTCAAAATGGTTTTCCTTGCAGTACTTACAATAGAGTACATATTAGGTGCTTCCACATGAGTTAAAACAAATAATTAATTACAGTAATTATATACGCATTAATAGATTTTTTATATTGTATGTATACTTTTTATAACCTGTTTGACTGGCCTACAATGAGCTGAATTTTGGTGTTTCGAACTTAGAGTGTACATATTTCTGTATTTCTGGAAGGTTCATTTTTTTCCCCTGTTATATAAAGGGACGTTGAAGACTTACAAAAAAACTTCATTTATATATGTTATCGGAAATATTTATTTATAAATAAGGCGGATTAATATTTAAGCCGTCGAAATCATAAATTTCTATTGTAAATTTCACTTTCTAATCTAATAACCTACAAAAACTCTCGCGCATAAAATTGCTTATTGACCAACCAAATTTGATTTGTAGATATAATTCTGGTATATCTGCAAATCAATGCATAAAAGGAACTATCCTATCTTAGAAATAAGAAATGGAAGAGAAATGTGTTTGAGGCCGAACTACATACGAAAGTGTAACACACAGAAAACATGACCACAGATCTTAAATAGTAGTTACAATTGCTCTTCAGCCAGTGGGGCAAAAAAGAACGGATTTGAACCAGGGCCAACATAATTTAAAGTGCAATTTATTGCGCTATCTCAAAGCAACAAGTGTGCAGAGCAATGGGTGCAAAAAACGAGTATTTTCACTACTTTCGGGAACGCAATGGCATACAGTCATAAAACTTACTTTCTGCACCTTTTGTCAAAATATTTTTTTATTCATTTAAATGCAAAATTTTCGACTGAATTTAAATCTGTCTAAAAAAAGATTTCATTACTTTACTTATAATTTTGACTTGAATCAATGGATTTTATTTTAAAATCTGACGTACTAAGTTTTTGTCATAAATAAACCAATGTTCTCAAATGATATCATAAAAATTATGTACTGTATTTTTTTCTCTCTATATAATGACTCATATCCTTTAACTAAAATATAATAATTAACTAGATGAAATATACTAAATAGTAGTTAAAAATAAACATAGATATGAATTTTGTTTGTAAACGGTCAATTAAAAAAACTGATTAAAAATAAGTAAATACGTTATTTTCTAAAGTTTTAATTTTCTTTGAATCAACAGAATGTTTCTTTGAACAAAACTTTCCGTCAAAATCAACATAACTTTTCATCGAACGAACTTTTGAAAAATTATATATTTTTTTCTCCAGCATTGTGTACTTATTATTATGATTATTTTCAATAGTGTAGCAAGGGCTAGTGATGTTCGGGATATAATGAGACTTTATCGACCCCAAATACCATTGATAGTTTAGAAAATGTGAATGACGTTGTAGGCATGCCATTATTCTTTCACCCCCTCTCGATATTTCACTTTAAAAAATGATCAATGCACTACTCTTTTGTCTTCACAGCAACCGTACATTCAAGACTAGTACTCGTATTCTCTTTGCTTCATGGTTATTCGCATTTGTTTTATGTGGACTGCCTAAAGGGTCGTCCTCGTTATCTGAACTTCATTCGATATTGGTCCCAAAGAGACCTCAAAGTTTGATGTAAATCTTACTTGAAATAGTCTACAGGGTGATTCAAAACGTATTGTTCAAATTTCGTGGGAAAGTAGGAAATACATTAGGCAACCGATTTCACATAGGAAAGTATGTTCGCAAACCTCAACTGCATGGGCAAAATGGACAAGGAAAACATACAGTTAAGTGGTAACGAATATGATTTTTATTCCGTCAAAGTAAAGTACAAGTGCACAGTAAGTGTTCAAAAGTGCGACCATTTACTCGAACAAGGGATACACCGCGCCGTTGCAATATCCTCCTAGAGACGACAAGCTTCTCAGCAATAGCTCGTGTACTGTATTCGGATTATCTTCGATGGACTGTTCTGCTGCGTTGATTCTTCTCCCCGTATCCTGCCTGCTTCTGCTCAATGCACTCCGTTCGCACATATTGCGATGCACACGTGCAAACATTTGACGCTGCGGCATTCTTCTGTAGGACTATCCGTCTTCGTAAACTTGCCAAGCTTGGCGGCCGCTTTCGCCAGCTGCCCAATATGTGAGAGGCATAACGGCTAGCTCTTGATGTGTAAACGAATTCATTTCGTCATTAGTAATTCAGATCGTACGCTGATGACAGCGGAAATGGTCAGATTGGTTGGTTGGTTGGCTAATTCAAGTTCAATGGCGCAAGAGCCAAAAGTAGGCTACACTGCGTCAATCATATGGTTTGAAAGGGAATGATCGGGCGAGCTGTACACTCGTTGGGTACAAACAGCACCCTTTACATATCCATGCATGCATTTGCGGACATACTTTCCTATGTGAAATCAATTTCCTGACGCATTCCCTACCTCCCACGAAATTCGAACGATAAGTTTTGAATCCTCCTGTATATTTCAATTCGCATTCATGTATCTGAGAATTTTTTTTTCTCACAAGAAAGAAATAATAAACCTAGCAAATTCTTTCGATAATAAACTCAACCTTTAAAGACCAGTTGAAAAATTAGGATAGCAATTTAGAAGAATTTTTTTATTTCAAATTCCAAATCTACGAACATTTAAACAAAACGGGCAGATTTAATAAATATATTCTGTCTTTTTCTCTAAAAAGGCTGCAGTTCATTTCCATGGTTTGATTTCTTTTCGCATTCTATTTTCTCGCATTCGAATTACACAAAGTAAAACTTCTGTAAACATCAAACTATTCGAGAGGAGAATTTTTTTCAGTGAGAGAAATCTTAATGTTTTGGATTTCTGCGAAAAATGTGCATCACAAAAATCATTCTTGAAATTATCATTCCTATCAGTCTACACCATAACTCAAAAGTGGAAAAACTAGGCGAATGAAATTTGGTATTTAGATTTTCATTCAAATGTGCAGATTTTTATCAAATTTTAGTGACATTCATCAAATAAAATCTATTTGTCTTGCACATTTACATAATTTCCTACGTGAAATCGATTTCCTGAGATATTCTCTACCTCCCTACCTACGAAAATTGAGCGATAAGTTTTGAATCACCCTGTATGCTTAATCCTTTGACACGGAACATAGTTGATAACAGCAGAAAGGAAGGGGAAGCGACTTGTAATTTTGCCAGTTTTTAGGCACCATGTATATATGAAGGCGTATATATGAATTTTAAAGTTAAATGCGATAAGAGGACTGAAATATAGGGCCATTTATATTTGTAAGGCCACAGTAAACGGCTAAGAGCGTCCTCTGAATAATTCGTTCTGGAACCATTTACGCTCACTATGCCACTATATCTGCCATCTGAATAATTTTCAATGCACTTCTAAATTTTTTTTTATTTAAATAATTACTTTTTTAAATGGTTTCTGAAAAAGATGAATATCTCACGTAGAAAAAGGTATGCTCATTTGTATGCCTTTCAATTTTTTTTTTTTTTTTTTTACTACATTTACAGGAGCGCAATGCACAGAAAATAACAAGATAATCAATGTGTCCGACTGGAATGTCGAATTTTTAGGAATGCTATTTTAAAGATATTAAAGGTATGGTATGGGTGCTAAAGATATTTGAAAATATTATTTTTCAATCTGCATTGAGTTTAAAAAAACATTGTCAGCTCAAAATTATTTTTCCTTTTACACTAAAATTGGCTCATTCCTGGCAAACAACGAAGTAGAAACACCGACATCACGTTCTAAAACGTTCGACAGATGGCAGCACTCGTTTCTATATCATTTAGTTCCGCAAAAATGTGCATATAAATTTTCTATTCAATTTTAATCGAAAAAGAAAACACAATGATAAACAAAATCAAATGAAATCAATTTCGTTAAATGTGAAAGGATATTTCAGATACTTTGAGTAAAATCTATATTTCTCTCATCATTTTGCCTCCCTTCTCTCCCGAGGACGAAATAAAAAAAAAGTTATATATATATAGTAATCATAAAAAAAAAAAATCGAATTGGGGAAGTGGAAAATGCTTTTATTCTCTCATTGGGAATAAAAGCATTTTTTGCAATTGTCTGTCTGTGAATTCGATGACTCAAAAATACAACGCGTCGAAAGGACAAAATTTATTAAGTGACCTGTGCACAAAAAAGTATCGATTTTTAATATTCATTCATAGGAAAAAACATTCCAACTGAATCATCCAAAATGGACTTATCATGAATAAAAATTAAAAAGTAATTCTGGAAGTTTAAAAGCAAAACATGAATTCACAAGTTTTAAATACTAAATCTTAAACTTTTGAGTATTTTGAAAACTGATTCCACTCATATTTAAGACATTGAAAGACTTTTCTTCCTGATGAGTGACCTTCTAATGAAGTGAAATGCGTCTCTCCATCTACCTATTTCAGTGTGAGATATGTAGTTTTGCCATCAGAACTAGAGAAGTAGACCTAATTTTGGACTGAATCTCAAAGGGCCATCTGTCTGTAAATCTATTCTGCTGACTGGGAAGGTTTGTGAATGGGGTTACTTATACCCTCAAAAACGAAACTTTCGTATGTCTCGCAATTGCATTTTCGCATCGAGAAGGGAAGGGGTCGAAACGCATGTTCGGTATTCTTCACATTATTATGAAGCTTTGCACAATCCCCGCCACATCACGTGCGAGAAAAGTTGACGAAAACTATCATCTTTTATGAAAAACTAAGAATTGGTTTTTCGAGGAATGCCATTTCTCGGGCAGCAGTGCGGAATTTTCACTTTTCAATAAAAAACGTTTTTGGGGCGCTAAGGATTCATTTCATTTTTGCAGTAAAATAGACACGGCAACGTCTTGATGTTTCGGAGTTCCGCGGTATGACAAAGTGATCACAAGCACCTCCATATCACAATTTCGAATAGCAATTATAATTTGTAAGTTTAAGAAAGATTAAAACTAGTTGAAACTAGTTTAGATGAGCGCATACAGCTCTAACGTCATGAAATTTTATAGAATTGTTAGACTAATACTTTTATGATATAGTTATTAATATAAAATAATATTTTGATTATTTTTAGGGGAAAGAGAACTTGAACTTTTTACGTGTCAAGTGTTTTTTACGATGGGGACAGATTGAACTTTTTTAATTGGTTATTTTTGAAACAAAATCCAGACATTTAATGCGTGTAGCTCATCGCAGCTATCTAAAACCGAAACATGAATAATTTTGAGAGATTTTAATCCACCGGATTGGCAACGGAGTTCATGAATTCTCAGTTTTTTTACAGATGGAAAATGAATATAGGAGTTGTCGATTGCAGTCCAGCTCTAGGTCTTTCCCTAGAGTTGCGCACAGCCGGATCATATATTGGCATTTGCAGTAACTCGTTAAGAATCTGGGTTAATTTTTCGAAAAAACCTGATATTCTTTTTATAAATTCCGAAGCAGGTTCAATTTGGAGGTCATCATGAAGTGTTTTCTTTCTAATGTACCAGGGTGCATTAACAATCTTCATCAGATGTTTATTTTGGAAAACTTTTTAATGCGGAAGCAGCCCCCTAAATTGGGGAGTCATACAACAGCACTGGTCTTAAAATAGTTTAGTTGAGCCTAATCGAGAGCTTATTCCATTAAGCAATTAAGGTTAATTTAACACTCATAATCGTAGCTACAGTGAGGACCGCTTTAATGTGACTATTAAAGCTTAATTTGGCGTCTAAAATTAATCCTAAGTATTTGCACTGATTTACAAAGGAGACGGGTTGATTTAGATGTTAAAAGAATTGTCCATTACTAACCGATTTCATACATTGAGGAACTATTTTTCATTATATAATTTATCAGTTACAATAATTTTTCTTTTGAATTCGTTTAATCAGATAAGCTCAGGATTTTGAAGCAACGCAAAGGCTGTTCGGGTGGGGACCTTATGATTTCGAACAGTTGTCAGATAACGACAACCTATGATTGTTTTTTTTCTGGAATTTGATAATTTGGTCTCTCCTTTTAATATTCTCCAACAGATATATCTTTATTCTTTTATCAACTTGTTTTATATCAAACTTACAAACTTACTGAAGAAAACCGATTAAATGTAAAACTGCAAAATGCAATGATATTATCTCAATACATGAAAGTGTTTAGCAATCGTAAACGCCATCAAAATCTAAAAAATAAAGTAAAAACAATAACTGATTCTTTGTCGATCCGAAATTATTGAATGCTACCACAGAATATCATATGGCACTATACATTCCAGCAGGATGATTGAAATTATCAACAAACTGCATTTTGGTATAAAAAAACGATTTGCTTGGAGTTTAGATAGAAGTTATTCTACAAACAGCAAACCTAACTAACCAATTTCGATTTTCGTTTGCAGAAAAAAAAGTAAGAAAGAAGATGTTTATATCTTTCTTTTTGTCAACAAATATCTTAATAATTTCAATCATCCTGCTAATAACTTTGTACCGAGGTTCAAAATGTAGAAAGGATGTCGTTTCCGCCAAAAGGTCTTTGCATGCCGCAATAGATTTCTTCAGCCAAAGATCATCACTTTGGATTGTGGATTAGTTTTGTTTGATTCTATTACATTTACGATATATTTTTAAGAAATATGCCTAATTTTTAATCATAACTATGTAACGAAGACAATACCCGAAGCAGGCAGACGGAGAGAGTGATAGAGAAGGAAGAAAAAAGTGTGTTCCATGATCCAAGTGTGGTGTTGAAGTTTGAAGAAAAGGATGCCGTTTCATGTGTTAGTCTTATTATTTGAGATGGGCAAGGAATTACCAGAACCATACCAAAATAACTCTAGATTTGCTTCTAAACTTCAATCTCGTATCGATACTTTGGGCAGAATTTTGGACTATGTCTACATTTCGGACTGAATATTTAATTTTTCTCTACATAATAACGCATAAGAAATGAATCTCTTTTTTTTATCTTTTTTTTATAAAATATTTTTTAGCTCTTTAGAGGTAACCGAATTGATTTTGAATAATTCAAGAAGTTTTTATTCTTTGCAACTGCTTAAAAAAGTCGATGATAAATGTCATCTTTCTTTCCAGCTGTCCGTGGTTGTCCCACATTAAGAGTTTTTTCTGATTTTTTTTTGTTTGTTTTCGTTAGGGACGCATTCGTGACTGCAGTTTTGATGCCTCCTCTCACTTTCCGCTGACTCTCTTGAATATTCAAATCACATTCTGAATTTGTGCGGAAGAATGTTTCTGATGGAATCTGAATGATCGTTTCGAGGAATGGAATGGCAATCGATGACTTCTCACATTCTTTTACAAAAGTGAATACGATGACTCTCGTTGCACATTAAAAGGTGTCGAAAAAAAATCAAAATTAGTTAAAAATGAAGTTAAAGAAACATAAAAATATGGTGAAGACTTGTATACAAATGGTGAAGACTTGTATACAAATATGGTGAATTTTAAGAATGAAAAATGAATAAAAATATTTTTATGGTGTATTAAAATATTTAAATGTGTTTTCCGAAAAACTGTGTTTTTCAATATTTTATTTTACCCTAAAAATCACAAAGTCTTTTTAAGATATTTAATTGAAATTTTGAGAAAATGTTTAAATATGTTTTATCTGAGAAATGAACTAAAATCTAATCTACGTCTTATTTTTTAAAAAAAAAATATTGCTTTCTTTGTAAAAAAAACACGAGTCTTTTTTTTTTAAATTAGCTTTGACACAAAATTTCAAATATTTCAAAAACTTTTCAAAACTTTGCAGTTCATAACACAGATAAGGGTGTTTTTTACGTACTGTATAAATATTATTGAAATACATTGATTAGAATTTTTAGTAGAAAGTTTACCGTTAAGTGTAATTTTTCACCAAAATTTGATTAAAAATTACCAATATTTTTAAAATTAATAATAATTTCATACAAATTACATTTAAAGTTTTATGCCCCATTTTAAATGGAAACGTCTTTTGTTTATTGAAAATTTAAATATTTAAAAAAAAAGTCTCAGGAGGTAGGCACATACCTTCATCGAAAATTATTTTTCTCAGTCCTGCTTTAAATAATAAATATTATAGTAATAAAATAATCCGACCATGAGCATTTCATAAATTTCGTTTTCTTCTTTCTGAGTCTGAAAAATAAATTTTTATAACTATCTCTATCTGTGAAAGCGATTACGCAAAAATAGAACAAAGGGGCTAGACAGGTATTGTTAACCCATTAACCGGGTCTGATGAAATATTGCAATGCGAAATGAGTTCATTTTAAGTTAATTTCCCAGGTAACAGGTTAATGCCAATATATTTATATAGATATCTCTCGAAATTTTTATTATTTCATCTACAGGAAATCTATATCAGTTCGTCTGTGTACTTGGGAAAATGATAGCTTTGAGCTGATGTAGTCACCCCAAAACTCTCTCGCATATTTTCTAATAAAGGTGTTATTACAGAAAACGCTTTGGATGTCATTGACGAATAACAGTTATGAAATATGAATCTTGGGCCCGAATTCAGTAATTTTACTGAATCTATCGCTTGATCCTTAGTGACACATCTTTGGCATGCTGTTAATAGTATCCGGAAATCGAATTTTTGTTTTAGAAGCCCAATCGACTGAAATCAAAATTTGACTCGGAATTATAGTTATAGACATAAAATAAAATTCCAAATTCGATATATTTCTTTGTTTTTTTTATTTTTCGGGTTTACAGGTTTCTGAAAGTACATACCGACAGACGATCCAACCTTTGTAAAATACGGCACACCATATGATAGGCCAGCAGAATTTTATCCACCTAGCTCTTTTTGTTTTGTAGTTATTCTATTAGAAAAGCCGGATAGACAGACTTCCTTTGCGTAGTTTTCTCAAAATTTGTTGGTGCAAAGACCCTATGCCAAATTTTATCCATCTAGCTCAAAGCTTTTTTGAGTTATCTTTGTCACAGGCTGACATAATACTAAAAATGTGTTTTTCGAACTCAAGGAGATCTATCATAGGGAGATGTGTCAAAATCCGGATTTCGACATTTCACTCTGCTTTATTTATGCTTCGTACGCGAGAAACGGAATCGGGTGAATAAGATTTTGCATTTAGTTTTACGATCAAAATGAAGGGTGCGTAGTAAATTTTAAGTTCTGATCACTATCTCTTAATGCGAGTCTATGCATAAGCAAAAATTCAAAAATGCAACGAACTAGATTCATAAAATTTGGTATGTGGTAATAATATTGCCCGAAGTGTAAATATGTGTTCCATTTGAACCTATCGGTCGAAAGGAAGAGTCCGGGCTGTTTTCTTTATTTTGTTACGAATCGCAGCACGTACTCTGTTACGCCACGCATTTGTTACATCCTAAGGCGCGTGACTCATTTGAGGCCGTTGGCACTTTATCTGTGTAATGCATCTCTGGAACATTTAAAACCGATGCAGTTGATCGGAATGCTGTGTTAAAATGCGAAACAGTTGAGGGAGAACGTAATGCCTCGGGACAGCCGATCGTCCTAAAAATCATAATTCTACTATTAATGATTAACATTCAACATTTTTTTAGTGTCGCATGTTTTAACTACCGGTGCTGCGACCATTTTGGGTTTCTTTCAAGACGCCTCTCGATCTGTTGGTCAACGTGCGAAAAAAACTTCCGGAAGGCAAAGCTATCCTTTTTATCTCGAGATGGACAGAAGGGCACCCCCCTCCCGTCACTTTCATTTCTCAAAGATTAGAGCCTTGAGGATGAAAGGGAATGTCGGCGAGGCATGACATTGGAAATTGTTGTGTAAAAATCATTTTTGAGTCTTTATTTCATGTAATCAATGGCAGCTATTGAAAAATTCCAACATAAAAATTCTTCGCAATACTGAGGACAATTTTCCTGATTTCAATTATGTTTCTATATTTATTCCCAAAAGGATGGAAAAGGGATCATTTCATCCCATTGATCTCACACCTTTTGAGCTAGGGGCCACGATAGCCTAGTGGTAAGGTCTCGGCTTCGGTACCGGAGGGTTTCAGGTTTTAGACCCGATTTCACCGGAGAACCGCCACGTAAGTGGCTCTGGCGCGCGTTCCATTCGTCGGAGCCAGGCATCCTCCCGCTGGTATGGTGTAGAGGTTCGGAGAAGAGGGTGCCATCTAGGGTATCACCCTCGTCATCTGACCGTGGCTCAAAAGGACAAGGTCCGTTCCAAAATAGCTCTAGAGTTGCTTTGAAAAGGGACGTTAATATAACCAAAACTTTAAAAAAATTTGAACTGGATTGCCAGTTTAACTTGCGACGGATTTTCATCTTCTTAATAATACAGCTCCCGTCGATTGTAATCCAATCGAGCATTCTCTAATGATGGTGTTCGCAATATAACATGAGCAAAGCGTTCATCACGTCTGTGTCTATATGATATAAACATTTTCACTTCCACATGTACAGAGTATTGTCAAAAAAGGCGAACCTTTTAGATGTCTTCGAGTCTAAAAAGCACATTTTTTGCCATTATGGTATGATAATCAAAACGCTTTGAGCTATATGCGTGAAATGTAGTATACGGTAATGAGAGAGACTTAGTTATAGATAGAGTTAATTATGGTTAACTGTATTGCTGTGGCTTTTGATAGCTTATTTTGAAAATTGTTTCCAAAATGGAAGGGTTTAGAATTTCTGTAATAACGAGATTAACACCTTGAAATTAGTTTTTCCCTTTCATATTTAATGTCATTTTTTTACCACAAGAAATGAATAATATATATTTGGTACATAATGGGCTGACGCAAGTTTCATCAGGTCTCTTTTCCTTTGTAGAATAAATAAAAACAATACAAGCAACAGTCAATGAATAATGAGTCATTTTCTTCAAAAATCATATTTTATTGCTCATTTTCGATAGCAGTAGCGACGGTTTGCCAATGGAGAAATGAGAAATGTTGCAGAATATATTTTAAAAAGGGCTTTTTAGCATCCATTAAAAAAAAAATATTTACGCAAAACGTCAATTAAAATTTTCTACATTTAAACACAATTAAATTGGGACTACAGAATTTATATCTGCTGAATTTTTCCCAGAGAAAGCCGGAACTTCGTTGAAATTTTTCCCTCGATGGAATGAATTCTTTATTAGAATTATGGATTCAGATTACGAGAAATGAAGTAAATAGGCAAACAATGAGTACTAAGCTCTGTCATAAAAGTGGTGAGATGAAAGAGAGAGAAGGATGCTAGAAGATGTCATGGAATGCAATAAATATTGTCTCATCGCATTTTTTCTTACCTATGCAATAATTTTGTACTCCAGAGTAGTCCAAGTTTCGGACGATTCTGAAATGCAGCGGAAAGGAGCACAACGATCTTAAGAGTTGATTTGGAATTTCGTGCAACGATGATGGGAATGCGATTCTGTCGAAGCCAAATTAATAATTTTTAATAGAACATTAAATATAAAAAAATCAGTTTTAGAAAACCACTTTTTACGAATTATTCATTTCACGAATAATACTAACGAATTATTTACTTCATCTAAATGAATACATAAAAATTTATTCACTTGCATTCATTGCACGCTTCCATTTAAGAATTTGTTAGTGCATGATGGGCACAAGTAACGAAAAATGGCAGAACGAATTAGAAAATAAATTTTATTTTACATTATGTAAGGTTATCGATATATAAAGGTCATAAATATTAATAAATAATGGTAAAGGAAAAAAATGTTTTGTTTTGTTTTTAACTCTCATAGCAATATTAAAAGCACAAAGGGCACTGCCAAAAAGAAAGGTTCGATGCTTTAGGAATGGGTTGTATGCAACTTTTTGATATAATTTAGGAACAAATAAGGCAGGGTTTTTTTTTTCATTCATTTCTTTTTGAAGGCGAAAACTTCCTCTTCCGGTTCAGCGCCGTCTAAGAAGAACGCAGCATCTCCGCCGTCGTACAGGAGAGAAGCGGAAGGCCCATAAACGGACGAGTAATCGTATGCAGGACCCTCACCAGCCTCGCTGAGGTAAAAGATTCGGTCCCTGAGGGTGGAATGGAAGGTGCGTTTGGGGTAAGGGATGGACAGACTGTCTGTAAGTTCACCGCTAGCTTGGCGTCCCATCACGAATTTGATCTTTGGAGTACCAGCTAAGAATTGTTTATCAGTGGAGGAAGGAGATCTAAAAGAAAAAAAAAAAAGAATCAATATTTAATGATGCCACTCGAAGCACGCAGTGGCATAGCGGAGTTGCAACGTGTCACTCTCATGCCCATTGAAATAAAAAATTAAAATTTATTAAAAAAAGCACTTTTTTATTTAAATGTTTAAATAATTATTTAGTAAACAACTTTTAATGAATGAAAAAAAAGTAAAATGCCTTTTTAATAACAAGTCAATTTAAATCGTTTGTTATGATAATAGTATCTAGTGCATATTTTAATACAATTATTAAAAACTCGCTTACAAGTTTCGTCCTCTAATCTCTAAACTAACAAACTCTACTTTAATATGGCACTTAAAATCTCTTCTTTGTAACTTTTTGTTCTGGAAGCTTTGAAATTGCGTCATCAAAATCAATACCTTTCAGTTTACAAAATAGCTATGTTAGAAAATCTCACTTGGCTCATAATGGATCCGGGATCATTCTTAATTCATTTGAATTCTGAAATGCCCCGTTTATGTGATGCAAAAGAAACGCGTAAAATTAAAAATTGACCATTCAGTAAGATTGAGGACAAACCTTCCCCTCTCCTCCCCCATGCCCCACACGATAGTAATAAATCAGATCGCACACTATCACATCGTTCACTCCCAGTTTTCTGCCATTGGACATTGAAAAGGCCCTTGTACATTATTTGACACTGTGAAAAATTGCGTGTATATTCAAACAAAAAGCTACGCTACCAATCAGGGAAACGTTATGTTGTCGGCAGTGCCTGTAAATGATAACAGGTGTCTGGTAAAACAGGTGGACTTACTACTACTACAGTGACCGTTTTCAGATTTAAATGACTTTGAACGACACATAGAAATATGACAAAGCATTTTTGAGGTAGTGACGAAAAGTGAATTTTCGAGCACTATGATTTCACGAGTCCACCGTAAATATCGAATATCCAGTAAAACATCAAATCTCCAACAAATCAAAGACCTTGAAAGCACAGGACTGTAGACGAATGACGCGAATCGAACGAAAAAAAATATATTAAAGTGAATCCTCTCATTATCGGCAATCCTCTGAGAATGCAATGTGACCTAAAGAATCGAATGAGGAATTTTTTCTCCCCAAATGTGTCAATTATGCGTTATTCGTTGGAATGTTCCGAGACTAATCCAAACCGACATCGACAACTGTGCGTTTGACTATTTTGACTATTTGACTATTCTGTGCGTTCCATTGCAATAGTCAGAGATAACAACTGTTGAATGTGCTTAAAGTTGCGTTTGAATCCATCCAGGGGTGCAGAATTTTTGAAGAAGGTTCAAATCAGCAAATGAAGGGTCATTCAATTTTATGAATAGATTATTATGGAAATGAATGAAGAAACGATGGCCTTTAAGTTTCTTCACAACCGAAAAGCTTTTTTTTCCTCAGCTGTCATCAGTGATAGATAGTACAGTGACACAATCTTTCACGCTAAAGTGCAACAGGTGTCGTCTGTGATGAATTATAAAGCTTATTTGACCCATTTTAAGTCCATTGGAACTGTAAATTGCTCAAATATGGTGACGAACTTAAATACCTTCAACTTTCCAAAAAATATACTCAGCAACCTGTTTTGTAATTTGAGGTGATTTTTTTTTAAATGTTGCCCTCCGAGTGTTCAAAACGCCTGAGATGTGATTCATTCTTCCTGCAAAACGAGTGGCCGGTGAGTTGACGGATGATCGTAAGTTTACTTTCAAAAAAAAACAAGGATTATTAAATGTGAAGTTATAAGTTTTCTAAATATTAACTGCCTTAGACGACCGGTTGTTTCGTCGAAAATTTTGGATGAGCTTAATTTCGATTGAGAATAGACCTGTTGCGAGTAACTTGATGCGCATATTCTTACACAAAGTATTTTAAGTATCAAATTATAAAAGACTTGAAAGCCGTATCATTTTAATATACTTGCACGTGTTTTATTTGTAGTATTAATGAACATTCCTAATAGGTTCAAGTCCCTGATATCATTGGAAAAACAACTACTCAGGTAATATTTACTGTTTTGAGTGTTGTGACCTCACTTTGCTTTTTCTCAATTAGAATTTCATGATAGCAATAAAAAAAACTTTCTTCATCAACTTTCGACAATGAAAGGAGTTTCGAGAGTTTGAATATTTCGAGAAACAATGAAAACATTTTGCATTTCATTGCAACACTGAAAGGTGTTGTTGAAAACTATGCAAAAAATGTTTATGAATTCAGAAAAAAAAAAGTGCACGACAATGAAATAAAGACAATTATAAAAAAAATTGGATGTAAAAGAAAGAATACAAAAATTATTTTTGAGCAATAATATCTCTAACCGATTGCCTGGAGAGGAAGGAAATTTCAACTACACATTCTTCTAGCTCTCCTTTCATTCTGGCATGACGAATGTGTGAGATAATGCAACTGATTAGAGCCTTCCAACAATATGTCACAAAGGTTGAAAAGTAGTGGAAGTTAGGGCTAAAAAAATCACTAATAAATCACATGCAGTGAAAATTAGCATTCTGTTAAACTTGAGATGTAGTTTTATCGGAGTATAATTTTATACTCTCTAATCCTTTAGAGTGGCCCTTCTTTGCATTTGTGCACCTTCATTATATCACAAAAATCATTTGTTTCTACATGTCACTCTTAAAACTGTAATGGATTTTTGGGGGCATTCTCTATAGGTATTATTTAAAGAATCGTGCTTTGATCATTCATTTGGAATTTTGGTTCGAGGTAAATTCATATATTTTACATTCGTTAGATAAGTAACCAGCGGGAGTGGTCTTTTCTCTTGCTTTCAAATAAAGATATCATTTCTGAGAACACCTTGTATGGTAATATTAAGTAATATGAATGTTGTGCGTGAATTTCGCATTTTTATGAATCTATTGCGTGATTCTTGGCGAGGTTTTGGCGAGAAATCCCTGACATGCAGTTAAAAATATCCGAAAATCGAATTTATGCTTTAGACATTTTTCCCAACCAAATTAAAACCAAAATGGGGAGCAAAACTACAATTGCAGTCACAAAATTCCATATCAAGATTGATATATTTAAGTCATTGTGATTATGAGTTATCGCATTTACACCTTTCTGAAAGTACAGACCGACAGACGGTCAACTTTTTGTCGGATTTGGTTCAACATTTCATTAGTGTCTACACTCAAATATTTAATAAGTGCAATTTAATCCATCCAACTCTCTTCGTTTTGTAGTTATCGTAAAAATGAAAAAGTAAAAATGTTTTTTTTTTCTACTTGAGGAAGGTCTACAACGTAAAAATTCGTTGAAATCTCGAGTTCGAAATTTTTGACGATTATAACACTTTTTCTATACCCCATGCATTAGAAAGTAAATAGACTTATTTCGCTTCCACTGGAAATCTATAAAGGTTTCAGCAAATTCGCAGATGTTCTTTAAAATATATTCTTCAACCTTTGTCAAATGAAATCGATATAAAATTCCTAGGTGTCCAATGAATCACACAATAATATCGCTGTTGGAGAGAAAAGGAAGAAAAGGGGTGTTAGTCAAGTTTTGTCTTTTCACCTGACCACGGTAAAAAATTGGAAGGTCTTTCTTATTCATGCCCGTTTTCATGTAACCGAAATTCATTTTGGATTATGGGGAAAATACTTTGACATGATCATTTTAAACTAAGGACATGAGCCTGGTTTTCTTTTACCGGAAAGACTACTCCACTGAAGCCATGTATGCAGTAGATCTTTTCTGCAGCCGATTCTCAAATCTGGAACCTTTCGATTCCGAAATTCTGTCGAAAAGTCCTTACAACCCCGGATGTCAGTTCAGATGCAAAGAATTCAGAAATCAGTACTTACTTGTGAGCTCCAAGAAAGGGTTGCTTGATTCCGGGACGACTGGAAAATCCTCGCTTCTGATCATCAGCATCCCCTTTGCCAGTCTCAAATCTCGAACTGCCAGGTTTGTCAATAGGTTTCACAGATTCGAATCCTGCACCGTTGAACTCGGTAGATTTTTCTGAATCAAAAGATTTCCTGTCTTTGGAATCTGGCTTCGTCATTTCAAAACTCGAGCGATCGGTATCTGAAGATTCGGTTTCGTCGAAAAATGAATCCGAATCAAACGATGATTTGTCCTTAGAATCCGGTTTGAGGGAGTCATAGTCCGAGTTTTCGTTTTCGGAAGATTTCGTAGCATCGAAGAAAGAAGAATCAGAAGGTTTTTCATTCGAAATAGTAGAATCTCCTGGTTTATCAGCGTAATCAACTCCTGGTTTTACATTAGAAGGACCTGCGTTGAAGCCGGAAGAACCTGTTGCTGCATCATTGACTGGCTTCGGGAAGTCTGGAAATCCGGCTGATTTGCCCTGATCGGATCCTGCAGAGGCATGAGCTTTGTTGCGGTTTAAATTGAAAGTACTTCCACGTTCACTGGATGTAATTCTGAAAAAAGAAATAATGTAATCGTAAGTAGTCCACTTGGATTCTAAATGCTTTTATTTGAATCTTTGCTGCAGTAGTGACCTGTATGTTCTCTTATAACAGGGGTGGACTTTAGTCGATCGCGATCGACTGGTGGCCAAGACATTTGGAGTGACTGCCTTTATTAAGACCTAAGATTCGCATACTAAACGAAACGTCAATGGTTACATTTATTTGTTACCCATTTGGCAATGTTGATGTGGAGGAAATAACTGAAAATATAAATTATATATTCCGTTTATCTCTTGAGAGAAAACGAAGCTTTTCTCTTTCAAAATGACATGATTTCGAATGCACGTAGTTCAGAACCAAAGAATAACTTTTGGAATCAAATAAATAAAATAAAGTATCTGAATTTTTAAAAAAGTTGCACATCATATAGCATCTTTCTTTGGTTCTACCTACCTATGTAGAATCTGCAGTTACAACAATGAATATACTTAAGACAACATATCTTTCCCGTCTCACAGACGACCACTCAGAATCCAGCGAAAGATTAGTAGTTTGTAATTGCATATCGGGATATTCAAGATTGGGGGATACTATGCAGACTAAGTCTTCTACTAACTACAACTAAGAGAACTAACTTTAGATTAAAACGATTTATTTTCAAATGCATTTTGAGTTGTTTGATATTAAATGCATAATTTGATATTATTATATTTGTGACTATTATTATTATGTTTGTAGTTATGTAGGTAAGGACATATTCCGTATTTATTGTTAAGTTGTAATAAATATTGTAGACCCTTTTTTTTAACTCGCCACATCTACGCCATTGAGTGGACCGCAACACCTTAAAAGATGAGAAGTAACTCGTATCCTGGAAAAGTCTGCCCACCCCTGTGCTATAACATTACTACGGTCTATTCTCAGATACAGAAACCCTTTTCGCTTTTGAATATGCTTTAATCTAAATTCATAAAAATGATAATATGTGAAGCGCAATAATTGTTCTTATTACGTACTGTCAAATGTAAACAAAGCGGCATAAAATAGTTTCAATCTGCTTCATTGGAAGTTTTTATAGCTATAGTTTTTTCAAACCTTCGCTTATCTAATTAAGGTACCTAGTATTATTAATATTTTTCGGCTGTGGACTTACCGCTTCACTAAAAAGCATTAAGTGAAATTAAAGAATATGGAAAGATGCCAAAACATTAAAAAGAAATGCCAAAAATAGCTTAATTGACTGTGAATATAAGCTTAGAGGGATATTCGCTATGAATTGGCGATGCAAGCTGATGTTCAAATCTTCAATTTTTTTTTTTCTTCCAAAAATGATTTTTAATGAACTTAAAGTTCGAAAGTTACCTTTTTAAAGATAGCAGTTGCATTTCTGTGCTATTCCTTTCTTTATTTTTAATAAAATTTTAAAAATTTGTTTTGGGTTTCAGCCTGAAACAAAGTTATGATGAGACTCAAAACTATTCATCGATAAGCTGAATCTCGTGCTTTTGCCAGGGTTAAGATTAAAAAGTTGCTTTCTTCGGACACTGCTTCCGAAGTAGATTTTCACTTCTGCTTTTATTTCCTAGAATATAATTTTTTTAAATTTGCGCCCCAGTAATGTTTAGCATATTGATTCAATTAAATTCGTATCAAATATTACGTGAATTTAAAAAAATGAGCTCCATTTTTCCGTCTAAAAAGTCAATAATCTAGGAGAACGAGCTGGTCACCAAAGGAGACTAATATTGTCGATATCATCGAATAAGGATAAATTGAATTGTTTGAATTATATTTAGCAACATAGTAAACATTGATTATCAGTGGAATTAAGTGTAATGATTTAATTCCACTGATGACTTAATGACTTACAATCTGAAAATGGATGAACATTAAATAAAAATAAGAGAATGAGGCGGAAGTAACCAAAGATTCCCGAAATGTTTCTCAAACATTTGAAATCCTTTAAATGCGAGTCGTTGAGATAGCACAGAGGCAGGAAATCGAATCTGAAACGCAGAATAGAATCACCAACGGTCACGATGCAAATTTATTTTAAATCTCGCAGGTCCCGAAAGTATAGAAGATAACTTGACCCCACATTAGAGAAACTAATACGTATCTAGTCATCTAGCAAACTCGCATCTACGAATCTGCAGTGCCCTCTGGTGAGGATCTTTTAGTTGATAGAAATTAGGTTTAAGATGACAGATAAAAAGTGAATCTATTATAATGGATAGAAAATAGATTTTAAAAGTGCTTTACATTTAATGCGACAAAAAATGGAACATCATTTTGTATTTAAATCTTTCTTCCCTCCAATAATACAAGTACATTCTAATATTCCGAAAGAGCTGAATATTGGATATACAGATACAAAATATGGCAGAGATATACTGTGAAGGGTGGGAATAGACACCTCAGAGACTTCCTTGAAATTTCAATTATTTAAAACTAAGCAAAATGTTAATTTTTTCCCCCATCGATAACTCTCCTGGTCATTCGACACAGAGAAGTAGTTTCAAGCGGGAAAAAGAATGCAAAGTCATTGAAGATGCAATGAAAATGAGTTATATTTGATGCCATTAAAAAAGGTAGTGCTGTAAATCCGTTTTTAAATTCATTTGTAGTTATTATTTTCCAATTTTTAAAATGAATTTGAAGTATAAAAATTAATTTTAAGAAACTTGTTAAAGTTACAAACATTACAGTCATTTTTTAATATGAATAATTTTACATAAATCTGATTTAAATATCCCTCCCCCATATTATGGCTACTTTAAATTCTGCTTACTGAAGACATCTTGCACCCTACCATATCATTTGCTTGAACAATCGCAATGCAAGTGTCTGTTTATTTTCTAGCATATATATATAATATCAATTTGCGAGCGTTATAATTTATTTTTACCTATTCGTCATTTTTAGTCTCATCAAATAATATTGAAATTCAATGAATATATGAATGAAATTCAATACATATATATATGCATTTCCCGCTGATATTTAACAGCTGAAAGTCAATAATTTGGACTCGCAAGCGAATCACCAAAGTCTGCTGGTATGCAGAAAATCTGTTTCATTGTTTTCATTTTTATAAGAAACTAAAATCTAGGTTTCATTTTTATTTATATATATTTTTAAAAAAATTCGAATGAATCGGGAAAAATGATTTTGATATCAATAGAATGGAATAATGCTGATCATGTTTAAAGTGGGTCAAGGTCATTCTAAAAGCAGGCTACAGGGAGCAGCACTCACCCACTCGGATCTTTCCTCGTCGATCCCATGGTGAAGCTGATGTAGGGACCTCCCTTGACGAGCGGGCTGCAAAGAAAAGAGAAGAAATGAGAACCGACAGCAACGATAAAATAAAAAGAAACATATAAAATAATTTAAAATCGCATGTTCATCGCACTCTTTAATGAATTCTTTCAAAAAAAAGTTTATTTTAAAGAAATCTCTATTATTTATAAATAAAATATTCGCATTAAATGTCATTCGTAAATATTCGTATATTATATTCGTTGAATATTTGTAGTTCGCATTCTTCCTTCCTAATATTCATAAGAAAAATAATTTTCATTTAGAAAAATGTATTAAAAACGGATAAAAAAAATTGCTTTTTTATTGAATTTTTTATAAGTTATCATTCATTCAACTTGACTGCTTTATTGCTTTCAATTGGCAAACTTCGGTATTTCATTAACATTGAATCTGAACGGAAATAGCATCGACAGAGTTTTTCCGATTCGCAAACTGAGAACGGGAAAAATGTTTGAAAGAATAGGATAAGCAATAGTTGTTGATAATCTATCATTGACACATACACAGTGGAACATTGCGTTTATTGATATTTTTTACCAGTCAACTTTTTTGATGCATTTTTTTATGTGTGGTTAAGATTCTCTTCTTCTGAAAAGATTGCAGTAATTAAAAATCGCATCGGCACCGCATGGAGACCACGATCTCCCTTGCGTGCTCAAAGCATTTTTCTGTCATCAAAACGAACACTTTCACGGAAAGCGACATTTGCTCCGTCAATAGGCTACTTGTATTGTACGAGATGCAGGTATGCTGGGAACAAAGAATGACAGGAAATCAATAATGTGAAGTGTTCGTGTCTATCTGGTCGAAATGTATACTTTTTTAAATGAGAGATTAATATGTACAATAGAAAGTAATGCTTAAAGTATCAAATTTTCCCAAGATCTATCTTACAAGTTCTGTAAATTTTGAAATACACTCTACTCACTTTATGGCTATAAATTTGCATTTTTTTAAAGATAGAATTTTATTTAATTATATCATAAATTTTCCTGTGTAGAAAACATTTAAAGTACACGAAATTCTTAAAAATTTCTTTTATACAATCTTACATATTTGTAATCTCCCAGGAAGATTTTATGTATAGAAGTTTTGATATTAAAAATACAAATGACAGTTTTTTTTAATAATTTTCCCTCTAAAATAATTTTATAGAGTTAATTTTTTAAAAGAAGTCTTAAAAGGATTTTGCTATTTAAGAAATATATTTAAAGAATGTACATATAACAATAATTTTGCAGAACTAGAAAGTTCGTTCATTTTTGAAGCCTCTTTATTTTTTTATATCGAATTTTACTTTTTTTACTAAGCTGAACTTCTCTTTCACATGAAGACTTACATTTCGTGTCCTACTCAACATTGAAAAATCTAAAGCTAACTGGATTCAGGGTAAAAATCTCACTTCGTATTAGAAGAGATTCGTAAAACGTAAACGAAGAATAGCATGAGATGTGCGAACAAGTGTCAATTGCTTTTCTATAAGCGTCTTCCGAGAATTCCTGCTGCTGTAAGAGTAAGTGAAAGTTCTCCCTCACGCCCCCAAATTATTCGTATTCCTTCCTGTGAACAAAATCCGCAGTCACAGTCTGATGAAGGGATATTTTTGTTCGTTCATAGAAATTGAAATTCAGTTATTGAAAATTCAAGATGACTGGAAAGTCCGATAAGCAGAGATTTGACATTGAGGAGTTCTCAGCTGTAGAGCGATATTTTACTCATCTATTTTTCAGAATTTCTCTTTGAATAATTGCGTTTAAAAAATAATTTTGAAATAGAGATTTTTTGAAAAAATCCTTTGCTTAGTTGAATAAAATGCAGACACGCTGTGTCAGTTTAGTTATTAACGGGGCGAAATTTGTGGTTAAAATAGTTATAAATAATATTTTAAAAAAAGACACTTTAAATAACGAACAAAAAATGACTGAATAAAGATTTTTTCTTCTTAAGAGCAAATTATTTTTTTCGGAATTATTACCGAAGCCAGTTTTTTTGCGATAGATATTATAAAATAAGAAAAATTAAATTCAGAAATGTATTACTATTATGTTTTCCAGCTCTAATATATCATTTATATTCATTCAAGACTTGGAAAAAGTTATTCAGTTCTAATGAAGAGACTGAACTTCAGTCATCCGTAGAAAAACTGCCTTCTCAAAAGCAACTGAAATTAAATTAATTTTTATTCGATTCGTTTTGCATAACATGATACTAGTTTACTCAAAAAACTGTGCATGTTACAAGAATTTTGTAATATTGCTTCCTCTGTTCAGGGAAAATAGGATTTTCCTCACTTCGCTTTGTGAGAATATTTTAAGCGAATTTTTGAGAATATACCAATCTGAAATTGTCGAAAGACGCTCGTAAATATGCATACGATGAGTAGCAAAAATACTGGATAAAAAGAGTGTCCAAATAATGTTAGATATTATTTGAATATAGTAAATTTTAAGTTTTGACTCCTCTCTTCCAACTTTAATTCTTATCACATTGACGATTTTGGAAACCATAGAATGTGCGTAGGTTTTGTTTTTAAGGATTTTGAAGATTCTTTTGCAACGTTGTGGAATGGGATATGAAGTATGATATCTAAAGTACATTTTTTACTCCCGAAAATACATTTTTTTACATTAAAAATATTCGCTCACCAAAAAACTGAGATTGCCTTATTTCTTATCGAACACTCGACAAGATATCCCAATTATAGTTTTATAGGGAAATTTACAAAGAATTATACTTTAGAATGTTTATTACCGTTCATGTTGAATGAAGATTTTAAAATGGAGGGGAGTTTTTTTAATTCACCGGGATCTGCTTTTACACCGAACCAGTTAAAAATTTATCCCTATCAAGATTTGTTTGATGGAACAGTGAATGGAATCGCTCATGCAAGAAAGAAAACAAGAGATACAGGATTACGTAAATAGAGCTTTTATTTATCTATAGAAAACTTAACACATTTAGAAGAAAACAGTTTTTTGTTCGATGCTACACAGCATTTTAGAGTGGATCGAAAAACGTCCTAGCATCACTTCACCTGCAAGAGAAGAAGAAAAACCGTCAGACTCATCAAATTACAAACGATGAAAGTGAAATAACAATATTTGATTTAGTTTATGTATAGAAAAACTGAACGAATTCCTTATTCAAATTCAATTGCTCAAAATTCTAATTCCCTTCTTCATAATATTATAAGGCGGTATAACCTCTCTTCACTCAAGACATTTTTAAATGCTCACTTCTTAAAAATTCGAGACATAATTGCTTTTTTCATGTTAGGATCATACTTTGCTGGACTTATTTTTCGCAATTTATTTCAACAATGAGCTTAGCATAAGATTTTTAATACTATAAAAGTAGCTTAAATGGATTGGAATATCTAATTAATTTTTACTTCAAGACAAGGAAAATGTTTTCAAACGCTTGTCGGCATGTCTTTAGTGATGGATTCTACAAAGGATGAATGCTGCAATAAACGACTGTCAGTTAAATATCCAAGCAGTTAGCTTTTCATTAACTGCCTCTTGATGCTTGCCTTCAAGTGAAGGACGTTATCTAGTAAGATGGTTCAATTATGATAATTAAAAAGTTAAAATCGCATTGGTTAAAAAAGATGAATAAAACCCAGTTAGGAACTCTTTTAAAATCTAATTTCATTTATTTTTCGTTAATTGATGCTTTGTTTCACTAATTTTCTAATGATGGAAGCCAGACAAATTTTTCGTATGAAATTTTGACAGCAGACCCCCTTTTTCTCTGCATTAAAATATATACGACTTGAAATGATTTACCATAAAATAGTTTTTTTTTTTTACATTTGAATATTGCACAACATCTAACGAAAGCATATATTAAAATATTCGTGAATTTTACGATATATGTTCGTTATAAAGGATTTAAAAATGTAACATAATGCAATGATGGTGTTTAATTTACAGGATTTACTTCTTTTACATTTTGCCTTGCTTTCGTGCCAAGTATTAACTTTTTATCACCCCATATGTCTATTACTGCAAAGGGAAAAATCAGTACCAAATTAACAAAGTAATGCCAAAATGAGATAGACCATATTTGCAAAATTATCTGAATAAAAAGTTCATCCTGCAACTGTTTGCAGTAAATTTGCTGGTACGGTTTGGTTGACAGCATTTATTCGCATTTTGAGATGTAATATATTGTTACCATTATTATGCATTTTCGCTAAAGAAAATTGCAAGAAGTTGAAAAAAGAGCCTAATATGCAGTACCTGTTACCTGAATAACTTAGAATAACTCATTCGTGATATGACATTTACAGTTATTTGATTACTGAGATTTAGCCTTTGAAAGTGGAAATACCCTGCATTACAGTACAATTATCATAGTACAATTGCGATATCGCTGAGCTATATTATATTATGATATACAATGGTATTAACCAATGAAATTCAATGGCTTCCGATGAAATATATATGCTTAAGATATTCTGTAACATTTTTGTGATGTTTTCAAAATATTACACAGTATTGCGGTCATAAAACAATATCGTAACGATACTGTACAACAATTCCTTGGTAACGGAGCATTGGGGAAAAAACTAAAAGAAAGTGGTACTTACTCTTTCTCTTCATTTCTTGTAAACGTAGCTGTAGGGAGAAGAGTGGTAGGATCCGTAGCTTCCGTAAGATCCGTAGCTGTAAGGGCTCAAGATGGAGGGGGAGGAATAGGTGTAAGAGGGGTAAGCTCCAGAAGAGTAGCTGTAGACGGGGGCAGCATAGGAATGATGACCAGAAATGTATCGAGAGACTGGAGCAGTTGCGTAAGAAATAGCTGGGGCAGCGTCGGCAACGGTGGTTACGGCTGGAGCAACATATTTTTCATAACGAGGGGCAGCAGCTACGTAAGTGGTGGGGGCAGCTGCAACGGTGGCAACAGCTGGTTTGACGTAGGAGACAGCTGGAGCAGCTGCGTAAGAAGTGACAGCTGGAGCTACGTACTTTTGGATTCTTGGAGCAGCAGCTACGTATGTGGCAGCTGGGCGAGAGACGTAGGATACGGCTGGAGCAGCTGCGTAGGTGGCAGCTGGGCGAGAGACGTAGGATACAGCTGGGGCAGCTGAGTAGGTGACAGCTGGCTTAACGTAGGATACGGCTGGGGCAGCTGCGTAAGAGACAGCTGGTTTAACGTAGGATACAGCTGGGGCAGCAGCAACTGTGGATACAGCTGGTGCAGCATAAGAGATGGCAGCAGCTGGAGCAGCATAGGAGGTCACAGCTGGGGAAATGTATTTAGAGATGGCAGCACCACCGCTGTAATAGCTGTAGGAATACGAAAGAATGTCAGCAATAGAACAACATAAACAAAAATTAATGCTGGTGAAAATTAAATGAGATGTTTCTTTTTACATTTTTTGACTATGGAGCTTTAGAATCATATGCTTTTCATGGAGCAAATCTGTGAAAAGTTCCCAATTGCCTGTTTTTTTGGTTCTGATGTATCATTTCGTATAAATGAGGTAGATATAATGAAACAAGCTTGTGATGATCGAAATTCTCCTCGATGGATTATATTTAGTTGTTTCTAAATATGATATTTCTTTTGATTTTGCGTAAAGGCTTAGGAAATTGAATTTTTTGGATGGATAAATCACACTGGATCTCAGAATTAATAATGATAAATAAAGAGCATAACAAGTGATAATGAATTGATATATCAAGTGATAAGGAATAAACGATAGAATACTTGATTTTGAAAAATTAGAAATGGAAGTCAGATAAAATGTATCAGTCCTGAATTTTGAAGGATCAGTTGCAATCTGTTTTTCGCGATTGAATCACGTGCAAAGTGATCAAACGTTCTGGAAATGGTGTAACAGTCTGTTGTTCCAGTTTGTAGCATTTTATGCTTATTTCAAAAAGATTTCCGTATTGTTCAGCTTGTATTGATAAACAGCTATTTCAAACCGGGTTTTAATTTCTGAAATGGCATCTTTCGCTCCTATCTCGAGTATTCCGAAGGAAAATTCAGGAAATTTAATTACACATAAGTTGTCGAAGAAGAAAGATCCTTCCTTACCTGGTTGGAGCGTAGGAATATCCACCTACTCCATATCCGAGGCCGCTGTAGCCAAGGTTGCCATATCCGTAATAGTCACCATAACTGTGCCCATAGCTGGATGGATAGTATGAGTGACCATAGTCGTAAGTGGCTGAAGCCGAAACGGCCAAAAGGAGGACAATCTGGAAAAGGAAAAACATATGAATAAATAAACATAGGGCCGTCGTACGAGAAGGTCTTTCGGTATCGACGGTAGGTTGATTACAAGGGGAAAGAAGGAGCAAAACTAACGGACATAATCCGTTTAAGTTAAATATACGTCAAATTTTTTAGCCTAAGCTCCATTTTTGAGCCATTTCGATTTTAAGTAATTGCAAATTCAAAAAATAAAAATTATTTGCATTATATTTGTTTATATGTAATTACAACAACAGTTTGCAAAAATATTTGTTCATTCTGTATTAAACGTTGAATTTCTCATTTCAAATATATTCTAGACTACCATTTATTATTATTATAAACATGATGGTATCTAAAAATCAGTTTTTCTTGTCAGTCTTGTAATCAGTTATTTCCTATAGCTCACTACCTGATGGGCAACTGACATGGAAACAAATTTAATTAAATGATTCATAATTTAGTTCTGAAAATATTTAAAAAGTATAGAGGCCATCGGACAAACACAAGCATTCAAAACTGCTCTCTCAGGAAATGATTGATTATTAAATTCCATCTTTAAAGGCATGAAACAAATCAAGCCAAATTAAAATGTCTAAAAATAAAACGTAATTTTTACTTAGTTACATAATGAGAGTGTAGATTCATACATGCCTTTTTTTAAGATCTAAAGTATTTTATAGTTTAGATAATGTACAGATTTTAAAAGAAAATATTCTGAAATGAAATAAGAAAACATTTTAAAAGTAGAAATGAAACCAGTTTTTAGTGGCAAAAAAGTCATATATGCAAATATCAGAATCTCAGAAAAAGTTCATAGATGTAAATACACTTCGCTTCGATTTCTGCTATCTTCGATTCACCTTACATGGAAATCTTTTGCTATCCTATTCTTGTCAATTCATTTCTAATGCAGAGGCGCTAAAAGATTTGAATAAGATGAATTTTTACAATTCTCATATGTCTCTTCTGTTTGTTCTGCAATATTATCGTAATTCTAACATGTATCCGATTTGAATAATAAAAAAACACTTCTTAGAATTTCATTCATTATCTAAAATGTTCGTTCATCGATCCTTTATGAATTTTAAAACACTTTTATTTAATTTGGTATGTTTCATGTAGACGAAAGTGGAATTTTGTAATCTTACTTCCACATTTTCCTGATGCGCTCGACTTTTCAATTGTGAATGAAGCAGTATGCAATTTTCTACTTTCAACGTAACAAGTTTTGACCTTTATGACTTTTGCAAGATGCAAGTATTTTAATCATTCGCAAACAGTTTAATTTATTTTAGGAAATGACATCAAGGCCTGGATGAGAGTATTTAATTCGACGCATAACTCTATAAATTATTTTGAAAATTGTAAAAGTAAGAAGAAATAATTTTTTAAAAGAAAATACTCTTATTTATCATTAGATAGATGCAATTATTTTGACGTTTTCTCGATATTTTCTTTAACAAAAGGGTCTGAAAATTTATAAATTCGGTATATTCTTCAATTGGAATTCGGTAAAAATAAAAAAAGTATAATTGTTATTGCTTTCCGCAAACTTTAAAAAATTGCAGCAATGGCTAATGGTAAAAAATGAAAAGCAATACTGTTGAAATGTATTGACCGAATATTAAGATGTTGATAATTGTAATAAAAATACTTTTATCTCTAGACACAATTCATTTTATGCTTGAAAATATTAAACATTTTGCTATTAAATTTTAGAGAGAGGGCAATAAATGCGAACTAAAAGATTTTATCATTTACAATACATTTTTTTTATTGCGGTCATTTATTTTTAAAATTTCGAAATTTTCGAAATCTCAAAGATTGCATTCATAGCATTAGCTTCCATGTGCCATGAAGACAATATGAAATGTTAAGCTGCATAAAGAGAATGCATCTACTACTCAGTGTTCGAAAAAACATTATTTTCTTTACTATATATGCCCCGCTTCAGATTCATTCAGTTTCTAAACTTTAGCCTTTTAATTGCTTGATAACCAAATCGTATTGTTGAGTGAAATTAAATTCATTTGGCGAAACTGAATTTAAGATTACATTTCAGAATTCTTCCACCATTTAAGGGTCCCTCCCTCCCCCCCCCCTCATTTCTCAGCATTTATCTTAAGACTAAAATATTTTTGACTGTTTCAGCTTTCAAATTCCCTCATCCAATTGAATTGAGATCTTATAATTTTATGGAAACGGTGCGAATAAATGAGGTGCGATCCATTAACCAACTTAATGTGATAAGAGCATTTGCTTGAAGATGCGATCGTTCGCTCCAATCATTTATAATAGAAAAGAAGGTTGCAGTAACAATTCTTGCTTGCTTTTAAAAAAAGAAATCACTGAAGAAAATTGCTGCGAGCTAATGTATCAGAAGAAACGATTGATTGTACTGATTGTGCCCTGAAATATTTTGTTTAACTGACTGAATTATCTACAAGCACGATATTCGGCCAAAATGATAAATAATAACGTAAGAACAATTCTCATTTCTCGAAGTCTCTGTTGGCAAAGTAATGTTGTCACATTATTGCATCAAGTGCTAACAGAACGCTTACTGAAGAGTACTGTGAAGTAAGAATAGAGAGAAAGGTCTTACCAGGTATTGCATGCTGAAGCCAAAGGAGAAGATCTACCACACGTTGCTAAGTGGATAGTGACGACCAAGGGACATCCTCGGTGTTTTATACCATACCAAAAGACCTTGGAAAAAGTCGGATCATGCCCATAAAAATCCCACTCACAAAACTTTAAGAAGCGAGACTTATGGCTACTCCTTTTGATTTTTTTTTTTCTGTCTTCCACGTAAAGTGGTGCGTCCCGAACCCGCAAATCAGAACACTGCCAGAGGCGACAGCATCAGATATTCTCGGTTGTCAAAGATGGAAGGAAAAAATAACGAGAACCCTTTCTTGAAATGATAATTATTCTATTTATGAGTTATATGGCAAGACCTTTTGTGGACGATAAAGAGTGAAAGAGAGAGAACTGGTTTCACATTTGCTGATTGGCCGGCTCACTGTTAGAGCCAGTTGCTTCCTGACCTTGTTCGTTTTTACAATATTTTTTTCTCGCTCTCTTGTGCTGATTTTATTTTATTTCTGTTTGAAATATTGTCCCTCATGCACTTTCTCAGACTGTTTGCTCATTCCGGTCAGTTGGAGATTCGAAACGTGCCTGGAAAGAATGAGCGAGTCCCCTTATCTGGAAATGATAAGGGATGGTATCCACGTGGGGAAGAAATCCTGAACGTGATCCCGCGTGTCCTTGAGCGAGGTGGCCATTGTTCTGGATTCTTCGGCGTTATGGAAATCGAGACCTCCCAACGAATTCACTAATGAGACCTTCAACTTTAAGGTGGCTTTGCTTCAGGAATACGAATATTCGGCTCGTTACGTAAAAATATTACAAGTCGGGAAAGCTCAAATCACAAAAGAAAAATTATCTCTCAAAGAGATAATGGAATGTCAATGTTCGATGAGAGAGGTGTTGCAAAAAGAATTGGATTTATTTTTCCTAAGCGGGACTTCGAACTTGAATGTTTCAGTTAACAACTTTTTTTTTCCTTACCATACTTCTGTGTCCACTGGAAAACTTTGCGTCATTCCCAACAAGTGTTCCAGAAGAATTTGAAAAATAAGATTATTTCAATGTTCGTTTAACAATTGTCTTCTTATCGTCTTTAAGTGAAAGTGAATGATTCATATATATATTCAGCGTCTTGTAATGAAAATCTTTTAATTTTTTCCCCTTATGAATTTCTCTTTCATTACTTTAATTTAATATTTGTTTTTCCACTATGTCATCGACGCCAAACATAACTCAGTTTTCCTAAACAGCTACTGGATATTGCATTGAAAGATAACTGATTCAATAATCTCCCTACTAGGTAAATGTTTTGTAATATCTTAGAGTGCGCTTATCTTAATAAGGAGCAATCGTCTGTTGTTTGCTCTTCAATAATTTGTGTTTTTATTTTTCAAATTTTTTTCTTTACTTTTACTTTATTTGGGAGATAAACAATTTTCAATTTAATGCCCATCTGAAATTTTTTCTCATTCTTTGTGACCCTACAATGATCTAACTTGGTAGCAGAAACTCCCTTTGGTCTCTCCCTGTCACTCAATAAAAAACTAGCCAGCGGGAAGGGTCTCTCCGGAACTTTTTCGCACCCTCTCTAATCGCCCCGTTCTCTGCAAAAAAATTACGGAACTTGGGTGAAGCGGAGAACGTCTTGCACGGTATTATCAAGCAATAATTATTATAAATATTAACCTTTGGCGAGCATTTAGTATTTTCCCTTAATCTATCGCATGATCCTTGGCGAGTGATTTAGCTATGAAACCCTGGCATGCAGTTATCGATATTTGAATGATCGAATTCGGACGACAAATGCATTTTTGCGAACCTGATTAAAACCAAATATTGACACAAAACCACATACCAGATGTGATACATTTAAGTCGCTGCATATTTGAGTTTTGTTTATATGCTTTCGAAAATAGGGATGTTCCATTTCTTGTTGGATTTGTCTGAAAATTTTGTTGGTGTCCGCACAGCAGAGATTAAATTTGTGTGTCGATCTAGCTTTCTTCGTTTTGTGGATATTATGTGAACTTATATTTGAACAGCTGGACAGACAAACTTTCTCTGAATCGTCCAATGTTTGTAGAAATCTACAAATTTGGTGTAAATGGGCATTCGATTTCTTCCGCCTAGCTCAAAGCTTTTTTGAGTAATCTTTGTCGCAGACTAACACAATGTCAAAAAGGTGTGTTTTTCGAATTCAGAGAAATCTGAAACGTGGGCACTCATCAAACTCGCGAGTTCAAATTTTTTAGTGATTACTATCATTTCTCTTTATTTTGTATAAAAAAAAGTGAAAAAAATATTGGTTGTGACATTACTCTGATTTGTTGTGGCAGTAAGCATATTAAATGTTACTTAAATGAAACTCACTGTCTTGAAATTATTTTTATTATTTCTCCAAATAATAATTTCCTATTTTGAAATCTATATGTTTGTCTATGAAATCCATCAAGATTCCATCTGGCCTTTGTTTCAAGAGTAAATACAATTCCTTCAGTTTTGTATAGTATAATTTTATAAAGCAACATTTTTTACAATTTTTGTAATTCAAAAGAATTTTTTGTATTTCAAAAGAACTTTTCAAAACAAGCATGAATTATTGGAGCTGTTTTAAAGCAGGAGTCGTATGCTGTTCTTCATACATATAGTACCATTTAGAATTTTTTTTTCATTTTCAAAAATGATACAGTTTAATAGTAACATGAGCACTTATATTCATCTGCAACTATAAAGCAAATAAAAATGAAGAAACTATAAAAGAATAAAAATGACAAAAAAGCTAAATTATTCGTTAATATTCAGTTTTTGAAATAGGAATTTAAATGCAAATCTTAACCCTTTCACATACAACAATGAGTCTGACTATCACATTAAATTACTGAATTTTTAACTTTAACTCTACAATTAAGTGACAGTATTAAGTAATTTAAAATGCAATAATCACTTAAAAATGCTTCAATATCTGAAATGCCTTTACATTATCATAGGATTTCAAATGTTCCGAAAGGATGTGCCATCTAATTTGGAAGTTAAGTAAATAAATCAAAATATACAATAAATTATTGACTGCAAAATACATATTATTTATTTTGCAGTCGATTTATTCGTTCTCAAACTTGATATAATATTGCTTAAATATTTTTTCATTGCCCTTGAATAATTTTTTAATATCATCAGACCTTAAAGTAAAGCAACGAACACCTCAGGCGTCATGAGTTTACTCCACTTTTACGCTGCATGTGTTATTTAGAGATCACGAGATAGCATGTGTTTTCTGAACGTCGGCTGTTAGGACGGAATATAAAAACATTGAACATCTAAAAACAATATCATGAAAAATTGGATATTTATAATTATAAATATCTTTCTATTTATAATTATAAATAATATATTTTACTGCTAAAATATAATAGACGTACTATTATATTTTTGCAATCAAAATAATAATAATTATTATTATTTTGGCTTTAAAATAATAATCTATATATCCTATTGCAGGAGTAATTTGAAATAAGTAGTCATTTATAGGTTGAAGTTTGTAGGTAATCTAGATTCATAACTTCTTTCAGTGCTTAGTGGTGCGTGCTTGAACGTTGCTGTACTTAACACTGTAATCGGAATATTAGTCATTGGGATTGTTAAACTGACTTATAATAAAAAGAGTCGTTACATTCAAAATATGAACGATCAAATGTATCGAGGCGTTAATATTTGGCTGCAAAGAAGGAGGCTTGAAGAAACTTTCGCACTTCAAGTTGTTGGTTTCTTATGTTTTAATGGCGCAAGTGTCAGATTCTGGCTAAACTGCAACACCTTCTCCAGAAGTAAGATGGAAAAAAAGTGACCCTCTTTAATGTCATGATAAACTGACATTAAATAAATGAATCTTACCTAATGGTTCAATTACTTTAAAATATAACAATCCCTTGTCTGTTAGCGACTGAAGCGAACATACAATGTTTTAGAGAGAAGGAAAATCTTTATCAGTCACTGCTCTGAAGACATTTTCCTTCCTGTTAACAGACCGCTGTGGTCTGGTGGTAAGGTCTCGGTTTCGGAACCGGAAGGCCTGATTCCACCGAAGACCACACCATCATATAAGCGGCTCAACGAGTTAGGAGAGAGAATTTCGCCTTTCAATTCATTTACTCGCTATTTTCTTGAAATGAGTACGAAGAATACTTCAAGAAGATATATAGAGAGGCGTTTTTATAAAAGGCAATTGACAAATTCAACTTAGAAATAACAAGTAGTTAAAAAAAAGTTTTTATTTTTCCTTACACAAGGTGTTGAGACTCTCTAAATTTCATTTCATTCAGTCGTTTCTCCTCTAATAAGATTCAAAGATGTGGGTTCGTAATGTGGAATAATTCACTCGTTGTTAATCTGACTCCAATTTTATTCTCACTTATTTACAATTCTATTTACCTACTATATATAGTTGCTTGGTTTGTATAGTTGCTATATACAAAAGCGTATATTGGTTTCGCACGCAATTAATTCTGATTTTAGAGTTCTGAAAGTAAGTTATAGTTCTAATATGCTTAAAGTTAAAACTAGTTTAGACAAAGGCGTTCGTAACACAAAGGAAACTATTGTAGTCGTAGAAAAAATCGAACTCTAGCTTTTGTCAAATTTACATGTTTCAAATCTTTGAAAATGCATCTTTGAAATTATAATTGTTTGTTTGTAATCACAATAAATCAAAAACGCTTTGAGGCCTTTGTATTTAATTTACAGACTTCTATCAAATTTTAAACGAAATCAATCCATCCGCAGATAGTCTATCTGGCTGTACAGATATAAATTAATACGATAACTACAAAACTATAGGTATAAAAAAAATAATCTTGGTACATAGATTTAGCATCTAAAGTGTAGAGGCTTGAATTCAGCTATCAAAGGATTGATCGCTGTCTGTCTATACTTTCGCATATATCTAAACACGTTAACTCGAAAATTCAATGATTTAAAAAGATGAAATTAGGTGTGTTTTTTGAGACTGGCATTTGTAGTCAAATTTTAGTTTTAATCGGCCTGAAAAAAAAATACATATAAAATTCATATTTGGTTTTACAGTATGTATAAACTTCTTCTTGTGTACAACCCACCACCCCACATCCACTGAATGTAGCAATATCGACAGGATTTGTTGTAGCCGACTGCTGTCTTTAGCATAGTCCATCCATAACACGGACCGATTCACCAAACTGACATCCTCTTCGAGGCAATTGGTCCCTGGTCACAAAGTGGTGAATCACTGACCTTCCTGCTCATCTTCCTATAAAACTAGGAACAGGTCATCACTTAAAGAAACTCTCCTCGAAATTCTCAACATTCTTCCAAATTGTCGTTTTCCACAACAACAGGAATCCAAACACTTTCAAACAGTTGGTAAAAAACTGGCATTTCTTAACATCGCGCCCTTCAGAGTTTTAGGTTTCTCTTGTACCATTAGTACTGTACTTAAGGCATGCTTTTCAACTTCCAGATTCTGTATTAATTCTGAGATTCCTATACATCCCTTTAAATAATGATAAACATCAGCAATTCCACCACAGATGCATTTATTTTCCTGCATTCTTCCGAATCTTTGAAAATATGCTGGAAATCTCCTGATATAATTTGGATTACCAGTGGATGACATCTTTTATTTCTATTTCTGGAATAAGGAATAAAGTCGTAAGTTTTCCTTTTTTGGACATATACCATCTGTTAAACCACTGTAGTCGTATTTCTTCTCTTAATTCCTATTTTAAGTATTTATGTACTAACCGGTATCTGATACTTTTGTATTTAAAAATCAGTCCGCCAAATGCGCTAATAGGCTCTTTTGTAGATAGTGTTCGCCAATGGAATGATACACAAATACTGAGTATTTTTGCTACAAACGCACAACTCTGAAAATAAATATCTGAGTACTCATGACGTTCGTGCCTTTGGCCAAGGTCCACAGTTTTATTCGCGCTAGGGAGAAGAGACATTTTCTTTATTCGAGAGTATGCGAAAAAGTTTCAGGTGACCTTTCCCGCTTGATTTTAGAAAGAGAGTCTCATCTTAAATAAACAAAAGTGTAGCCATTCACTAAATAATAAAGTTCAATTTAAATACACTTTTTAAACCTCCATTTCTCTCATCTTCACAGATGCTTAAAAGAATTACAGCCAATTTAAAATCGTTACATGGGAATTGAAACGCATATAATTCAACGAAAAGCGGCTACCTGTCCATAATCCCATTTTACTGACTGTCCTTACAAAATAGGTAAATTACTTTCCAACACCCCTTGTCATTTATAGGATTAATTTTAACGAAGACTTTATAAGAAATATTAATGAATTATTTCATATGAATATTTTTACTCCCTCATATACAAAGTATAGCAAAAATATTATTATCAAAAAATTGGAACTTCAGATTTTGACGATTCATCACATTTAAGATTTCTTTGAGTCTGCAAAGCGCATTTTTAGGACCATGTATGTCTGCCCGTCTGTCTGTGATAAATGTAACTTATAAACACTTTGAGCTTTTGGTAGACGATCTTTGTACCAAAATTGCAAATTTCTATTAAATTTTGAGGGAAAATTCATTGAGAGGAAGTTTGTTCGACAGTAAGTTAACATGATAACTATAAAGCTAAGACTGCTAGATGTACGAAATTCGTTACGCAGATTTAGCATCTATAGAGTAGATAACTATAAAAAGTTCCGCCAAAACTAACTAGGGGTTGCACATCTGACATCTGTATTTCCAGAAACATGAAAACTCGATCACTCAAAAATGCAATGACTTAAGTATGTCAAATTTGGTTTATGTTGTTATGTGACTACAAGTGTAGTTTTGTGTCAAATTTTGGTTTCAATCAGTTGGAAGAAACATGTCTAAAACCCAGATTCGATTTTATTCCATGCAATTTATCATATGCCAGGAATTAATAACTAAAAATTTCACCAAGGATGCATGGTAAATTCACAGCAGAGATTAATATTTGTCATTATTGTTCGCTAACTCCATGAAAGGCGATCTCTGGAATAACTTATAAAAGTGTTATCTCAGAAATGACCGAGAAAATTTGGGGAGATAACGTCCTGATTTGAACATCTGCTTAGTCGCCCTTTCAAAGGCATTTTTTTTTTTTTTTTTTTTTTTTTTTTTAGCTAAGACAAGCCCTAATTCTGTTTTCCCTTTTAACACATATAAGAATATAATTGAAAAATGTTGGTCCAAAATTAAAATAAAATAAATATAGTAAATCTTTAAGCACCTTTAAATCATGCCGTTTATAATGTCATTCCTTGTCTGCAGTCAGTTATTCCATTGAAATTCTTCTGTCAGCGATACACTAAATACATATCTACTGTTTTTGTTCAAGGCTTTCAAATTGTAAACAGATAACCTTGCAATTCTTAACCTTAAATATTTTAGGATTTAATGAGAACAATAAAACTTTGATTCCAAGAACTCATCAGACAAAAAGATCAATCCGAAAGTGTACTGTTGCAGATTGCCAAGAACTCATCAGACAAAAAGATCAATCAGAAAGTGTACTGTTGCAGATTGCCAAGAACTCATCAGACGAATTGATCAATCCGAGAGTGTAGATATCAGTCTTTTTCTTGCTCCGATTTTGAAGCGCTCTTCATATCAGAATTGAGTCCATTTTCGCCGGCATTCGGAAATATTAGTTATGAAATTCTTTTGATTATTTATATTTATTGATAATGTTTGGCTACATTTAGTAAAATTCTAGTTTGTTATTCATCGCACCCTAATTTTACATCTCGCTTTCCACATTCTTTGTTGAATTGAACTTCGCTTGCTGCTTGAGGTTGATATGAACTGAAAGAGATCTTAAAATTGAATTGAATTGAAAGTAAAAATCCAGCTCAAAAGGGCTCGTAGCTCAGCTAGGAAAGGGGTGGTAGAACAAAAGAAAAGGATAAATCCAACAACTGTTTACTGCTGTTTAATAAACATTTTCAGAGAATTTATGTCGGAATTCTTGAAATCGTAATTCCTTATTTAATTTTATTCCTTCTTATGAATGAAGTCAGTGATCGTTCATGACTGCAAAAGGTTTCTGATTCGAAAATGTTTGTTAGAGGTATGGAAAGTTTAAAATTTTATATGTGGAAAATTTATTCGACAAAATATTTTTTCAAATGATTTTATTTTCATTGAAAATGAGATGACTCATTGTTCGCTTGGATTAATAGTTGCTGAAACATTCAACTAAATATTTTGTGTTACTTCCTCTTAATGGTTGCACCAATAAAATGTTCTTAAATTTCAAATTTCGGTAGATGCATACTATTTTACAAGTTCACTAAAATTTACATATCCCTATTATTTTGCAAACATTACACCGTTCTCTACATTATGCTACACATTTTTCTAATCTTCGTAATTTTTCTACATCTGTATGTATCCAATTGTAATACAGGAAAGAGCAGCGGTGGTTGAATATTTCAAAAATATTATTAACTAGCCATTACTCGCGACTTCGTTCGCGTGGCAATTTTGACGTATACGTATGAGAACTGACGGTCTGATCAAAATGTAAAATGTTATCAAACCGTATCATTATAGCGCTGTTGAAAGCAGAGTCTGATAGGACATAATAAAGAAACTAGCAACTCATTGAGATCTACGAGAAAAATTCAACATTTTTATTCTAATACCATAATGTTTACAACATTACAACCCTTGTTTGACCCTGGGATTCGTTGATCGTCATTGTAAAAGCCAATTTTAAGGGAAATTGCAACCTCTTGAAACAAAATGGGGAATGCGGGGAATTAAAACGCTGTCTCCTTTAGCAGCTCCTGTAATAATGGTAGTTTTTATAGTATTATTGCCACGCTCTCCGATACAAAGCTTAGTGTCGTTGCACAGTCTTTGTGCATCAAGATTTCGAATCAGTAGATCTGGAATGCCAAATTTAAGCTCCAGCTTATGCGAAGATGCACCTATTAACTCTCAGAAGTTGAGAAATTCAACGGGGTAGGTATTATAGTATAGTCACTAGCCATCACAGTGTCTATGGATGTGTATAGTTTTGAATTTCCGACGATCATGTCTAATTTTTTGTTTGTTTATTTTTTGACTCACTCATTCTTTGGCGACAGCACTGCCTCTCACACAACCATTCTTAATTATTTATATTAACCTCCAAATTGGAAAAGACTTGCATGATAAGTTCATCCTCTGCAGCCAGTGGATAGGAAAATTCTTCTGAAAATAAAATTATCCAATCTGCATCCGTTTCTAGACGACCCTCTCCAATATGCAGAATCTTATTTGCAAAGACACCTCATCCAGGGTCGTTGTACAGTTGCACGCGCGTGTTGCTCGTAAGATGGAGTTTTTCAGTCCTAGACCCCAGAGGCGACGCCTTGAGATATGCATGTATTTCATACGCCGGTGTGGCCCTCTCCATAACTGTCAGTGTCTGTCTAAAATCGCTTGCGCGCCAAACGACAACGCCGCCCATCACCACCTGGTTGGAGGTTGTGATTGAACGCCTCTGATGCATGCTTGTGCGTCATTGTGCACTCGTCCCATACTATTAACTTGCACTGCTTCAAAAGAACTCCCCGGCCGCTGTTTTTGGTGATGTTGCATGTTGGAGTATCTTAGTTTGCAAGATGAAACAGCAATTTGAAAAAGGAATGCGCAGTCCGGCCGCCATTAAGCAAGCAAAGTTGCAGTAAGGCCCGAGGAAGCTACAGTCAGAGCTATATTGCAATCCTTGCGAAGTTGGGTTAGCAGAAATTCAGAACAAACGTCTTACCCGTACTCCCTGGTGCGTCAAGAAAGAATAATCCCTTCTCCCCACTATTACTCGGTGCAGAATCGTTTCGTAGACGTGACGCTACTTGGGAAGCAATCATAGTGCTATTTCATTAAACTGCACTTCTAAGACTGCGGTGTCGTAGTTTAGTTCCTTCAGAACTTTGCTTGATAATTTCCCTTGTCGCTGCGGTGTGGGTAGGTCAAAATCAACTAGACATTTTACAGATATATTCCTTTTATCCTCAATCAATACCAAAGCTCCGTTAATGATTAGGTCATTGTGAGTGCCCTCCAGCCTATGCACGATATCTTCTTACAAAGCGTCCTTGTATGTATCCCACAGCTGGAGGGAGTTTGATAGTCAGCAAATGCACGCTAAAATTGCAAACAGGTTTTCTAGCTACTTTCATAGCCCGAGCTTTATGGCTCCTCTTCGAAAGATTAGATTTTCGTTTTCTGAGCATTTCGGAAAAGTATCAAATAATAACAAATAAAAAAAACTAAAACTAACTAAAAAACGATGTACTTAAATTATAAATAAATTTATTAAAAATATATAATAAAACAAAATAGAAAATCAAGTCCGTATTTCTTTAAAATTTCAGTATTTCTTTAAAATCAAGTCAAGTCTATTTTTTTATCGATCGAGTTTGAGGTAGCTACAACAGTATAATACACATAGTTTTTAAACTTTTAATTAAAATGAAAATATAGTTGTCAACAATCAGAACACACTGAACACCGGTTGGTGTAACGCAAATGCGTGAATTTTCTGCGCCAGTTAAGATAACGCAATGCAGATTAGGAATTTTTTTATTACCTATATTCTTTTTTATTTTAATTTAAAAGTACTTCAGAATGAATCCGAAAGATTGATTAATTAAAAATTTTAAGTTCATCAAACATTAAGAAAACAAACGCCTACTTACAAATTACAAAATTCAACATTAAGAAATTTGAAATAATCCATCGAAAACATGTTAAGCCTAATCTCTTTAGAAAAACAACTGAAGCGCTACTCATTTGGCGGTGGTTGTAATGAAGACTTTTGGTGGGAATGTTAGTTTTTAATTAATAAAAAATTAACTGGGATAAATAGTAACCTTTGTCCTATTCCAGATTAAAATCTATCCCTGTGGTAAATTTCATTCAATTCCGTTCAGCCGTTCTGGCGTGATTGACTAACAAACATCCATCCATCCAAACTTTCACATTTATAATAGTAGTATAGATATTTACTGAATTGTACCTATTGAATATAGAAAAAATAACTCGAATCTTTATAACAACGGAACAAAAGCCAGTGTGAAACATTAGTAACATTAATAAAAATAATTTGAGTTTCATTTCAGTAATAAGATATATTATTGTGAAATAAGCTGAAACTAATTTTTAAAGATATATTATGACATTGGTACCATTGAAAACATTTAAAATTTTAAGATAACGTAAAAATTATTTTTGAGCAATAACATTTTCGGAAATTATCATGGAAAACGCCAAAACTTAAATAAATTTTTAATTAAAATTCCGTTGAAAAATTAAAAAAGAGCCACCTCAAAAATCACATTTTTATCCACCAAAATATTTCTTTGCCAAATAAGATAACTCTAGGTTCACCTCAAGGCCTGTCGAGTATCACGCACATTGATCTTTAGAATTAGTATAGATTAACAAATCTCTACTAATAATAAAGATGAAACATTTTTTGGAGCAGTTTATTTATTTTTATGACCCTTGCATGGTAAAATCTCAATCCAAACCATCGCACTTTTTCACAAGCACTACCAATTTCATTCAGTCATCAATATTGAACCAAATAATAATTTCAACAGCGACCTCATCTGCGGAAGCTGTTAACACACCTTTTTAAAGTGATTTGCTGAAGGAACATGTTAAAAATCTGATTATAATAATTCTATTAAAAACACACGAAAATAGAATGAAATTCCATTTTTATCTTTAAACCTTGCCTCTATTTTTGAGGAAGACTTAAAAAAATTAGCTGTTTCGGAGACAACTGGGAATCGGCCATTCTGGACACACAATCATGACTTGTTCCAAATGACTGAGGTTTCTTTTTTCCTCATAAACAGACGAAGTGCAAAGTTTGAAGGCACTTCTGACAAATTTTTTTTTAACAGTGAATTCGGTCTATAACTCTTTTGGGGAGAGCCGCGGTGGTCTAGTGATAAGGTCTCGGCTTCGGAACCAGAGAGTTTCAGGTTCGAGACCCGATTCCACTGAAAAAACCGTGGTGTGGTGTGGTGTGAAGACGGGGGGTGCCAACTCAGATGTCTTCCTTGTCATCTGACCGTGGCTCAAAATGACGAGGTCCGTCCCAACATAACCTTAGTGTGGCTTTAAAAAGCGGAAAATTAATATAATAAAACTAAACTAAACTAACCTTTTGGGACGGGATGTTTCTATTCTAGCCGTTTGCTCGGGACGGAGCGTGTACGGAAGAAATCCTCTCACAGGACGGAAGTTTTGAATCACGAAGCCTAACTTTAAAAAAAAGTAATAAAGTTTAAGTCCTAATGTAGTTTATAATAATTTTTGGTACCTAATTATGTTATTAGTTCAGCTGTCATATACGTTAAAATTAGCATTGAGTAATCGTTTTCTTTTACTTTACATTAATGTATATTTTTAAAAACTCATTTACGTTTTGAAATGAATTTCAGAAGCTCTATTCAATTTATTCTGAAGTTTAAATGGACAATGCACATTAACATATTTAAAATGAATATTAAAAAAATTCAAAAATAAAAGGCAAAATAAGTAGAAGGAGTGAGCTCGGATTCTGATAAAATGTCCGCATCAGAATCCCTCAAAATCTCGATTTCTAATTGTTTAGACCGCGAGTCGTCACTCTCATCTGTGCCACTCAATGTCTTATTCATAACGCGAGAATTTTCTCTTCTGAGAAATAACATTTTCTCCTCATAACAAATCGAATTCAAGGCATTCCGAAAAAAGGGGGGGGGGAGGAGTACGCATAGCATATCTGTATGCTACGCTACATGCAATAAGTAGAATTCTGAAGAGATCTGAGATCAGAAACGTGATAATGTTTCTACCACGTGGAAAGGTAAAGAATCCAGGTCGGTTTATTTACATTACGGTTACCCCCCCCTCCCCTCCCCGCAACAACTGATGAATAATCACGAAAGTGAGGCAGAATATGAGCTATCTGAAGGTCAGGATACTAAAACTATGTTCATTTCAAAAGTAATGGACACAGGGAGTCATCTAGTGGCCTTTAAAAATCGTTCCAGCTTAAGATGCCCATATACATCACCCGTCCCCTGATCTGAACTTCCATCGACGCACGGGTGGTACGCCCGGCTGTGAGAGACGTTCGTAGGTGATGCATATATGACATATCCGTCGCGAAAGAGATAATAGCACATGTGCAGCAGGGATGCGCCAGTCGAAGAGCGAATGATTAGAATTTGTAATAGTTTGATTACTCAGGATAATTTATTCCCACTTAACAAAGGGCCGCGGTGACCTGGTGGCAAGGTCTCGGCGTCGGAACCGGAGGGTCTCAGTTTCGAGACCTGATTCCACCGAAAAACAATCGTGTAAGCGGGTCTGATACACGCTAAATCCATCGGGGTCAAACGTCCTCCCGCTGTTGTGATGTGGAAGTTTGGAGAAGGAGGTGGCATCTCAGGTGTCGTCTTCGTCATCTGACAGCGGTTCAAAATTACAAAGGTTCGCACAAAAAAATCTCTTTCAAACGGGACGTTAATATAACCAAAAGCCCCACTTAACAAAAGATATTGGGAAACATCCGAAAACAAAAAATGTATCTCTAGAATTTGTTGGCAGATATTTGGAGGAAAAAATATTTGGTAAAAAAGTATCTGCTCATTGATTTCAGTTTCTTAATGCAGCGTTTCTCAACCTTTTAGTATTTGCGGCCAAATTTTCAATCATAATTTTCATCGCCCCCCCCCCCCCCCCCGCTTACAATAAAATGTATACAACAATGTATATTGAGTATTTTGGATTTTGTTTTTAAATTATTTTTTACTAACAGCCAAAACCAAAGTAAAAGTGAGCCAACGTTGGCGAGAAACCACATCTTGCATTTTGGACAAGCCGGCGGTAAACAGATGAGAATGAAAGCGGGGAAAATTTAAATATTATATTTGAAATGAAAGCCAAACAGGGTGATAACGTTAAAAGAATATGAAAGTAAAATATTCGTTAATGAAAGTTAACCTAGACGGGGTGAGCTAAATTTAGAAACTGGGAATACATTTTTTTCGAATAATAAAAGAAATAAAACAGAAGCATGACTAAATAAAAGTGAAAAAAATAAGCAATGTTTGTGGAAGAGAATCCACACGACCGATGCCGTCTCGAGCATGCGCGGAGCAAATGTTTTCTCATAGGAAGAAGGAAAATGTTCGATAACGCAAGTTTCAATTCCAGCCAGTCTCATTCGAGTCGATCCTTTTATCGCTATCGAATCTATAGTGAATGCGTATGTTATATATGTTTTAGTGTTAATTGCAATTCCCCATATTAAATATTCATGGCAGTAGATTTATGCAGACTCGTGGATAAATTTTTAAGCGGAAGTAAGCAAGCATTAGACGATAGTCAAGCATCAGCAAATACACAGACGAGCGTGGTTCTGAAAATAAAATCAAGAAAATATTCGCAAGAATATTTAAATTTTGGTTTTACCAGTACTGAAGTAAATGAAGAAGAAAGGCCCCTGTGTATCATTTGCTCAAAAATGTTGGCCGCAGACAGCATGAAACCTAATAAACTTACACGACATTTGGAAACGCTTCATAGTGAGTACGTCAACAAACCCAGAAGATTCTTCGAATTAAAATTAAAATCATATAAAAAGCAAAAATCATTTTTAAAGAAACTTTGTATGTGAATAAAAACCTTTAATTGCATCTTACAAAGCTCATATAAAATAGCCAGATATAAAAAACCTCACACAATTGGTGAAAAGCTTATTTTGCCAGCAGCAATTGAGATTGTAGAAACTATGTTTGGAGATAATTTTTCAAAACAATTGCAGCCCATACCTCTTTCAAATGACACTGTTTCTCGTCGAATTGGCGATATAGCCGAAGATGTACAGTGTCAGCTTTTCTCGAAGTTGAGTGACAGAGAAAAGCTTTGGCTTCGAAAGCAATGAGTCCTGGTCTGAATATTGTGTTAACTACGGTTGTAACCGTAGTAAATTATATAAAAATGAGACCCCTGAAATCGAGAATCTTTTCCGCACTTTGTAAACACATGGGTTTCAGTACATTCAGCATTACTATTTTATTGCGAGGCAAGATGGTCATCAATTAGGAAATTTTTGCAACGTGTTTATGAATAAAGAGAAGAAATCGCCAATTTCCTAGCAGAAGAAAACAGACCGGAGGCCGAGAATTTTCGCGATGGTTTATTTGTGATGAAATTGAGGTACTTGGTCGACATATTCGAGAAATAACTTGAATTTTCAACTCCAAGGAGCAAATACACATACTATGTTGGATACGAGTGATAAAGTTAATGCTTTTTGTAGAAAATTGGAATTAACATAAAAACCTAACAATGTTCGCAAATGTGGATGATTGTATTGAAACTTACAAAGCTGAAAAAGAACATTTAAAAGTTGATTTTGTAACCATTCAAAATCATTTAACTATGCTGGCAAAGAATTTTTTAAAAAAATATTTTCATTCTGACGACAAACTGATAGCAAGTTACGAGTGAGTTAGGGATCCATTTCATAAGACTCCCGAAGGACTCTCAATTGATGAGGAAGAAAAATTCATAGACTTCACGACAAGTGACAAAACTAAAACAAATTTAGTAATAAATCACTATTTGAATTTTGGGCAAGAGTAAGGGTGATTTTTTCTGCACTAAAAACAAGGGCATTTCACTTTCTATTACCATTTTCAGCATCCAACTTTTGTGAAACAGGATTTTCTGCTGTGGCTTCTTTGGAGACAAAATATAGAAACAGAACTGAGAGGGACTATTTCTAATACCAAGCCTTCCTTCGAAATACTTTGCTTTGCAAGACAGGCCCAAGAAAGTCACTAATAATTATTAAATTTGTTTTTAATTTAATATGTTTGATTTAGTAAGTTGTTTTACTTTAATAAGTTATTAAATATGTCAAAATGTATTTTGTTTTCTATGTGTATGTGCGCTTTCCTTTCAGTCAGTTAATAAATTTTTTAAAATAATATTTTCTCTTGGATATTCTCGCGCCCCCTTAGGGGAGTGCGCCCCACAGGTTGAGAATCGCTGTCTTAATGGGTTTGTATATACTAGTTTAGAATCAAAAGCCAAAACTGTCATTTTACAATTTCGCAAATCAGAATCACAAAGAGATAACAAATTTTAGTTCGAAACATGTTCCAGTTGAAAAGATTTTAATTGCAACCCTGCAACACCAAAATTAGAATGTTTTTTAAGAGAAACATCGTTTTTCGCCACTATCTAAGATAGCCCCTATTTGACGAGCATTTTAATATTAATACTATTTTGCTAGTGATCCACATGCTTTACAAGAAAATCATAGCATAATCTAAAGTCTAACCAATGCTATTTTCTTATCATTTCTAAATTGCCTTGGAGACGCAGTGTCCAGTAATAAGATACCGTTTCACGAGGCGGAAATCCGGAGGCGCCAACTCATGTGTACTCCTTGATATCTGACTGCAGCTCGTTTCACAATATCTGTTTATTGCTTAAAGCGTAATGTTAATGTAAGTTACTAAATTTTTAAAATACTTTATAGTCTTAGATTTCATAAATTAATTCATATCTTGTAAAAAGTACTTCTCAACCTTTTTGCTGAAAATCTCTTTATAAAGTAAAAATTAATGACATTTCTTTTAATCACTTGACCCTTCTGTTACTTATTCTTAGCAGATTTCGAATATAGTTGCAAGTAGGCAAAAATTGTATGATCCGTTGACTTGCCTCGCATCTATATTTACTCTTGCATCTATATTTTACTAGCATTATACACTTTGCTATGAATTGTTTTCAATTCTTACCGAATGTTTCTTTGGCAGTAAGATCCCCTGAAATATTTCCTATACCTGTCTTAGACTGTTACCTGTTTAGTTCCGATAATATGACAAAATTTCAGATAATCATTGATGGTAAAGTTTCGGAATTTAATAATTTATGTCTATGCGTTTGGAAGTTTGTATCCAGGTCAGAAGAGTGTCTATGCTTTACTGACTACCTTCCTTTTAAACGATTTAACCTGAAATGAATAATACATTTCTTCTGAAATGATAACCACTTATTTTCTATAGACGATTATCAAATTTATCTACTTTTATTAGAATCAGATAAGTTCTGATGGGCGCGTCGATTTTTATAATTTTAGAATATTTTTCAACGTCTCACTCACGGAAGTTTCAGTACCCTGTGCCACTTTTATCTTCTACCTGCGTAAAAATTTTTCTTCAGACCCGTCCATTCAAGCAGAACTAGCGATATTTGAACCACCTTGTAGAGACGTTTCCGGAGGTGTGGACATGTCCAAATGTGAGGTTTTCTGTCAGTGCTCGGACTCCGAAATCAGCGTCTGACGAGTCTGGCCAAGGACGCGCTTTTCTGAGTGATGAGAGGTCAGCGCTGTGCAGGGATTTCCATGAGGCGATGAGTAGGTTGTTCGTTAGGAGTTCACAAAGCCGCCTTCGAAGATACGCATCTGTGTGCCGACGGTCATTTATCTATGCTCGATTAAATTCTACATAAAATTATCCTAATCTCATTGTTTTTCGCAAAATTAGATGTGCGAATGTTTCTGATTTAAATATCGCTACCATTTATTCGACGCCCACTAAAATCCATCACTTTACTGAAACAACTGACCAACCAGCATTTTCGGGACTCCGTCATTTATCTTCCGAGTTTCTTTAAAATTGCGCGTCAGGAATTTGAATTTTTAATGTCTCAAGGGACTTGCGCTCTTCTGACAGCCCTTGGGCAAGTCCTCTACATAGAAAAAAAAAAGTCTAACGGCGAATGAAGCCTGTGTGATGACTACCATCGTTTTGAATGCAATCGCCATTCCTGATAGGTATATCCATTACCTTATATACAGGATTGCACTCAAATTTTATCAGACCACTTTTTCCGCCCTAGATTTGATGAGGGCTCATCATCCAATCCGGTTGACATAAATAGCTATTGCAACTCCATTTGGTCTTTGCAAATATGCTTTTGTGCCCTTCGGCTTACGAAACGCCGGTCGAACTTTTTCAACGCCATGTTAAGCTTTTTCATTAATTGCATTATGTAAAATGTGTCACATTGAGAATGCAGCGGCTAATGGTATTAAAACCGGCGATTCAAACAAGCATTATTGCGCTATAATGATGGTTCGAATGCTTTATATATTTCTAAAAAGTAGCCTAATTTTGAGGTAGATTTATTACTTTTTACAATATTAATTGCATTGTGTGAATATGCTAGTGTGATAATAGCTTTATTCTATATTGCTTTAATTTAAAATACACTCGATCAAAGAATGTATCTAATGATTCGATTCTGCTCGTGTGAAACTCAATAAAATGAGCGGGAGTATTCTCCTCAAAATTTTCTTGCACTCTCTCTAAGGAAGGTATTGACCGCCTCCCCCTCCATATAATTGTGACCTTGGGAAAGGCGGTGAATGCCACGAGTATTTTGAGATTTATTTTCAGAGTCACTAAAATGAGAGTTATGTTCATCGAAAAATAACAGGGAAAAAAGGAAAAAAAAAAAACCCAGGGGATTGTAGGTTAACTGCATGGCATTGGCGAGCAGTAATTTCGAAATATTAATTTTTGGTGTGAATCTAATTTTTAAATTCAAGTTAGAGTGAGATCTTTGACAAATTTTTTGGCGACTAATCGTTGCTATACCGTACACGAGTGCTAGAAAACCGAATATGCATTTTGGATGCTTTTTCTCCAACCGATAAAAGGGAAAATTTGATTGAAAATTACAAATGTAATAACAGATCACGTCCAATTCATTTAGTCTCCCCAATTTCATTTATTTAAGTCATTGCTTTTTTGAGTTATTGCATTTACCTACATGCGAAGTACGGACCAAAAACAAACAACCCCCTCGTCAGATTAAATGCAAATATGCTGCGAATCTACAGAATCTACAATCTCTAGATGCAAAATCTGTGCACTAAATTTTGTCGACCTAAGACTTTACTTTTGATAGTTGCTGTGTACATTTGTAATCGAACAGCCAAATAGTTTTCATCTGAATGAGCTTCGTTTCAAAATTTAATAGAAATCTACATCTGATGTAAAAGTCTATATGCCAAATTTTATTTATCTAGTTTGAAGCGTTTTTGAATTGTTGTTTTTTAATGTCACAGACAGATAAATGGACAGAGAGACAGAAATAACTCCAAAAGCGGAGAATTGGGAAGATTAGTCAAAATCTCGTTGATGTGGCCTTGTGTCGTACTTCACGAGAAAACAAACATTCTATGAATTCGACATTTTGTCACGTTTGATTTATTAACAAATTTGAAAAGTACTTTCTCCCTTTGGGTCGACTCGTGCTTTTCTCACGAAGAGTCAGAGAAAGCAAAAGTGAATAATGCAGGAAGACTCCAAAATCCATTCTATGAAATTGGGATAGTGGAACCTGTGCTCACTCATTAACTAGTGCTTCTTGCGATCACTTCGTAAGTATACTGGAACTTAATTACTTTTGGCAGGAAAACTTGGCGAGCGTTTAGAGGAAGTATTGAGAATGTCCATTTTTCGTTATGATAAGAGATAATTGATGGTTAAGGGTTATTTCTCATGGAATCATCATCGCTTTCCCACAGTAAAACTGATCGAGCCCCTTTGAGAAGGCAAGAAAAATCTTAGAAACTTTACTTCTTGATTTGATGTTCGGGGCATCTACTTTTTTTTCTCCTTCTCTGTTGTTTTGACGTGACCTGAAATATTAATTATTAAAATTTTCGAAGCATCAAAAGTAAAGCCATCATTTTTGTAAAATATCGGCTACATCGTAATATTTTTAAGAATGTAATCAAATATCGCTGCTTTAACAAAAAAATATCAAAAGTGAAAAAGAAAACATTTGAAAACAAGATACAACAGTATTATCTCTAAAATGCCACATTTTTATAAGCTAGATGAAGCTAAGATTGATGTTAAGAAACGTAGCAAAAATAAAAATTAGAGTTTGTGAGACTGATAAATCCGTCTCAAAAATATATCAATGTCTCTTCTTTTTCAAAGTGAATATGCATTTTCGACAGATATGAATCGTTGCACATCGTGAATTCAAACCCCATTCATATTTTTTTAATATCTATCCTAAGGTAATCAATAAATATTTCTATCGCAGAAATGCTCCCAATACAGAATTATAATGTATATTGAATAATTGTATAATAATTTTTATAATTTGAGAAATACTGTCTTTAACAGAAAATGGAACAACTTATATATAATATACTCTTAAATGTAAGACAAGCGATGTTAAATTATAATTAATATTGGGAACCAAATGAAAATAGTTATTGATAGTTCATACAAACAACACCAAATGTATTAAGTGAAAGCAGGAAATTGATTTAATCATGCGTATATATATATAATTTAAAATCGGATATTTTATGCAAAATGGAATTGATATAAATAATAAAAATTTATAAACAAAGAGAAAGGCGAATGAATGGTTATCTGTTTAAAGAAATAACATAAAAACTTATTTAAATCTCCTACCGGTTTGTGAATATCTGTTTTGACGCTTTCATCGTGAGGGACAAGATAACTCACCCTCAACATCTCAATCTATATTATTGCAGCGTGTCCCGGGACTTATTTCATTGACAATTTTGTTTGTTTCAATTTTAGCGCTGAAGAAAACGGCGCAGACTCGATGCCGCGATGAAAGTGTTAAATAGACGCTCTTTTTTAAAGGAAGTTATTCTTTATAAATAAAAATAACTGGTTTGTTTTTCGTCTTAACATCCAAATATTATAAATATATGATAGATAAGATTTCAAAAATGTATTAAATGTGAAATTTTAACTAGTATGCATTAGAAATTTAAATTTATATATGCATTACGCGTTCTATAATTAGTATTATATAATGAGTGAGTAACTAGTTAATTTAACTAGTTACTCACTAGTTACTCATTAACTAGTTAATTTAACTAGTTAATGAATGAGCGCAGGTTCCACTATCCCAATTTCATAGAATGGATTTTGGAGTCTTCCTGCATTGAAATTCATTTTTTCAATACTTACACTAAGTATTGAAAAGAAATCATTTAATTACTTTACTAATTGAAATACAGTAAATAAGAATCTAAAATAATCTTTGAAATGTGAGCATTAAAACAAATCATATATAAATTATACATTACTTCGAAAATTCGATTCGGTTGAACTTTACTTTTAAATTATTAAAAATTTAATTTTGCTCGTTACTTCGGAAAAAAAAGAGCCAGAATCTCAATTATATAGGAAATTAAACATTTTGATATGTAAATAAATAGTAATAATAATAGTAAGAAACAAAATAAACTCAATTATTATTTTTTTCCAAAAAATAATTTTTTTATATTATGACGAATCGTGTATGATTGATATTATATAGATTTAAATTAGCTAAATAATGAATTTTTAGGATCCTGCACTTTTTTAAATAATGTATTACTTTGGGAAAAAAACTGTCTATTTTATCATCTTCTTATGATGAATATTTTTTTAACAAATACCATAAATCTTATGAATTCTAATCACGTAATCAATAGTGTGCTGTTACGCAAAAAAAAATATCTTATTAGTTCTGATTCATAATGCATATTTTATGAAAAAAATCGCAAAGAATTCAATAAAATACACGTCAAAAGAGGACATTTTTACGTATGATATTTGAATATGTGTTAGATAGAATACAGAATTTTATTTAGATTATTGAATTGAGTTGTGACAGGACATATGTTCTGGCCTTAAATATTGGTTTCATTTATACAACCATATAATACCAACCAACTTAATAGAGATCTGCAAGTACGGAGCAAAGACTATATGATATTTTAAAACTATTTCAAAAATTGCAAATGAATAGACATATGAACAATTATTCTATTCTCTGAAAGATTTTTTTATAAGCTAGACATAGATCTACTACTTCAGTATGAAGAATATATTATGAAATTTAACACCTCGTTTGCTGCTTTTTTTATTTATTTTTCACGACCACAGAAATAGAAGGTCAACGCTTTGTTGAGATCGATTCAAAATTTGAAAGAGATCTAGAATTTTAATAGCATAAATTATATAATAAATTTCTTTCTGCAGGTCAGGTTTTCTTTCCGTTATTGTTTCCATAAGAAGCAGAAAGACAGATAGAAAACTGCTCTTTGACGAGTTTATTCAAAAATTCGATAGAAATCTGCAATTTCTATGAAAAGGCTGCATTCTAAATTTCATTCGCCGAGCGGAAGCCATCATTTCGAATTTTTTTCTCACTCAAAGTGGTTAAAAATGTTGTTCAACCG